>PVKB01000141.1:925773-1056206 GCA_004027205.1 Ctenodactylus gundi
GATTACAGGGGTGTGCCAACGCGCCCGGCTTTGTGTGGTACTGGGCTGTGTGCTTAAACTGCTGTGCCATTCCTCCAGCCCTGCTCTTGTCACCTTGTGGAGGAGTTCTGGAGGTTTGGATCTGGAATGTCCCCCAAAATATCAATGCATTTGGAAGGTGACTGTGTCATGTGGGTTAATTAGATGAAGTGAATTAATCTATTGATGATTTCCTGTGCTGTTAAGAGACAGGGTCTGATTAGACCTCCCCCAAATCAGTATGATCATGAAGGGTAAATATTTTGAATTAATTCAGGACATAAATGCAGTCATACCAGTGCAACTAAAGACATTCCCGGAAGTTTACTTAGAGAACTGCTTCAAAGTGGCAATAATGATGGGATAAGTATGTTTGGAATAGAAGATTAATCTCAATGTGTCCTTATCATTATAAATTTTTAAAATTTAAATGTGTTTTTGATCATATCTTATTCTTGTACATATATATGTAATTAAATATTTTTATATTTTGTGTGCTATGTTTATATTGTGTGTGGGATGTATGTGTGTGTGTGTGCCTATGTGGTGTATGTGTGTGGTACCCAGGGCCTCATGCATGGTAGGCAAGCACTATGCCACTGAGCTACATCAGCTCCTAAAGATAACTTTCCTGTATAGAAAAGAGTTTTTTTAAATGCTCTTTTCCCCCCATTTTATTGATATGTACACGTGCAAAATTCAAGGTTTACAATGGAGTTGAGCCTTTTATGCACATATGTATCTTGTCAAGTGACAAGGGCTTTTCCACTTTCCTTATGTCCCTCCCCCTACCCTACCCTCTCTCCCTTCTCCCCTACCCGACCCCCCTGTTTCACTTTGTTTTTTGTTTTAAGTTCCATTAAAAATTCTCTTTACTGAATTTTAAATACACTAGGTGTGCTCTTGTCTGTAGGCAGTATCCTTCTAAAAGGAAATCTCCAGTTTCAGGATGTCTGACATCATGTCAGTGAGGGGTCTCTGCTGCCTCTAAATGATCTCTACCTGCTCCATGATCTGCCCTCATTCTACACCTATAAATAAAGAATGTAGAGATATTGTCTTCACTTTCTTCTCTATGACCTCTCCAGGCATGTCAGAAGGATGGTACTTCCTTTAAGTCAGAACCATGCCTGTCAGAGTTTCTGGCATACAGCTGGCATTTTGGTTACTCTTTCATGGCTGTGACTCTATACTCAATACCCATGCACAATTAGGGGAGGAAAAGTTTATCTTAGCACACAGTTTCATCATGTCCAGCATGTGGCTAGTAGCAGGGGAAGCACATGACAGACGCAGAGGTGGAGGCAGCTCCTTTATGGCATTGCAAAAGGGGAAGCCAAGTCTCCAAAGGAAGGGAGCAAGTTGCACTTATCCTTTCAGGTCCTGTCCCAGTGACCTGCCCCTTCTGGGTCTGGTTTCAGTGTTCTGTACCTTCCAGAATTAAGCCCCCAATCCACCACAGGTCTGTAATTTATAATCCACCACACACCTGTAATCTGATCCATATGCCTGTAATCTGTAATCTTTCACGCGCCTGTCTTCTACCGTACACCTATAATCCACCACACACCCATAATCTACCTCTCCAAATCAGGCCCCGATTTCCCGAGAGCACGTAGTTCTGTAGATAATCCATATCATCCAAATATGTGAGACTTTTGGGGGCATTCCAGATCCAAACCACATTATTCAACTTTATGCCCCCGAAAGACTCATGTTCATTTTTTCATACAAAATGCATCTAGTCTTTCTGTAAGAGTTGCCAAAGTCTTAACTGTTCCAGGGCTGCAAAAAATAAAAATAAAACAGTCCAAGTCGAGAGTCTTTTCAGAAATGCAAGGCAAACCCTCAGCTGTGTGCTCCTGAGAAAATCAAAGTCCGGTTATATCCCTCCAACGTGCGATGGCGCAGGGTAACCATTCCCATTCCAAAAGGGAGGAATACGAGGACAGAAAGCAAGGACTGAAACAAATTCTAAGCCCAGCAAGGCAAAAGTTAAATCCTGTAGCTCCATGTCTAGTACTTGGAGTAAAGTGTGACAAGGTATGAACTCCTGGGACTTGGCTTTGCCCCTATGGCATGGCAGCTGGCTGCAACCCTCATCTTCTCTCCTTTGAGCGGACCTCACCCACAGCCTGAAGGCTTCCTCAGGGCATAATCTATGCTCTTGGCTTCTCCAAATTTTTCAGGTCTCCACTGAACCTTAGATTTCTCCTTCACAACTTCATACACCACCCTCCCAGAGACACACCGCCTGGCCTCCAAGGCCTTTCTCTAAACTTTGGGTAGAAGCCTTCAGGAACACACAACGCATGCATTCTGCAAATCTGTAAGTCCAGGACCACATGGATGTCACCAATGTCTTCCACTGGCTTGAGCAGAAGCCTCGTCCCTTGGACAATCACTATTGAAGTGTCTGTCATTCTTAGATGGTCAAATTCTCTAAGTGGCTCTCTATTTGGCAGTACAAGATGCCCTCTGGTACACTTTTCAAAGCAAAGTTCTTTATTTTCTTCCATTTAATTGATAAAGGGTGAGGTCTTGCTCATTTCCTGCTGAGACACCCTCAATGCCTCTTTCTAATAGTCCTGGTTCCAAGTACCTTACTTCTTTTTAAGGTTAATCACATTAACAACCACATACTTTTTTGCTCCAGACTGTTTTGTTTGACATTCTCTCCTGCCTTTTGCCACAGAGTTGGCTAAAAGTCACAAATAGTACCCAAGTGGCAGCCTGAATATAGGGCTGCCTTGAGATTTTCTCTGCCAGATTAGATAGTCCGCAGTCCTTAATCTCAATTTCAGGCTAAGTCTCTGGACAAGGGCAAAATGCTGACAAGCTTTCTGTCAGAGGAGACCATACATGATTTTTAGACTACTTGCCAATACAGTTCTCTTTCCCGTCTGAAACTTCTTGAGCCTGACCTTTCCAATCCACACTTCTATCAGCATTCTGGTCTTCTGAGCTCCAACTAGAATCTCCCATCAAGCTCACTTCAGAGCACTCCAAGACTTCTTCAGCTGGAATTCTCAAACCTTTCCAAACTCTTCCCACAAAGCAGTTCCAAAGGCTTCCAAACTACATGACCAAGTAAAGTCACAGAAATGACCCCGCTCTTGGAACCAATTTTTTTTCTTGGTTAGTTTTTTTGTCATTGTGACTCAATACCTGACATGCACAAATTAGGGGAGGAAAAGTTTATTTTAGCTTACAGTTTCAGAAGATCACAGTTCAATCATGGGTAGCTGGCAACAGGAGAAGCATGTGGTGGACACAGAGGTGCGGACAGCTTCTCATGGTATAGCAAACAAGATGCCAATTCTCTAAAGGAAGGAAAGAAGTTTTACTTATCCTTCCAGGTCAAGTCTCAGTGCTCTGCCTCTTCTGGGTCCAGCCATGGTGTTCCGCCCCTTCCAGGTTTAAGCCTCTAATCCACCACACATCTATTTTTTCATCAAGACCAATAATCCACCACATGCCCATAATCCACTCCTCCAGGCAAGGTTCCAATCTCCTGACAGCACACAGTTCCATATAACCCAAAACATCCAAATACATGAGACTTTTGGGAAACACTCCAGATCCAAGCCATCCTAAATGGCATTCTTGCTAATTTCCAGGGCTCTTGAACACTTGTATTACCCTCAGAACCTGACACTTTTTAGGTTGTTCCTTTGGCGTTACCTTTCTAATACCTCATCTGGAAGTCATACACTTGACCATTAACAAAATGAGAGCAGACAGAGGAGATGGAAAGAGATCGTGTCCACTGTCAAATGCAATCGGTACGTGTGACCGTGTTTTTCTTGCCCCGAGGAATCGGCCAAGAGGTTTCCTCCTGAGGGGCAAAAAGAAGGCAGCTCATTCTGTGGAATGACGCTTATGCTTCCCGTGTTGTTTTTATCACTGATAATGAGATTTCTGGTTTGTAAGTCAGTGATTGAAATGCGTTTTCTTTGATGAAATATGCACAGAATTCTAGAGCTAGAGCTCACAGTCTAAGCCCTTCATTTTATAGATTTTAAAAAAAAATTAAGTCTCAGAGGAGCTAAGTCACTTGAGTTAATTCCTCAAGGTAGTTATTGAAAGAATTGGAACTAGACCTCAGATGTACTTACTCCTAATTAAACGTTTTTCTAATTGAGATATTAGTGTTCTGACTTTGACATATCTCTTAACCTTTCCCCCAATTCCTGCCTACTCATTCTTGGGAGAATATATTAAGAATGTGTCTAAACTTGTAAAAGCCCTAAGATGCTCAACATCTTTACTTTTACTCTAATACATGCGCCCTATGAAAGAGGTTTTGAAAGGATGTAAATTGTGCCTTTTTGTGCAGTTCTGAACGGAACAAAGCTTTTTTCTTTTTAGAGTGATAGTGACATACTTCTGCTCCAGTGGGCTAATGTTCTTATCTGAGATGATTTCCTTGGCAGTAATGAAAATGAATATGTTAATGTAAAAAGAGACGTGGGAAAAACCTGACACAGGAAACAGCCAGATGTTTTAAATGTTATTGAGTCAAAGGCCAGGGCCTCATCTTTATCTTAAGGGAAAACTTTCAGCCTTTATGTTGCAACCTTAAATACACAGGTGCATGTCCGTGGTTGTATTTTTTTTTCCTTCTTCTACTTATCCACTTGAAACTTTGCATATCCTTTCATGAGTTTTGCTGTATTCCTTCCTTTTTTCCTTCACTTAAGCAATATTTATTGAATTGCTGGTTTGTGTTCACTGCGTGGTTACAACAAATATTAAGTACATTCTGTCTGGATAGAAAAACAGAGACAATAATAATGATAATAAATTATAAAAACTGTTAGGCAGCAGAACTAGGGTCTCAGACAAATAAAAAAAATAATAAATCCTGAAACATTCCAATATGTCAATACATTAGAAGCATTTATTGGACCATTTACCTGAAACCAAAAATTGTAGAATTACCATTGACAAACGTTTTAGTTACTATTTCGTCGCTATGACTAAATACCTGTCATTGACAACTGTAGAGAGGAAATGTTTACCTTAGCTCACCGTTTAGGTTACAGCCCATTTATAGGTGGGTGGCTGGAAAACGGCAGAATCACATGATGGGGCTGGAGCTGGGGACAGAGCCGGTGCTCTGGAGACGGAGATCCTTGCAGCAGGGTGTGCTAATTCAGTGCCCAGATATTTTCTTTGTGCTTCTCACATCATTTCTTTGTCTCTTTCAAAATCTGAAAATTTCTAATTCATTTTCAAAATTTGTGAACAAGAGTTTGTGAAAAAACATGTAATTGAAGAGCATTTTGTCTGTACTGTGAGAAGCAGGTGACTAGGAAACTAGTGAGGTAGTTCATGCAGTTTATTTTTTCTTTGAAACAGACAGCAGCAATGTTTACACAACAAAGTCTGGAGAAAGCACACACCATTAGAGACTCAGGATCTTTCTGTCTTTCTGCTCCTGTTAGCTAGCTGTCTTTTATCTGCAGTATGATGGCTCAGTGACAGCTGACTGCAGAAGCTCCATCTACTTTGTTGGGGACAACAGAGAGCAAGAGTGAAAAGAACATGAGGGAAAGAGAGAAGACATAAAAAGTATTTTATTTTCTCATTGGCCAGAATTTAGTCATATGGCGACATCTAACAGAAAAGGAAAGTGACAAATCTAGGCTTTTGATGAGAGACATGTCTATCTTGAATAGAATTGTAGTTTTGTTTTAAGGTGGATGGAAAGATAAGATTTTGTGGAAAACTAAGAATTCCCTTGTGGTGGCAAAAAATTGGTGAGCATCTAGTGTACCATGATTTAAAAAGTAGGAGTCAAACCCGGTTCTGGGATCTACTCTGAACCTATAAGAGTATATGGGGTAACTGTGTACTAGAGACCTGGACAAGAGTTTTTGGTGATCAATTATAATGGATTAACTTTTTAATTGTTAGGAGTCAATGTTTAGCTAAAGGGGCTTCTTATAGATTAGATTTACATAAGAATCTGTCTTTATTAATTTCTCATTGCTGAAAGAGAATACTCAACATCCATGACTTAAGGAAGGAATGATTTATTTTAATTCACAGTTTTAGAAGGATCCAGTCCATTCACAGGCAGCTGGCATCGGTGGAAGTACGGAGTGGAGGCGTATCCAGAGTAAGAGCTGCTCACGGCATGGCAGATGAGAAGCAAAGTCTGCAGGAAGGGTGGAGTTAGCACACACCCTTACATGCCATGTCGCAGTCATCTGCCTATTCCAGGTCAAGCCCCCCTATGCCACTC
This sequence comes from Ctenodactylus gundi, assembly GCA_004027205.1. Classification (NCBI taxonomy): domain Eukaryota; kingdom Metazoa; phylum Chordata; class Mammalia; order Rodentia; family Ctenodactylidae; genus Ctenodactylus; species Ctenodactylus gundi. Next base: position 932,045 of record PVKB01000141.1, read on the forward strand.
CTTCCAGGTCAAGCCCCAACGTTCGCCCCTTCCAACCAAGCCACATCTCTTAACAGTGCATTGTCCCGTAGGTACTCAGTAACATTCAAATTTAAATACACGAAGCTTTTGGAGGACATTCGAGATCCAAATAGTAACATTCTGCCCCTGGCCTCCAAGAGGCTTGTGTCCACCTCCTTATGCAAAATGCATCTAGTCCTTCATAAGAGTTGCCAAGGTCTTAACAGTTTCTGAACTGCTAAAGGGTTCAAGTTCAAAGTCCCCCATGGGACTCAAGGCAAACTCTTAGCTGTGAGCTTCTGTGAAAATCAAAGAGAAGCCAAAAACATCCAACATAAAATGGCACAGGGTAAACATTCCCATTCCAAAAAGAATGGAGGATAGGAGAATAGAAACAATCAGACCAAAACAAGTTCTAAACCCAGCAGAGCAAAAGTCAAAGCCTGTAGTTCTGTTAAATTCTATAGTTCGTTGTTGAGCACTTGGGGTAAACTGTGGTGAAATGTGAGCTCCAAAGGGCTTGGGTGGCCCGACTCGTACAGTGTTGCCTCTGGCTGCAACCACTGTAGCTTCTCTTTTTGGCTGGCTCCATTCACAGCCTGTGGCCTTTGTCTGCAGACAATCTGTTTCTGCAGTTTCCAAATGTCTGGGGTCTCCACTGCACGTTCACCTTCACCTTCACAACTTTATGTACTTGCTAGCCCGAACCTCCTTCTGAAATCTGGACTATGTCTCCATGACCTCACAATGCTTGCATTCTGCACACCTGTGAAGCCAGTTCCATGTGAACGATGCTAAGCTCTGCCTCTGGCGTGAGCAGTAGTTTGGTCCTCTTTAACCAAGGCTGCTGAAGACTCTGAGTTCTAGATGGCTGATTCCCCTAGGGTTCACTTTTTTAGGTTGCCCTGCAGAATGCCAAAGCAAAGGTTTTTGCCTTTCCACCTGTCAGCTGGTGAAAGGTAAGATCTTACTGGTTCCTGAGATAACCTCAAAGCCTCCTTTGTAAAGTCCTGATTCCAAGTATGTGGCCTCTTTTTAAAATATTAATCTCTTTATCAACCTGCTTTCTTTGCTCCAAACTGCAAGCTTTTTGTATCTTTTTTTCCTCTCTGCCTTTTCTCTTGCTTTTCACCATAAAACTGGTTAAAAGTTGTAAACAGTACCCATGCATCAGCCTAAACATTGGATTGCCTTGACATTTCCTCCACAAGTTGAAGTAGTACTCCATCCTTAATCTCAGTCAAAGTTTCTGGACCAAGCAAAATACGAAAACACTTTTTGCCAGAGCATAGCATGAATAGTTTCTATACCATGTCCATAAAAACATTTTTCCCATTTGAAACATCTTGAGCCTGACTTTTCCAATCTTCAGTTCTCTTGGCAAGTTGGTTTTCTGAGCTCTGACCAGAGTCTCCTACTAAATTTGGCTTACAATATTCAAAGACCTCTCTAACTGGCATTGTCAAATATTTCAACTCCTCCTAAAAACCATTTCTAAAGGCTTCTAAACCATACAGTCATGTAAAGCCACAGCAATGACCCCATTTCTCTGGTAACAGTTTCTGTCTTAGCTACTTTCTCATTGTTGGGACGGAATATCATATATCCACAACTTAAGAAGGAAAGATTTATTTTAGCTCAGAGTTTCAGGACATTCCAGTGTACTCATGGTTAACTGGTAATGGTGAAAGTACATGACAGCGGTATAGCCGGAGTAAGAGCTGCTCATGATTTGGCAGACAGGAAGCCTAGTTTGGAGGAAGGGCAGGCCTAGCACATACCCTTCCAGGTGCTATCTCAGTAATCCACCCCTTCCAACCAGACCCCACCTCTTAACAGCATATGCTTCCATAGATACTCCCCAATATTCAAACACATGATGCTTTTGGGGGACATTCCAGATCCAAACCATAACAGAATAATTACTTCAAACTTCTTTTGAAAATGTAAATAACCCTCATTTGATTATTTCAAGTTTTCATTTCCTGAAATCCAGGAATTCAAAGACTCAGCTGTCTCTTTCTGATTCTCAGAATAAAATGGCTTTGGGACAAGGAAGGAACCCCTCTTTCTTTGATTTTCTTGGTCTTAAAACATTTTCTCTGAGTGCAGTAGCGTCACACACCAAAACAAACAAACAAACAAACAAACAAACAAAAAAACAAACTTCAGATAACTGTGCCCCATTCTTATTTCACTTCAAATTATAGAAATGGTGCTCCCACCAGATAAGGATATTTTCATAAACATTTTACTTCTATGATTCAGTGGATTCTGATGAGAGAACATATGTACACACAGCCACATGCACAAACATTTATAACCTCCAGCAACCATAAAGTCTCATCTGCTGTATAAAGAAAGGCTCCGTTCCCAGTCCATTTGCCAGCGGATGCCGATCACTTGACAGTTGTATTTAAAGGCAGCTGGCTCCTGACTCCCAATCCTATACAGGAAACACCTGTTCCCTGTCAGACAGTGTAGATGACATTCTTCTAAGAGACCTAGTTATTTTGTTGAGATAGTTGTTTACCCCATACACATCACAAAGGGAGGTTGTGGATTGTGTGACATTTCAACAGCGTCCACATTGAAAGTGGGGCCTGCAGGCATTTGACATGCAGCAGGGTCACAGAAAGCCTCTGTTTGCCAACAGACCTTAGCTGCACTACCTAAGTCATTTTGCCATCAGAAACCTGCACCTTCTAATGCTATTGTTGGTGTATTATTGTGATATTGCACCCAGTTTCAGATTCTTAAAAAAAAGAAATACCTGGTTATGAAAGTTATCCATGTTTCTTGTAGTAAAATATAAATTTACAAAATGTGTATTTATCTATAAAAAGAACCGGAGGCTGAAAAAAGTTAGCTTGCCACAGTTTTTCAGATACTAGTAGAAGACAGGACACTTCAAGGACAGAGATAAAGGATATTTTATTATAGCAGTCAAGTGTCAATATGTTTTGAACCAATTCCTGACCACCAATTACCACAGGGTAATGCCAAGCAGGCCCAAAAGCACCTGGGTATAAAGTGGGTGGTACGACTGCAGCAAATACTGACCTTTGGAAGCCTGAACTTTTTTCTTATGGGTAGTAATTTTCCTGAAATTTGTCTCCGAACAAGTCTTAATCTTTATTAAACTGGATAAAGCATACATCTCTCTAAGATGAGGCAATCTCTATTTTCCAAGCCTGTTCATAAAATGGACATTCTTGGGAAAATAGAGGAAAATGTACTTAGTACCTTCACTGGAAAAATAAGCAGAAACTCAAGACTCATGGAAAATTGTCTCCTAGCATAAATAAGTCAACTCCACAGAGAGAGGGAAAAACATTGGCATCTTAATGTGTATGTTTGGATACATTAGTTAAAGCATTGAACATTTTAGTAATATTGTCTTATAACCTTAAACATATATTGTGCTTTTCATCCAATTTTATCCATTTTGTGGAATTTAATTTATAAAATATATATTTACTAATTAAAACACTTTTTTCCTACTGTGGACATTGAAAATAGTTTAAAATCGCTATTTTAAATAGTATTGAAAATTTTGGGGTCATACATTTTCATGCATAACCATAATGATTTCCTTAGGATAAATTCTAAAAATGGTACTTCTAGGCAAAAAGTGAGTGGTTATTTTTGAAGCTCCTGAGAAATCTTGCCAAAATATTTTAAGAAAAGATTGTGCCAATTTATACTCTTAAGAGTTTGAGAAGAAACTTTCACTTTTATGAAGTCATTTTAATTTGAAAATTAATCTACTACTAAAATATTGAAGTAGATTTTTTTATTTCGATCATTTAATAAACAAATAAAGTTCGTGCACAAACAGTTGAACACTGCTTTTCTTGTCTTTGCTTTTCTTTCTTTTCTTTCTTTCTTTCTTTTTTTTTTTTTTTTTTTTGGTAGTGTTGTAGCATTATTTCCTCTCATTGGAGCCGGAGTTCACAGTAACCAGAGTTCTCTCCCTACCACGCACTCAACCAGGGGAGCCCTGCAGATCTGCTCCTAGCCAGCTTCTTTTTAATTTTTTTCTTTTATTTAATAAGCAAATAAAAGCAAGGCAAATATAGATTTTAGATACAAGAAAATGAAAAATTTCTGTATTTACACGAGTTTGCAATGTAGATTTTATATGTATAAGAAAAATTTCCAAATAATCCTTGATGATATTATGTATTGTAATCTGAAAAGGTACTACTGTGTTCAGAACTGATTTAGACTAAATACACACACATACAAACACACACACATATGCATGCACACACATACCCACACACAGAGCAAATACTAAAGAGCTTCATTTAAGCCAGCATCTGTAGAAGTTATTATATAATAGTAGGTCTTCATTGCCTTGTCTGTTAGTTTATCTGGTCATTTTATACATAATTTCCCCCTCTCCTCCTTTTCCCCCTTGCTCCTTCTCTTCTTTTGTTATTTCCTCATTTCTGGTTGTTTCCTGAGGAATTCTCTCCAGAGGGCTTACAATATGGCAGTTCTTCCGTGTCCCTACAAGTTTTGGACCACTGAAAACAGAATTACAAGAGTCAGTCAAAGTAGCATCGGATTATTCACTTTAACAAAGTTCTCTGGAAAGCGTGGCTTTGAGATGTGACTCACATTTCACTTGAACATAACTTCATTGTCTGAGCTAGAGAACCAGAGGCTTTTTCTATCTTAAAACCAAAAACTGAACACCTAGGACTAGAGAGCTTCCTTAAGGCCAAGCTAACGTCTGAGTGGGTGCGGGCTTCCAAGCTCATTGATCAGCACAGGTGTGAAGGAAAGGGCTGCCTTCCTCCTGGAACTTTTTCCATGGGAAAACAGGAGTGAGGACAGTGCGTAGTCTATCCTGGTGTTCCTGACGTATGAAAGGAGGGAAGGATTTTACATATGCCTTGTTCAATTTTCTCATTTAATGAAACAGAAAAGGCAAGGAGGATATACTGCTCAAATTCTCCTAAGGTGGAGTTAACACCCGCAGCAGTCACTGGTTTTCATGGGTATCACTACAGTGATATATATATAGTGATATTCAAATAAGTGGAAGTCTGGAAAATAACAATTTGCTCTTAAAAAATATAGACAGGATTTGAATTTAACAAAAAAAATTTGTTGTTTTTATTTCTCGCCAACCTTGAGGATTTTAAATTAATAATTACTATTTTTCATGCAAATAATTTACATTAAAATTAATTATATTTAATGGAAGAATAATTCTTTTAAAATTCTTATCTAGAGTCTCAGAAAAAAATTGATTTTTCAAAAACACATACTGCGTTATTTCAGAATGCAGCACATTAGCACTAATGCAGTTGAAACTTGGCCCAATGAAGGAGTATGGAGACCCAGTGCCAGGGGCTGAATTCCACGCTGCCAACATCACTTGAGCTCTCGAGCTACTACTTTGCACTTGGAGGAAGCTGGGAATAACCAGGAACTTCTACTCTGTGTGCCTGGAGGAAGTTGGGGATAGGGAAGTGAATATAACAGCTCAGAAGAATTCACAGTGGAGTGGAGAAAAGAAATTGGCTAAAGTACCCCACAATTTTTATTCAATGATTTTCCACCACACTGGGAGAGAAAGGCATTTCTGGAAAGTTCTTTGTTCAGAGAGCAAGAGGGTGTGGTGAGATAAGAGGAGTGACAAGAGAAATACCCACTGTTTACGGTTGCTTGTCATGTCTTTCTTCGGTTTTCTACACACTTGCACACGTGTGCACAAGAGAAACGGCAAAGAAAGGGGACAGCAAGGATCATTTGGGATTATCTTACAAAACAAACCCTGCATCTGCAGAAAAAAAGGGCTGGCAATCAAACCCCAGAGTGACTCCACACTGCCTTTAATTCTTCTCTAATCAAAGAGCAGCACAGGGCTGTGAGAAATGGCCATAGCAGAGGAGAGTATGCAGAGAGTGACTTCATTCAGAGAAATCTTGGCATGATTCCTAACCTCTTAGCCTGAGGGAGAATTTCTTAAATTTTATTTGTGTTCTTCACCTGCGAGAATTGATGCCTTCAAGAGAGCACAAGACAGAGGCTAAAAAGACAGGCAATAACATTATCCTCCTTGGATGGACCAGGAGCTGCCTGATAACTTAGTCTCCGCCCACCTCAATCACGAAGCAGCAGGAGCACCCGCTGCCAAGGAGAGCTGAAGGTGGCAGGGCTTGCAGCTGCAGCTCTTCCTAAGTAAAGGCACAGAAGGCAGACCCTCTGAAAAGAAACCAGACAGCCAGCTGTGTGTAAGGAACTCTGTTGTTTCAAATGGTTCACAACTTTTATATGAGCATGTGTAATTTTCTCAAACAGCAATCAATAAACTACTGAGGACATGGGATCAGTTTCCACCAAACACCCACAGAAGAATCCACGTTTCTCTGTATTATGTAAAAATCACGAGGGCATTTCTCTGTTTCAAAATTTTTCTTTTTAAAAAATATATTAGCATAGATTTAGGCTGATCAGCGAGTTCACAAATCTAGATAGAAGGATTAGTAGATATTAAATTTGTGTCACCATTTTCATTATTACTCATTCAAAAAATTCTAGTTCATAACATGTGTTCTAGTCAAGTTTGGAGGAAATCAGGCTATCTGGTGGTCATCGAAATTTATGGAACTCTGTCCAGTACCCTCGACTGGATTAGATTTTAGCTCTGCAAACTGTCTTATCTCTTAAGAGCTAGGATCTGAAATTAAATTATAAATTGATACTATCAATAGCAGAAATGTTATCTTGAGCCTGGAAGGCCAGAAGCCTGATTGAATCTCATTCATCACAGATGCCCTTTGTGGAAACGGCTGCTTCTGAGCATGAGGGTGTTATAACAGCGGGCTGGTTGGCGGAGTGGGCTCACTCTCCATGCCGATGAGAGCAGCAGGAAAAGCTCTGCATGCCCAGGGCCAATTATCGGCTTTGTTTAGTGCGACTAAGAGTCACTCAGATCCCACGTGGAAGTCTCATGTTCCACCGATGATCCTGATGACAGAATAAACTTTAGGGATAGAAAAAGTGAAGCTACTTGGTAATATATTTACAGAGGTATACAACCTCAAAAATGGAATAGATAAGTCCTTCATTGTGGCTAGTGGCTTATCTGAGATTCCACAAAGAATCTTCACGCCTCTGGTTCCCTTCTTAGGACTGTCTAAGCCTTGTTCCTTGTAAATCCTGGAATCTATGAACTAGATCTATAAGAAATGTCAACAATTCCAACCATCTAGAGAACAGTCAGTGTCTTAATGAGGAAAGCCACTAAGCAGCATATCTGGTAAGATTCTCTATGCTAGGGTGTTTTAAATATAAAATAGACCAAAAGAGACTCACAAATGAGTAATGAGGAAATGGAGGTCTACCCAGAGTGAAGGCAGCAAGAGGTGACGATCCAACAGAAATTACGAGGTAGCAGATGCTGTGAGCCAGTGAAAACCTTGCAACAGATTTCAGAGTACAGAGTATTTCAGCAGGCGCATCCAGAGCGCAGGAGGTAGAGACTGAGAACAGGAGAACAATGCCAGGTTATGCAAAAAGGAAGCTTGCTGGGGGGAGGAAAAAACAGCCCGAGGTCTTTTCAGCCACATTATAAAATGAACTACAGTTTTTTTTTTAAATTCACTATACTCACTTGTGTTATTGTAACTAGATTATAAACATTATGCTAATTTCTTAGAAACCTGCCTATGCAGCTCTTTCTAATCTCATATACTCGTGCATCTTTATAATAAAACGTCATCATTTGAGATAATCTGTGGGTGGCTTTGTATTTGTTACCTGAAAGGTCCTAATAGCCAAATGTCATTTGCAATAATGAGAATATTTTATTACCCAGGTGATTAGTTTTAAAGTCTAGATTCTCATCCGATTTCTAGCAGGACACAATTGTCACCAACTTCTGCTCCAGTTTAGGATGTTACTCATTGAGGTATAACAAGCTCATCAAAGTCCTAAAATACATTAAAAAACATAATTGAAAATAGTTCCATTAAAATTTGGCATTTATTAAAAAGTTTTGATTGTCCTTGAGCATGCAGAAAATCATTCCTCTTTCATCAAAATGTTGTATGAGCCAATGTTTTGATAGTTGCTCCGAGGGTGGTGTAGGGAGAGACTTCACCGAGAAGGACGCCATGTGCAAGTCTGTTTACTTCCGATTACCACCCCGTTCATGGTTCACACCTCTGCGTTTCCTGAGTGGAAAATCCAGTGCAACTTAGTATGTCCGCCCTGATCACGAGCTTTCCAAAACTTCCTTCTGCTATGCATACCATTTGAAGACTAAATTTAATTCTTTAGGGACAGATGTACATTAGATATAATTGGACTCAAAATAAATATGGCTTCATATGCAGGAATCTATTGTTGTACATCATTTCATATGTCACTTGCTTATACGCAATGATTCTATATAGGTCAGGGGATAAAACTTGAACATTAATTTAGCAAAGAAGAACAAGGACACACAAAGCAAAGGCAGTGAACGGCACCTCTCATAATTGTGAGATAAAGGGAAAGGTAAGAACACTTCAAACTTAGAAAATTAGCTTTTTATGAGATAAATAAAAAATTAATGCCATGTGTCAATTTATAAATAATAGTTCTTTGGTTAATCTCTGTATTCATTAAAAACTGCAGCATTGGGTGGATAATAGTTTGGATGGTACTAATTTCCATTTGGCACTAATTTTAGAGATACAAAAATAGAGCTAAAATAATATGTATATTTCCATATGTCACACTGTTCAGGTTCACAAATAATTAAAGCAAAGTTGTCGGAAGTGGAAAAGTAGTGTCAATGTAACAGTGTTAACTCATTAACTTAGTCTTATTTGACTTTTGCCAATTGTCCCTCCAGTGTCTTCTTCATGGTCTGGGTCTGATGTAGGTTCCCACATTGCATTTAAATGACATGGCTCCCTGGACTTCAATCTGTTGATATTTTGTATTTCATGAGCTCAAGAACTAGTCACTTCATAGAATTTGGGAAGAACTGAAATTTTGCATCCTTGATAAGAGTGCCCCAATGGGGAAGCTGTACCCTTTCCGGTACATTGTACTGGAAGGTCCATTGTTTTAAAATGCCTTATTACAGGTGATATTATCTTTGATCACTTGAAAGGTGGCATCTTCCAGCTTACAATTTTCTACCTGTAATTAGTATCCTGTAGGAAGATAATTTGTGACTCCACAAATACACTGTTCACATCATACCTTTGCTTCCTAATTTTAGCACCTAAAGATGATTTTTACCTGGAACAATGATTATATACTGTAGTACTTGACAAATGATGTTTTTCCTGTTTCTGTCATTCTTCTATTTTTGTTCATTGGAATAGCATTGCATGGAAGAATTATTTATTCTCTGCTATTTGCTGATTTATGCGGATTTTCTTCTATTTCCAACTTTGTCCTCAGCCCCCACCCATTACCCATACTTTGCCCTGCATGTTAGCACAGCCTACAGGAAGGCTGGGTCACCTTTTATCACCGGCGGCCCCAGAGCTGGTGATAGACATGGGTTTCCTGCCCTTCGTACTACTCCATTCTTCTAGGCCTGTTGTCTTGGGCTGTCTTACCTAATTGACTGACCTACTTTCCTGGGTTTCTAGGGTCTTCAGGCTCTTGCTTTTAACTTGGTATTTTAATACCTACAGTTTACTTTGCTGGTCCTGGGTTTTAGAACTTCATTCTTGACTGCCCATTGTGATTACCTGAACCTGGCTCTACCAGAAAATTATTCCTACTTTTAGAAAAGTAATTCTATTTACGTCAACAAACTCAAGAGAGTTTGTGCTGCAATTACTCTTGATGGTGGGCATTTGTCTGCCAGCCTCTATCTTTTTTCATTAAGACTTCTATTAGGAGGCAACTTTTTTCATTGTGTGGGCTTGGGGGGCGGGGTTATACAACAAGATCACTTGCCTTTCCCAGAGAGGGAGGGGCATCCAACTGCAGCTGTCCATACAGTTTCCTGGGTCTTCACAGTCTGTGTGACGTAAGGCAAAGATGGAGAAACTAAAGAGAACGTAAGCATATGGGGCTTGTTCATTCCTATGGTGGAGCTTGAAAGATACAGTTAATTTGTGCTAATGAGGCTTTCAAAGCGTATCTCATTTCTGTCATTTTCAGAGCCCAGTTCTCCAGGATTTTTACTGAATTTGTGAGTTTTCTGAAGTTTTCCCAATAACTACATTTTGTGTTCCTCAGCCAGAGTCATTTTTCTGCAACATGGGAGCAAAAAGTCACATGGATGTATTTTTACAAACACAATACAGAAAATATTACTGTTTTCCTAAAGCTAAAGACTTCAAGAAGGAAATGCCAGGTCCTCTGCTGATGAGAACTGGGTTGGCAGCGAGGCAGGGAGGCTGACCTTTGCTCCGAGGTATGAACTGATTGAGTTGATTGTTGGAGCCCAGAAGCCGTGTAAATCTTTACATATGACAAACATGGAAAAATAACCCGTGAAAACTTATGTGCTACACTTTCCCAAGGGGTATGTATCTCTCTCTCTCCATGAGATTATAGTTTTCAAGAGTACAAGGCAAACTTCCCACAGACCTAACTGGTTAGCATTATGAAAATTTCTACAGTTTGTCTAACCTAGAATTCTTCAAACAAAGATGCTCAAATGAATGAGATATTTTTATGACCTATTATTGGCGAAATATGCTATACTTAAAACATTTTCGAAGTACATTCTGAAGACCAAGGAAGAAAGTCTCATCAGGGATGTGTCGAAGAGGGTAATTGCTATAATGTTCTTGTTTACAAGTGCTCCGGTGGTTTACTTGAGAAAACTGTGATAGCTGGTTTAGAAAAACAGGCATAAGAGGAGTGTGGTTCTTCGTTCCTCTCCTTTTGGGAGCGAGATTCATGCTTTTCCTCTTGAAACGAGGACACGTGCCACTGGACAACTAATCATTCTGGAGTCGATGTGGCCAATATTGCTCAGAAGCAGTGCAGACAAGTGGTCGTATATCTTGCTTCGAATGTATACTGAACTTTGATTTGAACCTTTAGAGTACCGATTTTCTCATTAAATGGGAGTGTTGTAGAGCTCAGGGGACGTACCTTAAAGTGATGAGGTTCAAAGTTTTCCTCCAAAGGGACTCAAATGGTACCCCGAAGGGACAGAAGCATGTGGAAAAAACTATCCTTCAAATTAAGCAGGGAATTTTGTCCCTTGAATTTCAGAAAACATTTGAACTTTTTGAAAAAATATTGTAAATGTTGAAACTTAAGAGAAAGGGTTATTACAGTTTTGGTTAAACACAGTGTAGTCGTACCATATTAGTTCGAATGATGACCTTGTGATTTACATTTTGAGAAGAAGTATAAATTAAGGAGACGTGTTTGGGCTTCCAGTTGCCAAGGAATGGGATGCGATGCTGAAGCTTGAATGTGTTGAGTTGATCAGCCCAAGGGATTGGTGGAACACGTTTCTCAATGTGTCTGGGTGAGTCATGATTGCGTGACTTTGGTACTCTGTCTGGTTCCTCCTACATTCCTCGTTGGTACTTTTCTCTGGGCCTCCATTCTGACCTATGTCATGACATTACTGCTGTAGTGCCAGGTGACTCTGGCCTGAATCTGCTTAAATCATGAGCCAAATTAAACCTGTCCTTTAAGTTGTAGGTATTGGGTATTGTGTCCAGCAACAGAAAAGCTGAATAGCAGAACTTGTAGTAAGATTATTTTTTGCAAAGAGACACATTTATATCAGGTTGATCGTGTTTTTATGATCATATTCTTAGAGATCATGTTTTTTGAACTTCCTGTGACATCCTGTGATCAGATGCCAGCTATAGCAGTGAGACCCTGGGAAAAAATAATCCGTCCATGTCTTATTTCCTCATGTGTAAATGGGAAGATATTATCTACCTGATAAGATTAGTGGAGGAATGACTTGAATTAATATCAATTGGTATGTCTGTCACACAGTAGGTGTCAAAAGATTGCTATCATTATATCAAGAAAAATTAAAGAATCTCATAAAAGTGATACTCTGTATAAACCTTGAATCTGAAATTTTTTAAAAGAGAGAAATGCTTAAGGAGTGGACAGGGATCTTATAAGACATTATCTGCTATTGTCAAGCTCTACACATTTTTGTTGTGGGTTCTCCTAGAAAATCTTTGGAGGTAGACAAGGCAGGAATTATGTATTACTACCCTCATTTTACGGATGTGGAAATCGACCTGAGTTAACTGATCCCATAGCTCTTCAGGAGCTAAATAATTGGCTTATTTGAAATCCATCTTAAAGAAAAATGAGTACTGATAAAAATCACCTGTCTTGTTTTTATTTGGCAGGATAGTTTAAGTGGTGTGAGGTTTTAGTTTGCTATTCCTCCTTTTAGCCATTAATAGTTATGTATGCCTAATTGTTTTTTCCTTCTCTGTCCAAGTAAAGAAATGTAGGTAAAAGCATAAAACAAATCTGTATCCTTTTCAGCTTCTGGAATCACTGATTTCCAGTTATCAATGGCCATAGCTCTTAGTTAATAAAAAACACCTCACTTCTGTGTGCCTCAGTTTCCTAATTTGTAATGGTACCCATGTCCAGGGGCCTCAAGTGTCAAGTGAGTTACTGGGAGGCTGTTAGAAGTGTGCTCACCAAATACTGAGTAATCAGGCAGCTCTGGCCTAAACCTTGAGGCAGGGACCCCGCTGGAAGGGACATGGCTTCAGGGATTAATTTAGGTCCTATTTCCTTTTATATCTGGTCTCCTTTTGATGTTTTTTCACTCTGTGTTAATGAAAATTAAAAATGGCTCTTGTCTTTAAATACAAGGTAAAGAGGAAAATAGAAAACCACCCAAGAGCAGCAAGGAGGTCGTCGTATCTCAGTGGGAGGACAGGAAGGCTAGAGAAGGCCTTAAAAGGACAGCAGGAAAGTCTTAGGAAGAAAACAGTTAAAAATCACTATTGAATAATTTAAATTTAAAAATGTATTTTTTCTCCTTTATCTTTTCTCCTTCACATTTTTAAGGGATAATATAAAGACTTTTTATAACACATTTTTTTTCTTGCTATGAAACTGCATGTGCATATGTGTGAGTGGGGTCAAACTTATTTCACTTTTAAGGTCAATTATCCTCAGGCATAAAGAGTTGAACACTAAACACACTCAGAGATACGGACAGCAGCAAAGATTTGGATTCACAAGAGTTAGAAAATTAAGCCTCTGGGGAAAATTAGCATACTGAGCTACTGTCTTATCCCACTTTGCCTAATGCAAGTATTTCTCCTTTCGGTAATGCACCATGTCACTGCTTAGAATTCTTAAATACTTCCAAATGGCTAGTGGTTAAACCCGGACATCAGAGTCTCTCTCCTTTCTTCTTTTGTACTTTCTAAAATAAGTTTCTCTTTCATAGAAATGTATTATGCCTGTTAGTCTGGTAATATTGGTTTTTCCAAAGGAACGATTAGAATGAAACTTCCTGAGACACTACAAAATGACTTATATGTTTTATTCTAAAATAGTTCTCATATGCTTGAACCTCATTCAGCTTCTGAAAATTTTCAGAACTAAGCTAGACCTGCAGGATTAATGGCTTCTTATTGCTGTTCAGAGTCACTATCCTTTTAATTCTTTCTCAAAGTAAGCAAAATTATTGCGCTCTTCTCCCTTAACCAGAGGAGAAGAAATTCGTAGTAAAACAAGGGAAACATACACAGATAAGCCTATTCTACGCTTATATTGTTAGTTATAAAGCAAGAACTCATTCAGATTGTCTCAGGTAAAGGTAAGTGAACACATTTAGCAAAGGCACTAGGCAGGTAGTTAGATATTAGCGACCCTGAGGGTAAAGGGAACAGGGGTCCAAATGGCATGCCTAAGTAGAAGATTGGACACCTCAATGTACATATTTATAAGAATTTCTTAGGCCATCGACCCAGAGAAATCTCATAGAGCACAGTGACATTTTAGAGTTACACATTATGCCCATTCCTTTGGACACCTGGCCTTCAGAAGGAGGCATATAGCTTCCTGGTTGCCATACCCAGAGATACAGGACTTCTGTTTCTAGGACAAAGCATACAGCATTTTTGGTTGCCATAGCTGGAGGCCCTCCTGTAATCCCAGCATTTGTGGGTTGAGATATGAGGATTGCCTTGAGTTTAAAGACAGCTTGGGCTACACAGTAGGTTAAGAACCAGCCTGGACTATAGCAATAAATAAATACATAAATAAATATGGTGATTATGTCTATCCAGTGGCAAGTGAGGCAAGAAGCTGGGATTAAGCCGGAAGTTAAACACACAAAATATTTAGGAGAACTAGATGGTTTCTGGTGGGAGGGAATACGCTTCCCAACCTAAGGAGCTCCAAATTGCCAGTGCTGTTCATGGAACCAGTCAAGACACACAAATAATGCAGGACCAGGCAGATACTGAATTTGGCAAAACTGCCTCAGTATTCCACCCGCATGGGAGCACAGCGAATGAGAACCTTTCCTGGGTAGCAAAGAGACCTAGAAGCACCGACATCATCCTGGTTTGGATGTCCCTTTTGTGGACTGAGCTTCTCTTGGGACCATGACAACCTCAGGGCAATGTGTTTTCTCATTCAATAAACTTGCACCACGGTGGCCCCTTTAGCACACATAGTTTGAGCATCTGCCAGCATATGCCATTGCTGGGTCACTAGGGGCTTGAAAAAGGAAAAGAGCCAGTCAGGTCAGCATGGCCAAACAGGTTTCTTACTTGGGTAACCAAGGGCCAAAGAAGCCATGGCACGAGCCAAATGCAGGGCCCTTCTCTGACAACAAAAAACTAGAGAAATTAAAATGCACCTCCTCTACCTTTGAGATAAGGTGATTTAATTGAAAAATACAGATTGCCTAAAATGCACAGTTTTACTGTTCTGTGGTAGCCCCCAGTGTTTTTTCAAGTACTGGAGGAATTGAACCCATGGGTGCTTTGACACTGAGCCTAAGCTACATCCTCAGTTCTTTTAATTTATTTTATTTGTTTACAGAGTCTTACTAAGTTGAGCAGACTCTCTCGATGTTATAATCCTCTGCCTCAGCTTCCCGTATAGCTAGGATTACAGGCCTGCAACACCATGCCTGGCAGCTCAATATTTTTCTCTAATAATATCAGACAGGTGGTAACCCATGGCAGTTATACGTTATTGTGCAATTCCTGTGATAATTGCAAAAATTGTACTGTGTCTACAAATAGAAAATTAAGTTCAAGTGTCTAGATTATCATATTGATATGTATAATATATTCATAATGAAATACTATGGATACTGTGAACTCTGTGTTTTAATTAGCAAAATATTAAAATCTCCAAGGTAACCCGAGTTTGGTAGCAGGAGCACTTCAGCAGTCATGTGGCACTGAGAGAGGACACATTCTGAGAAATGTGTTGTTGGGTAATTGTATTATAGACTACCACCACAGGACGTGATTACACTGAGATGGCTAAAATGCCTCCAGCTGGTGGAATCTTATGGTAGTGTCATACATAGAGTCCATCTTTACATGGTGTTTGACTGTACTTGCTGTTTTGCTAGTGGCTTGGAAATATCCACGATGTGACTACACAAAGGAGACACACACTTTCTTTTGTAGGCATGGTGTAATTTACAGTGGAAACACTATGAGAACATGGGCTCGGTGGCACATTGACTGAGAATTTCCTTAGAATTTTATAGAAAATGCTTGATAAGGGCACTTGATGTCTTTATTATTGCTGTTACTTTTATTTGGAGACAGAGTGTCACTAAATTGGGATGTTGGGCTGGCTAGGCTCCACCTTGTGATTCTTCTGCCTCAGCCACTCAGGAGTGCTGAGACTTCCAGTCTATGATACCGTACTTTGCTTGATGCTGTTTTGTCCATCAGCCAATGACCAAGCTCGAACCTTTCAGCAGAACAAGTTTTCACCCATAAAAGAACTAGGTATATATTTAGGAATGACTCACAAAGCTATAACTGGTTTGCATGCCATGTAAAGTGTAACCCTTGGTAAAGATCTGATAGCACACATTCAATATTCTAGTTGCCACAAGAAAATGATCTGCAATAAGCGACATCAGAAAGAACTGTGTCATGAAGTAAATTCTGGCTGAATAGGGCTTCTGAGAAGTCTCTTCCGCGGTACTGCATCTCTTCACACTAATCCTTTAGGGTTTCCTGCCTGAGTTCTGGTTCCCATGAGGGGTTCCAGCTGTGTGTGGCTACTCTCTTATGTTGTGATTCTTTCTGGACCCCTTCAGTGTACCCAATTTGGGTGTGGGAAAGTGCTTTACCTTGTGACTTCACTTTTCTTAGGGACCTAAGAAGAAGTTTATTCAGCTTTCGCTTCTTAGGGGAGAGTTATTACTTCCAAGTTTCTTACATACATAGCTGGAAGTTGCCCTTTAGACTTAGAGGAAAGAGACTTTTAGTGTAACTGTGAGACATGAGTTTGCTCTTCTATGTTAACAAGGGAAAAGTCCGTTTCATGAATGATGTTTGTGAAGAATCTGCAAGACCTGTACCTGTTTGCAGTGTGTCAGCACGGGGGCTTCCTCCTGCTCTCCTGCAATGAAAAGTGCTCACTGTTCACCCAAGATGCAGCTAGAATCCTTAATGGAATTGCAGAAGGTAGAAGAGAGAGAGATGTGGGGCAGACAGACATTTCCAGATGCACCATTTTGGGTATGTGAGAAAAAAAAGATAATGTATGCTTGAGAAGAATTATTATTGAATGCTCTTCCTAGGGAAACAAGACTGTACTTCTACGCTTTTTGAGAAACTACAGGACATGATCAAGAGTCACGAAGTAGTCTGAAGTGGTTTTCAGACGTGTGTATAGTTGGGATTTATTTTCTACTAACATTTCCTTTGTAAAATCAAATCTCAAAAAAATAAAAACTATTTAAAGATCCTCGAAACCACTATTATCTTATGTTAAAAAATGCTTTAGGTACATTTCTCCAGTTCACTCTCAGTTTACAGGACAGCCTGTTACCATTTGCCATAGAGACGCATATTGTGATTTTGGCCCAAGCCCCAAAACTTGAGGTGTATCCCAGAAACAGCTGCTGGGCTAGTTGTTCTCTTCCCTACTGTTTTTTCTTCATTCACAGTCCTGGGGTTTTGCTAAATGAAGCCCAGCAGAACAAAACTATCTCAGTGCTAGTTGCCAACCAAAGAAAGGCAGTTAGCTTGATTAAACACAGTGGAAGGTGCCTGCCTTCCTTCCTTCCTTCCTTCCTTCCTTCCTTCCTTCCTTCCTTCCTTCCTTCCTTCCTTCCTTCTTCCTTCCTTCCTAAAGGTGCAAAATCACTAGCTTTTATGCCAGTTATTTAAAAAAAGAATGACCAGAAGTAGAGGGCATACAGACAATGGTAAGTGAAAGCCACCAATTCCACGTTAATGTTGATCCCTGGGATGTGAGTACCTGGGTGAGTACCTGGGCTCCCCCATTGATCGCTGCTTTGGCTGGGATTCTCATCTGAAAGAGGTTACCTGCCCCCTTGATAGTTCCCTCTGGCCCCACCGAAATTATATTTCCCTTCTCTCATTCACTCTGCTAACTATAGTCCAAATTGAACTTGTCATTTTACCCATCAAGTTCTACTTTACAAGAGACCAAAATTTCCACTGGCACTAGGGCCTTCCCTGGGGCAGCCCAGCTGCCATTGGGGTGATTAGGGTGTTTCCTGCAGCTGAAGCCTCTTGTAATTAGCAAGCCCCTCAGGCAGTCTGGACTCTGAATTTAGCTGCCATCTGGTATCATCTGTAAATGACAATAGCACTGTATCTTCTTGTGGACTGGCCCTGCCTGCACCCCCAGTCTGACTCCAAGCAAAAGATCTCATTGCTTGGTCTCCTTTAATCCCTTAAGTATTCAGGCCCTATGGGCTCTAATTACCTTGGAAACTCTGAGCACGAAAGTGAAGGTTATTGAGAGGTAGAAATTTCCCCTAATAAAGCAAAAAGACTGCAAGGGCAAAATAGTATCTTTTGGCAAGTCCGTGCCTGTGATGCTCAGAGTGGGTCTTCAGGAATGTCAGCATTGGAATTATACAGGAACCTAACAGAGAAGCAAAGTCTAAGATTCCATCCCAGATCTCTGCTCAGAAACTGGGGAGAGAACCAGCAATCTGTTGTAACAAGCCTTCCGGTCACTGTGATGAGCCTAAAGTTGACCAACTACCGTCTTGTCCTTAGCTTTTCACTAGTGTACTGTTGCTCCTTTGGACAGACCATTCTTTGTTGTGCAGGCTGTCCTGTATATAGTGGGGATGTTAGCAGCATTTTTGGCTTACCACAAAATGCCAGACACCTCCCTTTCATTGGAACCATCCAAAACATCACCAGGCATTTGCCAAATCACCCCAAATTGGGAACCACTGCTCTCTGGCACTTCTCCACTGGTTCTCTGTCTAATTGCTTAGGACAGTTTGACCAAAGACTGCTGATGTGGAATAACTCTTAATATATTGTATATATAAAGGTCTGTATGCACTACTACTCGGGCTTCAATATGTGAGCAAGTCACCTGGGGATCTTGTTAAAAACCTGTTTTGATTCAGGAAATCTGAGTTGAATTCTAACATGGTGAATTTTTAACAAGTGTAAGTGATGCCCATGTTGCTACTTTGCAGGCTACACTTTGATTAACATGATCCTACAGGATCCCAAAAGATTTATTGGATGAAGGATTAAATGAATAATTAAAAGCTAAGAATATCTCCTGTGGAACGTGTGAGCATTTTTTTCTCCTTGCCATTGTACATCCCCCCCTCCAAAATCGATTACTCTTTATTATTTTCAAACTATATTATTAAGAAATATCATCTATTTTTAGTAAACATAGTTTACATATATGAAAAGTACTAAAATTTTTTTCATACAAACTGTAACACCTTTAGAGATGCAGAAAAGTAAGTGCCCCCAGATTTATTTACTCTCCGGTAAAAGGGTATGCTACTTCCACTTTTAGGTCACTCTCTGATGTCTTCAACACTTGTGCCGAGCATGCCATTTAGTCGTGCATCTAAAAACCTATGCATGCCACTTACACTAAATGTATACCTACGGCCGTATGCTTTTACCATATGTGTTTTTTTAAAAAATAATGTAGAAGTCATGTTTACAGAGAGAGGTAAATGCCTCGTGGCCAGAGAGACACATAAAAGACAACATTCAGCAGCAGATCTTGCGTGTTGTCACCGTCATCTCAGTGAGAATTTGGTTTCAAATGATCTTCCATTCCCATGGGAGAAAGATAGCCACTGCAGAAGCGGTGGGAGAACTTCCTTCCAGAGCTCGTGCATACCTGGTGCTTCCTGTTTCTCAGTTAATCCATTGACAGATGTCGTTCTGAAGTGTAAAGAAATCCTAAGACCTTGAAAATTGAGAGCTATATCTTTTACAAAGTTCAAGGGCATTTTTTTTCTTTTACATGAAATTGAAGAAAAAAGCCAGAATGACACATAATGAAATATTCTGGTATCACAGAGTGGCTCTGTGATAGATAATAGGGGAATTGGTACACTTGACATGCTATTTTGCACTAACACATGAGATTAAAGAGTGCGGGATGCCTCTCAGTTTGGAAAAGATCACAATGGGCTAGCGGCAGCCTTCCACTATGCTACTGCCTTTCAATTTAAATTGTAGTTGTATTGCAAATAAGTCACTGGCCACAGGTGAACACAGTATATTAAAGATGCCCTCTTGGTAAAAGCATATTAATGTTCATTTTACAGTGTGTGGCTGAGGCTGAACATACCTATTCTCCTCCTGTTCAACAAGCTTGCTTTCTTTCCCCCTCCTGGATTCATAGCTCGACTGTATTTCCCTAACTCCCTTGAACTTAGATATGGTCATATAATCCATTTTCTCCACAAAAATGTAGATAGAACATATGGGTTCTGTGTTTACATCAGGACCATGAAATTTTCCACGAACGATCTTCTATGCTCCTACATTTTCTGGATTGATGCACATGAACACAGTGATAATGGCAGTCTTGACTTGAAGATGGAGAAGCCAAAATATAAAAAAATTAAATTGAAATCCTGAGTCTCTGATTAGAGAGAACTATCCACTCACTTACCAGGAACATTTATTTTTGGGGGGGGGGATTTTATGTGAGTAAGAAATAAATTTCTTTTGAGCATGAGCAATGATATCCTTTGGGATTCATTTGCTTCAACTGCTCACATTATGCTAATTAATATACAATTGACTTTTCATATACTATGTATTTACGCATATATTTTTCTCTACCTTAGATGTGGCTTCTTCCTTGTCATGTGTTGCCCTGTGTTGATGGTGATTTCAGTGCCTCTTTTGTTGCAAATTCTAGCTCTTCATCATGTCCCTATAGGTCCCTATACCTACTTTTTGGCCCAGTGATAATTAAAGTGGAGTGTCACTTGATCATCTTTGGGATCTGCCTCAAGGTTGGAGAAAGCACACTTTGAAGTGTTTCTGGATATGTCACAGATGCATGACCTCAGGATCCTGTATCTGTCCCATCACCCCTTTCTCTCTGGCATGCTTCCTCGGCACTGTTTCCTAGCAACCACGAACTAAACATCTTTGCTTTGCCGGTTTTGTCTGCTATGATGTCTCTGCCTTGGAGCCAGCCCACGATGAACTGAATCTCCTAAACTACGAGCCAAATTAAGCCTCTTCTTTAAGTAGTTGGTGTTGAGCATTAAGTGCCAGCGATAGGAAAGCTGACACAGCCTCATATTAGAGCTTATTGTGACACAGACAGAAGAAAGAGAAAGGCGTCCTCAAGCACTGCCCCTACTCCTGGCCCGTCAATCTTGCCTCCTTCCCGTCCGAAACTTGCTGACATTACTTTGTCTTCCTATTTGGCATCGTTTCCTAGACTTTGTGTTCTTATTCTTCTCTATGCCACAGCCCCACTTTCGGTGGCTGATTTTGTAGTTTTCAGTACTTCTGTTCAACTAGCTTCTGGCTACTTCAGGTTCCTTTGAATTCACAGGGCATCTAATCATAAGGTGTATTATTTTAAATATAACACAAAGCACTAGTGTGTAATGTTCACATCAAGAGAGCATAAAAGTAGAAGAAAAGCACTCTAAGTTACTTTAATCAGGCCAGTGTTGGGTCAAGCTAAGAGATTAAAGAAGGAAGAAGTCTTTGATTATGTTGAATCAGCCATATAATTCACTGAAAATTCTTTCTTCTTGGCAATGGAGGTCCCTAGTGATCTCTGTTATTACTATGCTAATAGAGTGACCATTGTCACCAAGTGACCACAGAAATAAAGTTCACTGGAAAAGTATTAAGAGTTAGTGGGAGATGGTGGAAGTAAGCACATTGGCATTTGTTGAGAATTTCACAATTTAAAAATTAGGGATCTACGCAAAAAGAACAGAGAATAAATTTGATGAAAAGTCAGAATGCTGAACAAAAGTATAAAGGAAGACATAAAGTCATCACCAGGTTGATAGATGAGTGGCTGAAGGGAAAAAGATCCTGAGGAAGCAGATAAGGAAGGAGATATACGGAAAGAGAAAATTGATTAAAAAAAAGATACACTTTTTTTCTACTGAAGAGTTAGGTCTGTGGCTGACTGCATTGGAATCTTCTTCTGTAAGGAAGTATATTCTCATAAATAAGAAAAGAGTATTATGATTGATTAGGGATGGAAAAGGGGAGATGAAAATTGTAACCCACACTTAAATTTGCATATGTACATATATACATAATTTTTTTACATGGCAGAGATACTTACACTTAAAAACCTACCACCTATCAAAATTTAGCTAAAATTTAGTGGAAAAATAAGTTGGACTTCGAGCTTTGTCATTCATTACTTAATGAGAATATATCATTCTTTCTTAGCATAACTGCACATTCCATTTCTAATACAGCTACTGGCTACCATTCTCCAGTCTGACTTAACTGTTACAAGGCTTATACAGTCTAGTCATGCTATAGAACTTTAACTCACCAACACAAAGATGGATAAGAAAATACCTAGGAAGACATCAACCTTTATGCTAGTGAGTGCAGTATGTATCATTTTGATTTCACTACTTAATATAAGAATCATCAGAAAATATGGTTAAAGACTAGGGTTTTAATGAAGAACAATGGCAAAGATAAAGGCAAAGTGAGCTGATCATTTAATAATCACAATGTGCACGGGATAAAAATCAGAATGTTTTTCAGTCATATTTTTAAATTTTATTGTACACCTAGTTTTACTAAGTAAGGGATAATTCAAACTTAAGTTAATCTAATTTCTTTCAATTCAATTCAGTTCAATTCAATTCAGCTTGACGCAGTTCAACTCAAGAAACATCAATTTAAGAGGTCAAGAAATACTGTGCCTCAAAGATAATTAATTTTTCTTCCTAGTACAAAGTATGTATACAACAACATCATTGTAGTGTAAAAATACATTATACTTGAATTCAGAAAATCTGGCAAGAAATTATATTTTAGACATGGTATTAGTCATTAAGGAAAAGCATGTAACAAATGTGTGCCTGGGGATATTTTGGAGACATTGAATGTTTTCTTCATTATATCTATGAAATAACTGATGCTTTCTGTTGTTACTGGAGGTACTATAGAAAAGATCACATACTGGTTAAAATAATGGGAATTTATTGTACTTTAGTTTTGCAAGCTAGACGTTTAAAGTCAAAATATTGACAGCGCCATTCTCTCTTTGAAAAGGAAGTAGAGTTCTTCCATCCCTCTTTCCGGGTGCCATCATCCGTAACACATTTTGGCTTGCAGCTGCATTACTCCAATTGCTATCTTTGTTGTTACATTAAACTCTCCTAGTGTGTTTGTGTATTCATGTGGTGTTTTACCTTTACCTAAGGACAACAGCCATAATAATTTAGGCTCCATGGTAATTACCTTATCTTGATTACACTCACAAAGACCTTTTTTCCAAATAAGGTCGCATTTGCAGGTCTCAGGGCACAGGACTTCTACCTCATTATGTCAGGTGTGACTTCAATGCTTCTGTAAAGAAAGCAACATTTGATATTCTTTATCAGGCCCTCTGCAGAACTGGTCTGTGTCTAGTGTTACCAGATTCTTAGTGTTATTCCCAAATCTTCAATAAACTTCTACCACTTCCTGATGTAAGCAGCACTTTTACAATATCAACATAAAGAAAGTTTGTTGTATGATTAATCTGTGTGGAACAGAGACAGGAGAACAGGCTTGATCATTAAATAATGTAGACAAAATATATAGTACAAGCTAAGTATAACTCAAGAAAACCTAAGAACAATGGCTTTAATCAAACCAATGTTCAGTTCTCTCTCTGCTCACGGGTAGTGTGCTAATGCAGATAAAGCAGATACAAGCCTGTTAAAGGACTCAAAGTGTGAGCATTTCTGGGCTCCATTGCAACATGCCATTTTTTGCTAACACGAAGGAAGGAAAGTAGTATACAGGCAAACTGCTTCCTTTTCAGAACGAAATGATTCAGAAGGTCAAAGCATCCTTTCTGTTCAAATATCACTAGCCAAAAATTAATCAAATAGTCACAGTTGGATCTGAAAGATCCTGGGAAATGTAATTTCTGACCACTGGTATTGACACCAGTGGGACAGAGTATTAAAAGTAAAGTTTCATTTTCCCAGGAGTGAAGAAGAAGCAGTTTGCACGTGCTCCACCCCTCCTTTCCTCAGCAGTGAAGAAATGGTGCTGGTATTGGTAGGAAAATACCTACGAAAGGAAAAGGCAGCTTCTTTGCAAGGACTCCGAACTATGAAGTCTGCAGGTGCATGAAGGACTAAGAGAGTGTTGAAAAGCTGAATAAAATCTGTGCACTTTTTGGGCAATCGGAGAACTTGCTAGCGACCCAAAATCTGTGACTTCTTATCTCTCTGTCATGTCTGAAAAGGTCATGGCCTACGGGGCAGGTTCGGTAAGTGGCAGTTTTTTAGGGAAATAATTCTCTCCATCTCCCCCAAACCTGGCTTTAGCTTTGGACAAATTCTTTTCTTGATACTGCCACAGCATAAGGCCTCATGATTCGGGCCTGGGCAGTGGGCTGTGAACACATGGCTCACATGTAGCTTTAATGGGCTGGTACCATTTGGCAAACCATGAAGGAACTTCAATCTTGCCTCCAAGGAGCCATGTGCCTCCTCATTTTCTGGTGGGATGGCAAACATCTAGGACAAAGGACTGCCCACTCTTGGCAAAATGACCCCATGACCAGGGTGCCAAGAGATTTCAACAGCCCCCAGGGTCTTCTTTTTCACCTTGAAAATTCTACTGTTCTTCCTGATTGTGTCATCATTTGCCATTAATGCCATTGATAAAAGAAACAGGCTCTGTCTTGTTACCCACCAAGAAGATACCCCTGGGAGCCTCTGGTATCTTGACCTGCTCATTAGGTCATTCTGGCTGTGCCATTTGGGTGAGGTACTTTCACCATTTGGGCCACTCTCGGCCATTTGGAGCACTGATATAGTGTCATCTGGGCAAGACAACTCGGTCCATCTGGACCAACTTTGGCCACCTGATTTGGTAAAGACTCAGAGGTGTAAAATAGCCCAGAAATTGCTGGTTTCCAGGAGATCTCAATTTGGTTAATTATTTCAGTTGTTTCTTTTATTGCATTTTTGATACCATCTGAGAGCTGCATAGGACGCGGGCACACTCAGTCACAATCCTGGTTTGGAATTCTGTAGGGAAATTTTTCACATGCAGCCTGAAGAGGGCCTCAGAGAGCCTCTGCCATCACGTGGCTCCCAGCGGCTGTTGAGATCTGTGTAAAATGAAAGTCCTGAGCAAGTCCCTGTGGTTGAGCATCTGGTGTGCCAGTGATGGAGTTAACTGTGACAACACACTGTGTGCGTGGGTATTGGGACTCAATAGCTGGTTTCTAGTTATTATGAATGACGTATACTTTAACAAAGATTAAAACTCATAATAAATTAAGGCAAATGGAAAAAGGGTCTTAAAACAGAATAATGATTGAATTTGGAATTGACATAATTTGCTACAATTTGGGCTTTCAGTTTGAAAAACATCCAAGATTAATACCACAACCTCTTTCAAGAGGGCAAATGATAAATCTATTTTGCCTAAGTATGAATGACATTGTATGTATATGATGTTATGCTTCTGTGTCTGTAAATTGCTGAAATTATATCATATTAATTATGAAGTGTAGGCACATTCACTAATTGGCTAATTAAAACATGCTTAAGCCATTGAATGCATTTTATCTGTGTTGACAAAATCAAAATTATAAAGCTGTGTGTTATCCATGTTAGTCTTCTGGCCACTAAAAGTATATGCTCTAAAGGACTAAAAACTGTTAGGCTGAAGGTATTCATAAATTTGCAAATGAAAAGCTTAGAATTTGGTAAATTTAAGTTGGTTAGAAAAGTAAAAAGTAAGAATATCTTTGAAATTCTTGGGTTATTGGCTAATCAGGATAGGATTTATCTTTATTAAAATTTACAAAGCTTAAGATGTTAATTATGATGGTCTAATATTTTGGTTCTCAAAATGATTTGAAATAATTGTTAGGTGAATCACAAAATAAGATTAATGCTTATAGATATTTTGTGACAACATTTGAGTCATCAGTTACAAAGTTTAAACCTTCATAGTTTCCTAGATGTTTCTAGATATAGTAAACAGGTTTTTGGAGGTAAAAAGGCATTATACACAGAGGTTTAAATTTGATTTTTAAAATTAATTCAATACTAAAGTGATATATATACTAGGTTTGCTGATTTTGTCTTCTGTCATCAGGCTGTGAATTACAGAATGACCTAAGGTTTAAAAGACTTAAAGTTTGCTTCAATATTGGATTGGTGTAACAACTTTTTTACATGTTTATAATTGGTTAAATAATAAATCATAGCACTGCCTGTATATCTGAGGTACTAGATATATCTATATATATAATAAATATGACATTATAATATTAATAATATATATTTATTATAAATTTTTAACGCATTATTTTATTGCAATTCTGCTTCCTTATTTGAGAGTCATAATTTGAACAACATTGAACATAAAGAAGGCAGCATTGACTGAAAAGCATACAAATAAAAAATTATACAGTAATCAAAAAATTCAAATGAATCTCTGACTCCAATACATTGAGGGATATATGACTCAGGATTCAGGACTTTAAGAATTGTATTATGTATGCAATTTTAGCTATCTTCTTGCCTAATTACATATACATATATATATATATATATATATATATATATATATATATATATATAATTTTTTTTTGCTGTTGTTGTTTATGTATGAATTCCAAATTCTACAACACCTTGGAGACATGGGGCTTGGGGAATCAATGAGCACCTGTGCCTCCCCTTCTTCACAGGTTATAAGATGCTCTTTTCTTTTGTCTTAAATTAACACATGTTTTAACAATCTATGTTAAAAGGCAAGTCATTCATTGTAACTAGAAAGCAGCTAGTGACTCCAAATACCCAGCAAACTGTGCAATGTCACAATTTACTTGGTTCAGTGGCACTCAACAAATATAATAAATGTAAGAATAATAAAGGAGGTTCATAGGCTTACAAAGGTCTGATAAAAATTTAAAATTTGCTCATTATGGCTATAAAGAATAAAAATTAAGAATACGTGTGTGTGTGTGTGTGTGTGTGTGTGTGTGTGTGTGTGTGTGTGTGTGTGTGTGTAAACCTGAGGACAAAATACACTATGAATATGAGCTTGGCCAAATGGGTCTACTTGTGATATAAATGTGTAAGTAGATGTATTTGTGATCAGTGGCAATGTTTTCTAGGCTACAATATCCACTTTTTCATCCTTACATGCTATAACAACTTGTGAATTACCAGTAGTTTATATGAGGTTACACAATGGTAACTATACTGTTGACCCATAGATTCTAAAGTTTGCCTCCAAGGTCAAGGCGAAAATTAAAACTAATTGTTTTTGGAGTATAACTATAAGCAGGTCATTGAAAGTTTGATATTGTAGATGTGTATAAAAGCTTAAATGCATCATCCTAATAGAAAGATGCCATCGTGATTGTTGTGCAAGCATACTATGTTTGCTCTAATTGTTAATATTCATATTTTCTTTATAAAACCTTGTAAGTGTGTTAACAATCAACAGGGACATAACTTCTGACAGACAAACTAAGCAGAGTGTTTTAATGGTGGGCCAGCACCTATAAGACAGACGATGGTTAATAAAAGAGATAGTACTTCTCTGATCACACTTTTCACTTCAGGGTGAGGAAAGTATTAAACTTTCAAAAAAAAAAAAAAAAACCCGAAGGTTCATAGACTTACAAATATCTTGTTAAAATTTTTAACTTGGTTATTATGGCTATAAGCACTAAAAACCAAAAGTGGTCAAACTGGAAAATATAACACGCATGTTAATATGGTTTTAAATGGGCATTTTCCTGCCTAAAGGTTTTAATTGTTTTTTTCCCAAAAAAGTTGCTTAAAATAACATTCTAGAGTTTGGTGTATAGATGTGCTTTCTAGGTCTCAAATGTGACTCTTTAGAGGACTGAGTTCTCAGCAACTTTGGTTTGGAATGTTGGCTAGGCTTAAGTGCTTTGAGTCTTACAAAGGATGTAAAGGTATTCATTTAAGTTAAATAAATTTATAGATAAAGCACCTGTGCTTTTTTAACTGGGTTAAAATGCTAGAGATCTTTCACTAAAATAAATCTGTATATTCTCTACTTTTCAAAGTTCATAAATAATGTATCAGAGTTTAATTTGTGCTAATGCCTAGTTGCTCTATTTTCAGTAAACAGGGTAAAACTAACTTTAGAGACATAATTTTACCTTTGATAAAATAATTTTAATATGTTTTTCACTACACTTTTGGGGGACTTAAATAGCTACAAAATAATAGGTAGTAATTAACAAGTTAGAGTTTTCTCCAAAATTTGTTTTCAGGTTCTGTTTGGTTATAGGGATCAATGTTCTGGTTACAGAAATTACTACAGAATGTATGTAACGTGCCTTATTCCTAAAAACACAAGTGTCTTAATATAATATAATCAGCATTAACTGTTGTAATATACCATAAAATGAAAAAATACATTTGTAAATTGTTACTTTGCGGTTATTTGACCGGCAAAAGCCAAGGGAAACAATCATGTTTAATTGGTAAAATAGATATTAATTCTTCTACACTGCATTAAAAAGATTTACAATTCTGTTAGACAAACAACATTGTAAAGGTGTAACTAAGTAGTAATAGTAGTAACTAAGTGTTAATCTTAAATAAGTAATTAATATGCCTTACTACCTGTAATGACTAAACTGACGTTGTCTTATTAGTTGTTTTACATCTACTGACAAATTCAGTAAATTGTCAAACCTAAATCTTTTTCTGAGTGATTGCAAATTGGATGAGAGCAAATCTGACATGGTCCATAATCTAAGCCAGCCTGAGAGCCATTCTTTTAAAATCTGTAATATTGCACCAAAATCTGGCCGTCATGGGTCATTACCAAGCCTCTCCAATGAAAAGCCGAACAAGGAACGGATCTGAAATGAGTGTCCCGGAATACACCGTAAAACTCCAGAAACCTTAGCCAGAGGGACCACTGAGTCTATGGCGACAGACTTCGGCCTCCTCTCATGGCACTGATGTTACAGACACACAGAATGTAAGGGCTATGCCATGGAGGCCCCAGGATTTGGCACTGCCAAGAATGTTGACCACTTCTTTAAAAAGAAAAAAGCCACCAACCATGAGCAGAGTAACCTAGAAGAAAGTCATCATGTTTGCACTGGAGACTGCCACGGGCGCAAAGCTGCACAAGGACTTTGGAATTCATATCTCGCAGAGACCTGTGTGCCAAGCAGGGAGCTCCAGGCAGAGACAAGAGAGGTGAAAACGCACACCCTGCCACGTTGTCAGAGACTAAACCTGCCAATAAATGTAGTCTGCAGCCAAATTTCTTCAAGAATTAAGAATAAAAATAGAAATAGTGGAAATGATACTGCAGGGACAGCATATTAAAAATTAAAAGATGAAGTGAAGAAAGATGAGCAGTTTGTAGGTGCCCTACCCTCTTCTCTCCTCAGAAGGGAAGAAGCAGTGTCGGTAGAGAATGTAAATTTCTGCAAAAAAAAGTGCAGTTTGTCTTCAAGGACTCTATCCTATAAAGTGTACATTTGTGCAAAGGACTAAGGTGGACTGAAAGGGGGAACAAAAGTATGCAAGTGCCAGGTAACCAGAGAATTTACCAGCTACTTATTTACCAGAAACTTATTCTGTAACCTGAAATCCATGATTCCCCCTCTCCACTGTCCTCTCTTAAAAGGCCCTGGTTTACAGAGATAGGCTGATGAGATGGCAATTTTTCAGAGCACTGATTCTCCCCCTCTACCCCGAAGCTGATTTTGACTTTGAATATTTTCCCCCTTGTTTCCAGAATGAAAGGCCTCACGACTTGGGCCTGGGGGAGGGGAGTGAACCCATAATTAAGATCTGGCTTCAGTGGGCCAGTAACACAATGCCGGTAGAAAGAGGATTCTGCTTCAAATAACAAAAGAGGCAATGAGTGGGTAGAGGGGGAGGATGAGCAGTCCCTACCACAGGTCACAAAATTGTGCGAGACAGAAAGTTTCCTGAGAGTCGCAGGAGATTAGGTTAGGTTAGAAAGGCAGGACTCGGAAGGCGCCGTCCAGCAACCACGGGGGCAGAGGTGAAATCAAGGTCTCAGTCAACGTTCCAGCTACTCTGACAAGCAATAAAAGTAGCTAAACCAGGTAGCCTATACCGGCTCCATCCCACTTTCCCATAGTTGCCCTAAGGTAGTTCGCATTCTTGCACCATGCTATAACCCCCGCCGCAGGAGTCTGCCGGAATCCCGGCCCCAGCCCAAACTGCCATGCAGAGAGCCCAGCAGATACAAGCTTTACAAAGGGCTCTGGCCCTTCCCTCTATTGGGATTCTCATGGAAGAACCCCCCTCCCCCTCTCCTTGAGAGCTTTATTTTCTCAATAAACCTTTTCTTGTTTTGTTCATGGAATCTTCCATGAACTCTGACTTTTCTTAATCACATTGAGGTCCTGACCCAGACGTCAGGCAACACCAATGATAATATTTTGGGGCTCGTCTGGGATTGGAAAGACTACTGATGTGGTTAGTGTACCTAGCCTAAACAAGTGGCAGTGGTCAGAGACATGACTGCTGGACCCCTCTAGGACCCTGCTGTCTGGGAGGACCCTGGCCATGGCTTAGCACCTTTGAACCTCCGGGCCAGACCCTGGATTTGGGTGATAAAATAAGGAGGGTCTGCTACTGTCTGAGCAGTGGCGCAATGTACAGCTTTTACGGTGAAACTGGAAATTCATCTCCATGCTTCTAGTCATAGTCATGGGTTTATAGTGACCCACCTATTGCCAAGAGATACCCAGAGCACACACCATGAGCTGGTATCAATTGTGTCCCCTCCCTAACCCATTGGAAGGACTGTTTCCCTAAGTTGTGAGGGGAGGCTTTATACACTGAGACCATTTTCTCCCTCAAATGCTTGACTATCTTGCCAAGATTCCGCCCTTACTGTCCCCTGTACTGAGACTGCCCTGACTCCTGGCCAGCAACAGGTGCATTTCCTCACGGTGCATCACAATTAGCCCTGGAATGGCTGGGAGGCCCGACTGGTGCACGTGGCTTGAGGGTCCCTACCTGCACCCCCTTCTGCACAGTGTGCTCAGCCCTTTACCCCAAGTGTTACAGTTCACCCACCTGCCCTCCCCACCACAGCAGCTCACCAGATCTTGGGGCCAAGGGAGCCGGTCCCATTGCCACACTCCCTACCTAGGGCCTGCCCCTGCAGGGACATGCTTGATGCCAGGGGTGAGGGGCCAAAAATAATAAAAGAAGGAGAAGTGGGTCTTTTCTTGGATATCACGTGCCTTCCTCCATAACTGAGAGAGAGGCAGAGGACTCACCTAGCCAGTGCAGTGGGAAGAACTTTCAGAACATCTTGCCTTTGGATTAGTTTGGGTTCTTCAAAAGGCAGACTTTCCAGGTTTTATAACAAAACTGATCGATTAGGAAGACTTACAAATCTGATAATAAAGATAATCCAAGATGTCTGCTCAGTGGCAAGGAAGATCTCCCATCTGGGTCTGCAGGACAGCCAACGAGGTGAAAGTCTGCTGCGGATCTCAGTTGTTACAAGAACAATGGCGAAGACCGGAGCCTGGACGTCGGCCATTGAAGAGCAGCGATGGGCAGACAGGCACAAGTGGAGACTGGGGCGAATCTGATGAGGATCTACAGCGTCGGTAGACAACTGCAAAGGCGAGAGCTTTCCCAGAGGAAGAAGCTGTGACAACCTTCCTTCTTCCTTCCTTTTATACCGTTGGAGTTCCAGTTGGCCCGCCCACATCGGGTGGGTGTTCTTCCCTCATTGGCAGGTCCACAATTCACTAATGGAGGTGTGGTTCCTAATTTCCTCAAGTGGACATAGTCTCTTCAACGATCACACCTGTCATGGAAGAGGCTTGCTACTCTGATAACCTGGCTGGGGACATAAGGTGGTATGCATATGTCATGACATGACTCTCTGAAACCAATCTAGCTAGGAGCAAGGGCAGCATTGACCTCGGGTTTATTGTATTTTTTTCTGCATTCTTTTTGTTTGTTTGTTTATTGGAAGGCCTTTCCAATAAACAATGATGGATTAGTTGATAACTATTTTGAAATATATTCAGTTTTATTTCACATCACACAAAAAAATCAATTCAAGGTATGTTGTAGGACTACATTTGAGAGTAAAATAGAAGACATTTAGAAGAAATTAAAAAAAAAATTTATGGTGTATGAGTGGGCAAAATTTATTAAATAGAACAAAAGTGCACTAATTATAAATGGCAAAATAGATAAATTATGAATATAAATGCATATATGTTTTACTAAAATACAAAATATAATAATAAAAGCCTATAATGGGATTTGATATTTCATATTCCTATATGAAAAAACAATATATAGAATATCAAAAAATGTCTATTATTATTAAGAAGCAAACAGCTCAACAGTAAAATGAGCAAGTCTTTAAGGCATATCATGAAAGAGAATATCAAAATAAGTAATGAATACATGAAACAACAATAAATATTTGATAAAGTGGTATACTTTGAGAAAAATTCATGAGGGAAATGCAAATTAAAAGCAAATATTAATATTATGCCATTAAACCCCATGTGACTGGCAAAAGGGGAAAAGACATCATGGCTCTCATCCTCAAAAGCTTGTGTTCATTACTGCTCACCTCCACATGGCCCACGGACACATTTTGTGGCCAGCATGCCCACATTTTTGGCTACTGCTGTCACCACCAGCACTCACGTTTGTGTTGCTAGAAGGTGCTTTTGTATGTCTTACACTACCACCACTGTAATTTGCACTGCCGCCCTCAGCTTTTGCTTTTAAAGAACTTATCTGCCTCTGCACAGTGCCACTATCTTCATAGACACTCGATGCCTAGACCATGAAGGCACCCACAGACATTGCTCAAGTTGATGATAGCTACAAGTACAGTTACACAGAGGCTTCATTTTTGTATCCACTCGTAACCAAAGCCACAGCACCTACATAGCCACCATCTCAAGACTGATTTAAACAAAAAATCTTTCCCTATGACAGAAGCTTGGAAAGTTGAAAGAGGTGACTATTATACCAGATTATAGACATCAGTGTAGGGACACAAGAAACCTAAGAAAGCAAAGAAGAATGACACCCCCGAAGGAAGACACAACTCGGTGAGATGAGGATGAAAAACTTGGGATTTGATTTGGAAATTTAAAAGAGATAGAACTTATTTTTAAAAAGAGCCAAATTTCTGAACTTAATGATTAAATCTGAAAAAAAAAACTCAAAAAGAATGAGGAAACTCAATGAATTTTATTAAATATGATTATTCAAGCAACTATGAACATTATGAGGGCTCCAGAAGGAAAAGGAAAATTATTTGAAATGTTTTTAATAAAATAATGATTCATGAGGGAAATGCAAGTTAAAAACAAATATAGGTGAATACTTTCCAATTCTTGAAGGACATTTGGACATACAGATACAAAATGCTTAAATAATCTCAAGTAAACTCAACCACAAAGGCCATCTCCAAGACATAGTCAGTTATTTTATAGTTGAACTGTCAAAAGCCACAGAGAAAGCATTCCAAAAACAACAAAAGAAAAGCATTCAGTCGTATATTTCCCCCATCACAATAGCAGATTTCTCAACAGAAAATTACAAGTCAGAAAATAATGAAGTGATATATTCAGAAATGAAGTAGTCTTTCTCAGACAAGCAAAAAATAAGGAAATTCATTACACTACACCAGCCTTTCAAAAGATGCTTAAGGGAGTTTTACATCTGGGAGAAAATGAATAGTAACTACCATTATGAAAACATATATAAGAATAAAACTGATTGGTTAAAATAGACACAGATATGAAAGAATAAAAAAAAGTCAAAACAACATCACCACACGAAACCACCAACCCACAAAAATAAACAGTAAAAAGTGGAAAGGAACAAAGACTGTAGAAAACACTAAAAAACAACCAACCAAACGGCAGGGGTAAATTCTTATTAACCAATAACTGAATGTAAAAATATAAAATCTCCAAAGAAAATGCATAGATTGACCAAAAGGATAAAAAACAGAGATTCACCTGTAGGCTGCCTACAAAAACGTAGTTCACTAATTATGACACACATAAACTAAAATGGAAGGATGGAAAAGATATTCTTCATGTGTTAGGTACCTTTTTGGTGCTGTGACTCAATACCAAACATTCACAACTTTATGGAGGAATGATTTATTTTAGCTTACAGTTTCACAAGGTCACAATTCATTCACAGGTAGGCATCTGGATATGATAGAATTACATGATGGGGCCAGAGCTGCAACCAGAGCCAAAGCCAGTGCTCCAGAAACAGAGATTTTCACAACATGGCAGAACATAGAAAAGTCTTAGGGGAGGGATGGAATCAGCACACTCACCTTCAGGTCAAGTACCAAGCATCTACACCTTCCAGCCAGGCCCCACTTCCCGACACTCTACGATATTCATAGGTACATGAGGCTTTTTGGGGACACTCCAGATCCAAACTACAACATTCTGTGCCTGGGCCCCAGAAAGCTCATATCTACCTCCTTAAGCAAAATGCATGTAGTCATCCTCCAAGAGTTGCCAAAGTTTTAACAGTTCCAGCACTGTTAAAAAGTCCAAGTCTAAAGTTTCCTCTGAGATGCAAGGCAAACTCTCAGCTGTGAGCTCCTTTGAAAACCAAAGGATTAAGCACTTTCCACATTTAATGGCACAGTGTAAACATTTCCATCCCAAAAGGGACAAATGAGGGGATAAAAAGTAAATGGACCAAAACATTTCTTAAATCCAGAAGGGCAAGGGTTAAATCCTCTATTCCCATGTCTAGCACCTGGAGTAATCTATGGCAAGATATGAACTCCTAAGGGCTTAGGTGGCCCTGTCCCCACTGTCTCTGCTGGCTGCAGCCTTCACCTTCTCTCCTTTGGGCGGATCTACTCACATCCTGCAGCTTTCCTCATTGGATAATCCACGCTCCTGCTTACTCCAAATTTCTGGGTTCTCTATCTAACCTTAGGCATCTCCTTCACAACTTCACATGTTGCCCTCCCAGGGACACATTGCCTGGCCTCCAAGGCCTTCCACTGAAATCTGGGTGGAAGTCTCCATGAACCTATACCTCTTGAACTCCATAGACCTGTGAAACATCAGGTCTCCCATTGGCTTGAGCAGTAGACTATGGAAGCAATGGAAGTCTCAGAGTTCTAAGATGGTTGAATTCCAGATGGCTGGATTCTGGCAGACTATTTTTTCCTTTTGTCTTGTGGTACACTTCTCAGAGCAAAATCCAAAACCTCTCCACCCTTCATTCGGTAGAGGGTGGGATCTTGTTGACTTTTAAGATGTGCTCAAGGCATTTTTCTTAAAGTCCTCAGTGTAGGGACTTGGCTTCTTTTTAATGCTAATGTATTTAACATACGTGTGTTCTTAGGCCCCATCACAGCAAGCCATTTTGATCTAGCCCTGCAAACTTTTTATATGATTTTTACCTGCCATTTTTTCTTGTGCTTCACCACAGACTTGGCTAAAAGCCTCAAATAGCAGCCATTTAACAGCATGAACATCAGTCTGCCTTGATTTTTCCTCCACCATATTAAGCAGTCCACTGCGCTTAGTCTCATTTTCAGTCAAAATCAAGGACAAGGGCAAAACAGAGACAAGCTTTTTGCCAGAGTGAAGCATGAGTGACTTTTTGACCATTTGCCAATATATTTCTTCTTCCCATCTGAAACTTCTTGAGCCTGCCTGGCCTTGCCAATCCACACTTCCATCAATATTCTAGTCTTCTGAGCTCTAACCACATTCTCCTATCAAGCTTGGCTTGGAATACTCCAAGGCTTCTCCAGCTGGCTTCCTCAAACCTTTCCAAATTCCTATTGCAAACCAGTTCCAAGTGCTTCTGAATCATGTAGCCAGATAAAGTCATGGCAACAAATCTGCTCTTGGTACCAACTTCTGTCTTAGTTACTTCTTGTCACTGTGATTCAGTACTCGACATCTACAACATTAGGTAGGAAAATTTCACTTTAGCTCATGGTTTCGTGGTGGGCAGCTGGAATTGGTAGAGTTTGGGCCAGTATTCCGATCCTCACAACATGGTGGCAGGGACATCAATCTGGGAGGAGAAGCAGAAGTAGCCCACACCCGTCCATGTCAACGACCAAGCATCTACCTCCGCCAACCAGGCCCCAGCTCCCAGCAGCACACAATATTTATAGGCACATGAAGTTTTGGGAGACACTCCCAATGCGAACCACAACACTCTACTAAATAAATCCCAAAGCACTTACAGCAGATACAATAGCTTTTAAGTCAAAATCTGTAAAATAAAATGATAAATGAGATCATTATATATCAAAGGAATCAATTCAGAAATAGGTCATAATAATTATATATAAATAAATATATATAAACATAATCAATAAATATATATAATAAATATACACGAACATAATACCAGAATACCTGAACCCAGCAAGTATTTTGGGATCTAAGGGAAGAAACAGATACCAAGTCAATGATATCTGGCTAATTTGTTGCTCCACTTTCTCCAGTCAACAGATCATCCGGACAGAAAACCATTAAGAAAACATCAGAGTTACTCTATGCTAGAGACCCAATGGACCTAACAGACATCTGGAGGACATCGCTTTCAATAGCTGCAGAATACATATTCTTCTCATCAATACAGAATTTTCTTCAAGATTGTTTGGCCATTTTTAGGGAATACAAGTCTCAAATTAAGTACCAATTACATTTATAACATTTTTTTCTGATCACAAAAATGGAAGAAAGCTGGAGATAAGAATAACACTGGAAATTGTGCAAATACATAAAAATTAAATAACATCTTCCTGAATGACCAATGAGTGACTGAAAAAGTTGTAAGGGAATTCAAAAAAAATTCTTTAAACAAATAAAAATAAAAATACTACATGTCAAAACCTGTAAAATACAACAAAAGTACATTAACAGGAATGACTATAGCAAGAAATGTTAACATTAAGAAAAAGTAGGAGATTTCACACAGGCACCCTAATGGTGTGACTTAAGGACTGAGAAAAGCAAGAACAAAGCAAACCTAAAATTAATGGAAAAAGTCCATTAAATGAAATTACATCTTGAAAATATGGAAGATAAGTAAAATAAAAGTTTTGCTACAAAAGACAAATAAAATTAAAAAATGTTATCTAGACTATCAAAAGTAGAAAACTAAAATAAAATTGGAGTTGAAAAGGGAAACATTACAAGTAATAACACAGTAATACAAAAGGTCGTAAGAAACTACTGTAAACAACTATTCTATGCAGACAAATTGGAAAATATAGACATAATGGATAAATTCCTGAAAATACATAACCCCAGCAATTGTATCAAGAAGAAACAGAAAATCTCAAGAGATTAATAAAAAGTAAAAAGATTAAAGCAGTAATTAAAAGGACCTGATGACTTCAGTGCTGAATTTTACAAAACCCTTAAAGGGAAAGCATAATTCCAATTCTCCTCAAACTGTTCTTAAAAATCAGAAAGGAAAGACTCTGCCAAACACATTCCACAAGGCCAGACGTATCCTGATGCCCAAGCCACAGAGACACAGCAGAAAATGGAGCATCCCACACCAATATTCCCGATGAACATAGGTGTAAAGATTCTCAGTGAAATACTAGAAAGTTGAACTCAATAAGAAAAAATACCATTGTTAAGTGGGACTTATGCCAGGGACAGAGAAATGGTTTGACATTATCTGTCTATCTATCTATCATCTATAGATAAAATGAAAAAAATGTGATCATCTCGGTAGACTTAGAAAACAAAACCTGATAAAGTTCAAAATCTCTTCCTAATAAAAACTCAACAAATTAAGTGTGGAAGGAATGAACCTCAAAACTATAGTGCGTCTCTATAGGACAAGCCCACAGTCAACATTTTTCTGGATGAGGAAAACCCAAAAACTTTTTCTCTAAGATCTGAACAAGACGGGATGTTTACTTTCACTGCTCTTATTCAACATAATATGGAAAGGATTAGCCTGAGCAATGAGGCCAGGGAAGAAATTAAACAGCATCCAAATTGGAAAGGAGAAAGTGAAATTCTTCCCACTTACAAGTGACATAATTGTATATAAAGAAAAATATACTCTACCAAAACTTGTTAGAACTGAAATAAATTCAATTAAGTTGCAAAATGAAAAAATCAATATACAAAATAGCAGCGTTTATATATGCCAATAAGAAACTTGGTGAAAAATAAATCAAGAAAAAAATCTCATACTTGGGAATTACAATAAATCTCAGAAATAAATTTAACATCAGAAGTGAAAGATCTTTAAAATAAAGTGTATGAAGTGCTGATGAAAGAAAATGAAGGGAACATTTAAAAATGGAAAGACATCCCATGCTTAGAGATTGAAAGAATTAATATTTTTTAAATTTCCGTAGTATTGAAAATGATCTGTAGATTCAATGATGAATGAAATAATCATGAAATTCACACTGAACAGCAAAAGACCCTTAAAAACAAAGCAATCCTGAGCCAAAAGAACAAAATGGAAGCATTCATTCTGGCTTGAAAGCATGTTACACAGGTATAGTAGCCAAAACAATATGAATCTGGCATATCAACTGACAGGTAGCCCAAAGATACAGAATACACAACTTGGAAACCAATTCACGTACAACCTACTGAATTTTGACAAAGAAGACAAAAATACGTAAGACAAAGGACAACATTTCAACAAAAGCTGCTGAGGAAAGTGAACATCTGCAGGCGTCAGGATGAATTTAGACCACGATGACTCAGCATATACAAAAAAGAAAATCACCTCAAAATGGACCAATCTAAATATAAGATCTGACACTATAAAACTACCAGAAGAACATAGAGGGGAAACGCTTCAAGAAACTGGGAGAGTCAACAAGTCTGTGGACACGACCTCAAAGCACAAGTAACATATGTATAAAAAAATCAATAAATACAATTATATCAAACTAAGAAGCTTCTGCACAGTATGAGAAACAATCAGTAGAATGAATAGACAACCTGCACAATGATCCTAAAAAGGATTAATGCCCAAGACATGGAAGAAACTTAAAAAGACAAATATCAGAGTAAACATGGGTAAATCATTAAGTAGATTTTTCTCAAAAGAAAACATAGTCATGGTCAAAGAGCATATCAGAAATAATCAATATCGTTTACCACTGAGGAAATGCAAACTGAAACCACAGTGAGGCACCAACTCACCTTTGTTTGAATGTTTGTAACTGAAAAGTCAAAAAGCAAATACTAGAATGTGGCCAAAGAGTACTCTTGGCAAGAAAGTAAATTGGTACAGCCATTATGGAAAAGAGCTTCATACAGGCTCCTCAAAAAACTAAGAATAAAACTATCATATAATTCAGCGATCTCATTAACAAGTACATATCCAGAGGACATAGAGCTGTTATATCCAGAAGACATCTGTACCTTTATTGCACCACTGTTCATAAAGGCCAAGAAACACAATCAATCCATGTGTCTAAAAGAGATGAATGGGTAAAGAAAATGTGTTGTGGATACACAATGGAATATTGCTCAGCCATAAAAAAATAAAGTCTTGTCATTTGTGACAATATTGATGGCGCCAGATGACATCATTGTCCTTGAAACAAACCAGGCACCAAAGGACAAATACCAGATGTCCTCATTCATTTGCTGAAGCAAAAAATTCAGCTCTTAGGAAAACCCAGAAGAGGGGTCCGTGGAGGGCGGGAGAGTGCTGCAGACACAGACAGCTTAAATGACAGGTATCCAAAACTCGTAAGTGGGAGGAATTAGCTCTAGTGTTCTAGAGGACTAGAATAAATTGCAGGGTAACTCTAGCCTACAAAAATTTACTGTAAGTTTTAAAATACCTAGAAAAGAAGGATGCAAAGTTTTCAAGACAGATATTTAAATGTTTAAGAGGATGGAAAAACTGATTACTCTAATTTATCATTATACTTTTCATATATATGTTGAATCACTGTAATATATCCCATAAATATTTATTAATATTGTATTAGTTTAAAATTTTAAAAACCCTAAAAAATAGATAAACCCAAGTGTTGACAAGAATGTGGAGCAACTTGAAGTTTGATTCTACTTCCAGGATGTAAACTGCTACCAATATTTTGGAAATTCTTTGGTAACACGAATGAACCAGAAAACGTGCACACCCTATGACTCAGAAATGCCATGTCTAATTACATATTCCACAGAAAGTTATTTATATTTTTCAGCCAAAAGATGTAGAGATGTTCATGACAGAAATGTTTGTAATAGCCCAGATCTGGAACTTATCTAAAGCCTGGTAACAGTGGAAGGAATGAACAAGCTGTGGTATACAGGTGTTCTCTCAATAAAGCACTGAGCCAAGATGACAAACTAAGTGCTATGCTATGGATAAATCTCACAAACATGATGATATAAAAAGGAAAGAAGCAAGCCACAAAGTATACATACTGTATATTATTTAGCTAGTGTTTAAAATCAGGCAAAACTAATCTATGATGCTGAGAGTCGAGATACTGGTTACCCTGGGTTGAAGGGGGGATGTGACCGGAAGGGAGTGTGAAAAGAACTTCCCAGGTTCCCACCCTATTCTGTTTTGCACACAGGTAGCGTTAATCTGTTAGTATTCAGAACACTATGTATTTATAATTCATGTACATTTCCACATACAGGTACTACAATTAATAACATCAAATCTGTACCTTGTGGTTGCATACCATGAAATGCAATTAGGCAGCATATTTTCAACTCTTAATGTCATAAATCCAGTAGAGAAAAAATGAAATTTATGCCATGGTACAATTTGAGGGCCACATGAGCAATAATTATAAGAAAAATACTATGCCAGGGATACAGGGTGAGACTCTGTCTCAAAAAAAAAAAAAAACAGAAAGAAATTAAGAAGAAAAATACTGTACAAACCAAAACTTAAGTGGTAACAAAAGGAAGTTCAAATTAGATTTAAAGAATTCTTAGAATAAGCCTTTTTTTTCTTCAATTTTACTCATTTTGGATAGTGTTTGGAAAGACATGCAATGTCACATATACTTTTTTAAAAATTGCATATGTTTCTATCAATTTTTTAAGATGTGGTGACTTGAAAAATAAAATGTAAAAGACAGAAGTTTAAGGACATAAA
Organism: Ctenodactylus gundi; assembly: GCA_004027205.1. NCBI lineage: Eukaryota > Metazoa > Chordata > Mammalia > Rodentia > Ctenodactylidae > Ctenodactylus > Ctenodactylus gundi. The sequence continues at coordinate 972,819 of PVKB01000141.1, forward strand.
ACAGCTACACCAAATCCTGAAGCAATTTTAATTAACAAACAATAAAAAATTAAAGAGTATTTACTAAGCAAGTGAAAGTTTCAGGAGATAAAGTTAATAACTCATGATATTTTAATAAATATCTTCCGTGAATGAGTATTTTATTTCATTAATGAGTTTTGCTCATTTACTTTCCTATGCTTTTTTCCTTTGGCCAAACTGCACCTGTTTAAAGTGAGATTTAAGGGAAGGACTTTGCGACACCAGATCTTGATTTTCGTAATTGAAATGGTTTCAGCAGAAGCTTAGAGAAAGATGATCCCCAAATGCATATAACATCATCCTTTTTAACAACAAATTATGACACTTCTGAGTGACCTGAAATTTTAATTGCATAGTAAAATTAGAGTTCCAAAGTGTAGAAATGAACCATAACTTATATAATATATTCTAACTCGAAGGCAGCTGTCTACTACTCATGGTTGTTTTTATTGTGGATTAAAAGACTACACCATTTTCCTACTCACTGTATATCTGACACCAAAACCTGTGGGTTTTCCATCACAAGCAATTTTTTTAATCTCTTTGTGGACACCAACCGAATGTCTCACATTTTAGTTCAATTATGACACTACCCAGAGTTAGCATGGATCTAGAGGTTAAAGGCTTAGTCCCGTGAAAAGATTCCTCCAGCTCATGCATCGATCACAAACAGTGGGCTGTCGATTTACTCATAGTTCTATCTGATTTGACTGAAAAATGGGGGTTTCCATAATTCCGTCTTCATGTTTCATAATTCGTTCTAACCGCCAATAGCACAAAGAAAAGTGCCTTACTTGGGCTTAGCAATTCTGTAAAAGATAACATAAGGAATACAAACCAAAACATGTAAACAGAACATGGCATTGCGAAGCAGCGTGGACTTCCCAAATCCAGTCTGGATGTGCCACCCTCCAATATTTTGAAGTTTTCACCAACGTGGAAACTCTCGGACCCATTGTCCAAAGAGTTTAAGAGGTTTTATTCGTGCTAATCATTAGCTACTGGTGATTAACAACCTCTCACTAGAGGTTGAGGTGCAGGTGGAAATTTCCAGCCCTCTAACAACACGTAGGTATTTGGGGGGAGCAATCTCTGTGCAGAAGCTATCTATGGATCCCAGCCACCAATCGTCTCCTTGGTGTACGAAAAGACACAGATCATTCTGAAGATTCCTACAGTCTTACAATCTCCTACAACAGAGATCAACACTACAGTCACTCAGGAAATTATAAGTGTTTTAGGAGCCTTGCATGAGAAACTGGGGAAAAAGACTAAATACATATATTTTTGTTAAATCACAAATATCTGTTTCTCAAAATCGAAGTTGAGTCCCTTCTGTGGAATACCTGAAGGTTTGGAATTCTCTTATCTTACCACAGTTTAGAAAAAAAAAATCACCTTTGTGTGATCTGGAGCCATAATGATCCTTTTAGAAGGTCTCATCCAGGCCACTTGAGATACCTTAATGAGTTGAGAGAATTCATTAAATAGTTTCTCTGGAGGAGAATTACATGTTTGTTTTGTACATATGCCCAGAGGGTTTGCGATGAGTACATTTTTTAATAATTCTAATAGATTTCCAGAGCATTGCCTATTCTTTTTGCTATGCTAATAGCCAGAGGCTGTTGAGATGGTAGTAATTTTAGAAAATCCTGAATAGAAACAAACTAATCACCCCTGCCAGTTTGTTAATCAGCCAAAACTTCCAATTGTCAGCTTTGTTTTATTTTCGAGTCTGTATGATTTATCTACTTTGTTAATAAGTAGGAAGAGCAATGACCTCCACTTCCGCCTCCTTCACTCTGTGTGGCCAATCTTTAACTGGCAAGACCTACTGAAATTTGGATGCCAGTAATACATAAACAATATTTTGAAAAACAAAAAACAAAACAGAGAAACTTAATGACTGTAGGGAAGTTTCTTAGACAAACATGATTCTGGGGCATAATTATTTTCTGTCCTGCTCTCTCTGACATCCAGTCTGGGTTCCAAGCACTGTACTTTCTCAATAAGAAGCAGAGAACCAGTATTTAAACTTAAGTTTGAAAAAAATATGGTGAAAGGAAGGAGCAGATTCTATTCTGTCCTTAATTCTGTATTCTAGAGAAATTTTTAAGAAAAAAATATTGCTTTTGAATAAACCCTCTTCTTCACTTTTATGGCCATTATTAATTATATGGTTTTAATAAGCCCATGCAAGCAAGTCAAGGTGCATATTCAGTCCCTCGTAGTTTAAAGGCGTATCACTCATATATGGGCCATAGTCAAATATACAACCTTGGTACCCACTAGAAGAATCTGTAGAGGGTCAAGTCAACTATTAAAAGACATAGAATAGCTTTTGCATAACTATCATAAGCATTTCTTACTACTTACAGTTGGGAAGTTCTAACTTTTCCTCTGAAGATTTATGAAATGATTCTGTTAAAATAAACTCATAGTAGACAAATTAACACAAGAGAATGCATGCAAACTCACCTCACGTTCCAAGTTTCTAGAAGCAGAAGCACTGCAAAGCAGAAAACTCGAAGGCCTGATGGTTGAAATGTAAAAGCCTGTTACGTAGCGGAGAGAGAAGCAAGGGCTGTAGACTGTTTTTTGGGAGGAGGAGTAAATGATTTTAGGGGACAAGAATTGGCCCAAATACCAGATAATGACCTGAGGCAAGATCCTCTGGACCCTAGTATATGTTAGATCTTCAGTTTGATTAATATTTTCTGGATAATGGGATTCCAAAGTAACTGCAATTTTTCCTGGGAAGGGAACTTCCCTTCATCAGATGAAAGAGCTTGAGAGGAAGCCTCTCCCTGTACTTTGAGAGACACCAAGAATCAAAAATGTTCCCAGTCAGGGGCTGGAGAAATCAGAGAGACCGTAGTACTGAGAACTTGAGCTCACCAATCCAAAGCATCACACTTTAGGGTATTTTTCTGACAGTATAGACATCACTACTTCTACCTTAAAATTCAGCTCATAATTCTCCAAGTTAACTTTCTTCTTAATCTTAATTCTTAACACACACTTAAATTTCAAATATTATTTTTTGTCTATAAATTGTTCCCATTTCTTTTGCTACATCCCTGAGTTTTGGATCTTGGTTTTGGTTTTTCATTGGGATTAATCCTGAAAATGCATGCCATCCAGTGGATGTCAGCTTTGGCTACAAAACTGAAATTAAAATGCTGTAGTATGAAATCAGTTTTGATAAAAATGAAATGATGCAATGTGCAAAGAAAAATGGGAAAGGTATTCTACTGGATAATTACAAAATCTTGAGCACCAAAAATATAAATATCCTTAATCTTATATGCTAGAGAGTCCTGGAAAAAGCTGGATGTAACTGGAAAGTAGCTAAAATCCTACCTTTAAGGAACAGGGGAAACTGATCTCTTGTTCTAACATAATTCTTTGGCAAACAGAGTAACAATGTCCCGATTCATCCATTGTATCCTATAATTGAGACTAATTTATCTGAGGGTACTTCTTAGATATAGTTGAAATAATTTATATTGTATGATACCACTCTGTCTTAGATGGTAACAAACAAAAATAACAAAATACAACACAAACAGGAGAAAAGCCTACAACAATGCCTAGATTGGTATCCTACTATAAGTAAAAATCTTTTTTTTTAAGAAAAGGGAAGAAATTATTTTCTTTTTTTGGTTTCCTTGTTAAACTTAGAAAAAAATTCTAAATAGCTGTAGCTACTTGATAAGTTAAAGCTGTCCTGTTTTTGAAAAGCAACAAGAACATAGTAAAATTTTATAAGTATACTTGATAAAGCTTTAAAACAACACAGTTCCTTAGCAGTTATCAGCTAATGATTCTCTTACAACGTCATCTGGTGATGCACAAACTCCTGATTTAAGCCTAACTTTACCCAAACGAAGTATTTGGAGGCCATATAATTAGAAGCTATTAATATTTTTAAACCCATAAATAGTGTTTTGGAATGGTGAAATAACATCTCTTTGAAGCACACAGCTAATTGAATCCACTGATAGTATGTCAGTAAATATGTAGATTATGGACACTTTCTAAAAAATATCTCAGTATTTTGAGAACTACAAAGAATAAGGTTGAGGTCAAAGATTTCTGTGCTCAACTAATTATTCAATTTAGCAGAGAAATAGTAGTCTCAGTGTAGATCGGGGCAGGGATCACATGGGACAAATGGACTAAAGGGGCTTTTAAAAAGGTAATTCATGTGTGAATTATAAAATTATTTTTTAAATCTCAAAATGTAATAAGATCCAGAGGACTTTTCCCTAATGGTTAAGCCTGAAATTCTCCTTAACGTATTTCTATCAACCTGCCCAACATCTGCTGACTCCATTCCATGAAAAGTGACTCACTGTCCCTGGACACAGGCTAATTTTGAAGTGGTCCAGTGGTTACTTCTTGTATTGGCCCACATTTCTAAACTTCTCCTCATTGAGTCAGAACACTGAGGAACTGAGAAAACTCGTTCCCAGAACTCCTCTGCGCACCCTCACCTGCCGCCTGCCCATGTGATCAGCTCTTACTGTTTACATTTTTTCCCTCTTTCTTTGAAGTTTAAAGGCGAGAATATAAGTTATTCCAGAAGTTTTTTTTTTTAATTCCTGTAGAATAGACAGTAATAAAAGAAAAAATTGACTGGAAGAAGAATGTAGTTTGTAAAGGAAAGAACCTATTGATTAGGTGGCGGCATAGAGCATGCTTGGGTGCAAGCGCACAGCACTTGAACCGATTAGAAATTCTAATTTTGCCATTTACTGGTTGGATGTCTCCAGTCAATTATTTCCCTGCTATTGGTGTGGATCATAGGGACAGCCCATTTGGCACCCTAAGCTGTGGATTCAATACAGGTGAATCAATAATGTTTGGAAAAAACTACACAAAACATGTATAGACTCCTTTTCATCCTTACCGCTTCAGCAATATAATACAACTATTTTCATTAACAGTCGTACTGTATTAGATATTACAAGTAATGTCGAGGTGACTTAAAGTACACTGGAGGATGTTCATAGGTTATACACAAATACCATGACATTTTATAAAGAGCCTGGAGTATTTGTGGATTTTGTTGTTTGAGAGAGGCCTAGAACCAACTCTCCACCTCCTACATTAAAAAATTTGCCTACATTTTTCCCACAAATTTACTGTTACTCTTGAAGGTTTAATTGACTTAACACAACCCACTTAGAGCAGGGGTTGGCACATAGTGAGCAATCAATAAACGTGGATGGCTAATGTCATTGACACAGCAAGGAGAACCGGGGAGGGGAGAGGAACGAGAAGGAAAAGATGGCATGTGGAGGAGACATATCCTGGGGGTGGTAGACTTTGTCTTCTTCCTGAGCTGTGTTCCGGGAATGATGCCTCCTGAGAACGGCTCTGTCAGGACGATTGTGGTCAGTGCAGAATAAACAAAAAAGCCTGGAGAGCAAATGGAATAACAGTATTAAGTTTTAGTTGACTTTTAGTTCTTTCATCTTAGAAAAAATATTTGTGTAATCAGGCATGGTGACATATTTCTGCAATTCCAGCTCCCTGGAAAGCTAAAGCAGGAGGATTTCAAGTTCGAGCCTAGCCTGCGTAACACAGCAATGTAACAAGACCGTCTAGCAAAATAATTTAAAAGAAAAAAGTTAGTGTTGTTGTTCAGTGCCAAGGTCCTGGGTCCAATCTCCAGCACCACAAAACAAAGAAAAAGTATTAACTTTCTATCAGTTTATATATTCACATATTAATAATCTAAAATTCTAAAGTTGTAAACAGAAAAAATGTCACCCCACTCTGATCCCTAACCACGCAGTTCTTACTCCTGCAATTACAGTCATATCAGATTTTCAAATGAGAAGCTGATATTAGGTGAGCTACAGAGATTCATATTTCTTTAATTCAAAATTTTTGCTTGGAAAGTCAAGGAACAGCAATGAAGTGATTTTGATACATGCTTTCCAAACATGTCTTTGTTATTTGTTGTTTTCTTTTTTATTCCCCCTGAGTAAACTTTGGAAACCGAATAAATCTTTTGAGGAGGCTGCTTTGTTAACTTGTCAAGATTTTGTGTATTTCATGCTGAGTGTATACATTATCTATACCATAACAGAAAATGTTATGAAAGAAAGCCAGACATGTTATATAACAGAAAATGTTATGAAAGAAAGCCAGACATGTTATATTTCATGCAGCCTTTGATCTATGAATTTGTCTTGACTTGTGCTTCATGAAAGTAAAAAAAAAAAAAGCAGCTTGATATAGTTTTATCTATCAAACCTAGCTTCTTTAACAAAGTCTGAGAAAACCAAATCATATTATGTTGGTTTGATTTGACTTTTCCAGGCAGTATATAGAAGGGTAAAAGGTCTCTGATTCTATCAAATATATCCTGAGAAATAAATCTTGTGATTTGTTCATCTTCTTTCCATCTATCAAAATAAAACTAATAAATGGTCCCAGATGCAGAAGTAGAAAAATGAGAAAAAGTATTGTTTTTTTCCCTATACCAACCCAGTAAAGACTGATATTTACCAGAATTCAAGCCGAGTATTCTGGTCATACATTCCTCATACCAAACCTGTTCCCTCGAAAAGGGATTACACACATGAAGGAATGAAGCACAAACCCTGCTATTAGCAGACATTTGCTAGTAAATACTGTATTTGACCTGAAAATTAAGTGTGGACGTGATCTGAACTAAGGAGGAGAGGCCCACACCATGAATTATTTTTTTATGTGTGGAAAGAAATTATGTTTGGGCTTTGTGATCATATAGCTCATGTTCTTGGCTTGCAGTGGAATGCTTCAGAATGAGCGGAGTGTGCAAGGCCATAGCCTCCATTTTCACACAAATGTGTAAGCAAAATGTAGCCTTTTGAATCGCTGTTATGTAAACGGACCTCAGGCAACTGAACTGGTCTGTCCTTTATCCATTGCAGTATTGCGCTAGTTTTACCAGCTCCCTCTCCTGCCCAGGGTCATTATGGTATACAAGGTTGACAGTTTCTCAGTCCACCTCACTCCAAAATGAAGATGGACATACATGTCGGTTGGAATGTTACTCATGCTATATGATTACAGAGAGTTGGCAAGAGTGAGCAGGGGAAGTCCCTATGCCACGTCGTCTCTCAGGGATCTGGACTCATAGAGGACCCACCCTCTTAGTTGGGCCACTCCCTTAGTCTTCACAGAGGTAAAATAATCCCTGGATATTTCATCTCTGTTCGTGTGTGCTTCAGTCTGAGTCACATGTTTACTATATTCTGTCTTCTAGTCACCAAGGATTCTTTCTATTGCATATAGAATACACTTTGTTCTCAGGATCTCCCCAGTGAAACCTCCTGGTTCCATTTTTTGACCATCCAAGCCCATATAATCATAGCATTAAACCCCATCCCTTGGGATTCTGAGTGATTTCACAATAGTCCTTCCATATGTATGGGTATGATTTGTCTTGTCTGAAGACTTAGAAATAAAAAAATAAATTAATGGCTTGCTCCCCAAATGCTTGTGTACACACACACACACACACACACACACACACACACACACACACTCACTCAAGGAAAGAGTACCCACTATCAATCCTCCTTGCAAAGGAGGAAGAAGAGAAACACGTAGCAATCACTACTTTGTCCAATTCTGAACTCTGATTGGTCAGACACAGTGGAAGTGAAGAAATGTGGGGTTTTTACTGTCAGAATAATGCATTTGAAAGAAACCCTCAAAATCTTAGTTGCTTAGAATAAAAAAAAAGTTTCCTGTGACTCTAGGATACACCTGGAGATAGGAGTGTCTGTGCTCTGGCATTGGTCCTACTCTTTGGGGAGGGCTCCTTTATCACTGGGCTCCGGAGGCCACAGCTTTGTCTTCCAGGCAGTTTCTCACCCTTTGCTCTTCTTGGCCACCTCAGAAGCTGGCATTGGCCTAATACACCCAACTTGAGGCTGCACATCTTCTTTAATCTTCCTCCTTCCTCTTCCAGGAAGTTTTGAGAATCCAGAGTTGTTATAGGTCCTTGGATATTCTCTTCTTGTTGAGGAGATGTCCAAGTGTTAACTTCACTGACAATAGGCACAGTATACATTACATAAGCTGTTTCCAAATTCCAGAAATTACAACCAGAATCCTTTTTGAGATATATTTTACAGATTTGTTGTGTATTTTTGCTTTTTCTCTGATAATATAGAAGGTGTCCTGTGAAAAAAGGTGTAGCCTTAATCTTCCCTACAAACCTCTTTATTCACTGTGAGGTTTTTCTGCACACTATGTGAATAGAACTGTTATGTGTAGTCAAAGTTTTTGATATGACACAACTTTTCATTTTTCTAGGGTGTAAAAACCTAGACTGAGAGTCGTAGGTCATGCAGTAAGAGTATATGTAATTTGGTAAGAAACATCTCCAACTATTTTCCAAACTGGCTGAGACATTTCATATTACCACTGTGGTCTAGTTAACATGGGTATCCATAAAAAGTACCCAGTATAGTGGCTTAATAACACTCATTTATTTTCTCACGTCTGGAATGTAGGAGTCCAAGGTCAAGGTCTTGGCCAACTTGGTTTATGATGCAGGTTCTCTTGCCACCTTCTTGCTATGTCCTCACAAGTGGAGAAAGGGAGAAAAAAACTCGTGTCTTTTGTATAAGGACTTACCTTCACATGGATTACTCCACATGTTATGACCTTCTCTAACCTTCATTTTTTCCTTGCAGGCCCCATCTCCAAACCCCACAGGGGGCTTTGAGTTTCTACACATAAATTGTGTGAGGGGACACACAAACTTTTAATACCTATTCAGAAATGTAATAAAGTTCCAATTGCTCTGCATCCTCTACAGGATATTATTATTATTATACCCTTATTGTAAGGTTTTTAAAAATTTAGTCATTGTAATAAGTGTGCTTTTTGGTATAATTTTAATTTGCATTTCCTTAATAGTTTAGGATGTTGAATATCTTTTTATACACTTGTGCTTACCATGATAATATCTTCTTGTAAAATACTTATTTTTTATTGATTTGTTGCATTCTTTCCATAGAACTTTTAAAGATTTTCAAAAATACATTTGTAATACAAGTGCTCTGTTGAATATGCAAATATTTTCTCATACTCTATACTAAGTCTTTCTGTGCTCTTCGTAGTGGCTTTCACTGGACAACACATTTTTAATTCTGAAAAGTTTATCAATTTGTTTTCATTTACTCATCACTGTTTTGGTATTATGTCAAAGAACTCTCCCAACCTCTGGCCATAAAACAGTTTTTTCCATGATTTATAGTACAAAGTTTGTAGTATTAGGTTATACTTTTAAATCTGTGATATAATTCATTCTTTCATTTTAATTTTTATATAATATTTAGTTCAAGATTCTTTTTCTTGGCATATAGGTATTTAGAGACTAAGTATCTTTGTCCCCCTAAAATATGTTTGTTGAGACTCTAACTCCCAATGTGAGGCTAATTGGAGGTGAGACCCTTGAGAATTGTCAGGTTTATATGAGATCATAAGAGTGGGGTTCCCACAATGGGATTAATGTTTTTATGGAAGGAAGAGAGACCAGGATTTTCTTTTCATCTTCTCACTGTATAAGAACATAGTCAAAACGCATCCTCTGCAAAACAAGGAGGGCGGTAGCTCTTACTGGGAACTAAATCTGCTGGAAAATTTCATATTGGACATTTCAGTCTTCAGAACTGTGAGAAATAAATTTCTGTTGTTTAGGAAACTTGGTCCATGTTTTATTTCTGTAGCCAAGCTGACTAAGACATGAATATATACTTTTTGTAATTTTTTAAATTATAAAAAGAGTCTCTCTCTGTAGTCGAGGCTGGCATTGTGCTCAGTACATAGCCCAGGCTGGATTTGAAATCAAAGCAATCCTTCTGCCATCACGCCTGGCTTATGTGGTGCTGGGAAATGGAACCCAGAGCAATATGCTTGCTAGACAAGCTCTCTGACGACTGTGCGACTCCTCTGGCCCTAGGAATGAACTTTTAACATTACTATGTGTTGAAGATAGTATGCTTTCTCCATTGAACTTGTGGTAGGTCTTTGATAAATGATGTAGATCTGTTTCTGGATGTTCTGTTCTACTTAAATGATTTATGTACTTATATTACTATTTATATATTTTTGTTGTTAGGATACAGTAACAAACATGTACAACTTAAGAGAGGAAAGGTTTATTTTAGCTCAGTTAAGAAGTCTCAGTTTATCTCATGGTTGGCTGATGATGACAGAAGAATTTGGTGGAGGACAGTTGCTAACAGATGTCACAAGTAGAAGGAATCATGGTAGGCAAGAACTGGGGGAAAATATATGCTACCAGGCCACATGCCCAGTGATACACTGTACACCTACTAATCTGCCACACCCTACCTGGCCCTACCTCCCAGCAGCCCTTGAAATTCATCGACAATTCGTAACACTCAAATATATGAGGCTTTGGGGGATCATTCTAGATCCAAAACATAACATTCTGCTCCTGGTCCCCAAAACACTCATGTCTACCTCCTTAAGCAAAATTCACTCAGTTAATCTCTTAAAAATTGAAAAAGTTCAAGTCCAAAGTTTCTTCTAAGACTCAAGACAAAGTCATTGCTGAGAACCTGTGAAAATTCAAAGAAAAGTTAAACACTTCTAAATGCAACGACACAGGGTAAGCCTTCCCATCCGAAAAGGGAAAAATAGGAGTATAGCAAATAATCAGGCCCAAGCAGGACGGAAACCCAGAAGGGCAAATGTTAACTCCTGTGGCTCTGTGTCCAGCGTCCAGGCCACGCTATGGCGAGGTGTGAACTCCAAAGGCCGTAAGTGACCCTGCCCCTATGGTGTTGCCTCTGGCTACAAACTCCATGGCTTCTTCTGTTCATAGCTGTGTCCTTCTTCTTCAGATAATTTACTTTCCTATTATTGCCAAATTTCTCAGGTGGCCACTGCAATTTTGGCCTCGCCTTCATATCTTCAGGTTCTTCCCCCTCAGGCCACACTGCCTGGCCTGCAAGACTTCCTTCTGAAATCTGGTGGAAGCCTGCAGGATCCTCCAACTCCTGCATTCTGTAAGCCTATGAAGCCAACATGATGTGGGTGATATCAAGGTCCGCCATTGGCTTGAGCAGTAGTCTGTCTCCATTGGACCATGGCCACAGAAGCCTCTAAATTCTTAGACAGCTGAGGAACTTAGGAATGCACGTTTCCAAATTGCCCTTCAATATGCTCTGGTGGTCTCTTTTCAAAGCAAATTCTTTTGCCTGTGCTCTCTTAAAGGGATAAAGAGTCGGGCCTTGCTAGTTCCTGCGATGTCCCACAGGCATCTTTCCTGTAGTCCTGCTTCTGAGTACTTGGATTCTTGTCGGTAATAATCTCTTCCACGACCTTGCTGTCTTCTGACCTGACTCTGCCATTGCTTCTAGTCTGGCAAGTTTGCAAACATTTTACGTCTTTTTTCCTCTGTCTTTTTTTTCCCCCTGTTTTTCGGTGTAGAGCTGGCTCAGAGAATCAAACAGAACTCACGTGACATCATGAACAGTAAATTGCCTCAAAATTTCCTCTCCTAGATTAAGAAGTTCCTTGCTCTTAATCTCCGATTCAGGTAAAGTCTCAGTACAGGACAAAATGCTGACACACTTTTTGCCAGACTATTGGCTGAATGGTTTCTAGACCAACTGCCAATAAAGTCTCCCCTCACATCTGAGACCTCGTCTGAAGCCCGACCTGCACCTCTCTCAGGATTCCAAACTGAGCTCTGAGCAGAATCTCCCATCAAGTTTAACTTATACAAATCTAAGTCTTCTCTAGCCAACACCTTCAATCCTTTCCAAACTCCTCTTGCTGACCAATTCCAAAGGCTTTTAAACCACATGTTCGGGTAAAGTCACAGCAATGATCCCACTTCTCCAGCACCAATTCCTGTCTTAGTTATTTTGTGTTGTTGTTCCCAGACAATACCCAACACCCACAACTTAAGAGAGGAAGGGTTATCTTAGCTCACAGCTCTGAATTTCCAACCTCGCCTACTTCGTGGTCAGCGAGCCGAGCGGTGGCAGCAATCAGGAGGGAAGCAGCTGCTCAGGACATTGCAGGAAGAAGGAGCTATGGCAGGAGAGAAACGCACACACACCCAGCTACCTGCCCCGGCCTACAGGGCTCTACCTCCCAGCCGCTCTCAAAATTCATCCATTGAAGACACATGAGGCTTTGGAGGACATTCCAGATCCAAACCACAACACTGTGTCTTTTAGCCCATGCCACAATGACTTACTGAATTCTATAGGATTACCAAAAACCTTACTATGAGATGGTGTAAATTTTCCAGGTATAATTCTTCTTGTAAAGTCTTTTTTTTTTTTCTTAGCTTTTCCATACAAATGTAAAGATCAGTTTTTATATATCAAAAACTCCAGTTGGGATTTTGACTTTATTTATTTATTTATTTATTTATTTATTTGAGGCAGGGTCTTGTTTTGTAGTACAGGCTGGTCCTGAACTCACTGTGTGACCCAGGCTGGCCTTGGTGTCAGGGAAATCCTGCCTCAGCCTCACAAATGCTAGGATTACAGGCAAGCACCAACATGTCTGGTTTATGCGGTGCTGGGGAATTGAACACAGGGCCTTGAGCTTTAACCGCTGTGTTTTTTTCCTCCAGTCCAGGTATTTCATTTTCTAAAAATTAAAACACAGTGGCATTAAAATTGTAATGAATTTAGAAACAACTGTCAACTTTAGTTATGCTGAATCTTCCAGTCAATGAACAATATGCCTTCCCACTTACTTTGTTCCTCTCGTGTGTGTAGTAGCTACCTGCATACAGGTCTCGCTTTTGCTTTGCTAGTTTTCGACCTATTAGTGTTTTTCCAGGACTGAACCTTGAACTAGAGGTAGGTGCATGGTAGGTGCATGCTTCAGGGTGAATTATATCTCTAGTTCTTAAAAAAAAAAAAAAAAAAAAAAAACTTTAGTTTGAGGCAGGATCTCATTAAAGTATCCAGGCTGATTTTGAATTTTCAGTCTTCCTGTTTCTATATCATGAGAGGTTGAGATTACAGGCATAGTTCCTCTAAGCTGGCTCGATATTCTAATAGTTAATGTTCATGGTAATATTTTTACAATTTTGGTTTCTGCATATTCACTAATGCCACAAAAATTTAGTTAATATTTGTTCATCAACATCATTAACATATCTTACAATAAAAACTCACTTTATAGCTTCCAATTTTCATAGGCTTTTTAGGATTTTCTTTGCAGACATTAATGCCATCTGCAAATAGAGGCAGTTAAATTTTTTTCCATTTAAATCTATATGCTTCTTTTTTTTTGCCTTATTCTACTAGCTTTATTGTTAAGTATTATCTTGATAATTGTATTAGTTTTTCCCACCATTTGTATTAATGTGCATATGCAATACATAATGTTTACAGTGTACTTGAGTATTTTGTGCACGTATGTATCACATTAACTTTACAATCCCTTTCCATTTTGCCACCCCACCTCACTCCCACTGTCACACCATGTGGTTCTATAGAATGCCTGTATTAGCTTTTTATTGTTGTTGTAACAAAATAGCAACATTTTGTTGTTGGTGCTGGTGTTGAGCCAGGGTCAATAGTACGGGCCTCTATTTTCTATTTAACCATTTACTTTCTATGGGTGTGCTACCACACCCAGCCTACGTGGAGCGGGTGAATCAAACCCAAGGTTCCGCCCTGGCCACGCAGCTACTCTTCCCAGCCGTTATGCCTCCTGCCCCCATCACAGTCTTAGTGATTTAGAAAACACAAATTTATTATTTTATGTTTTTGTAGGTGAGACTTCTGAAATGGCTCCTACTTGGCTAAAATCAAGATATTGGCAGGGCTGTCGTCCTTTTTAGAAGTTGTTGGGAGGAATTGATTTTCTTTCCCATTTCTAAAGGCTGCCTGCATTCCTTGGCTCATGATCCTCATTAATCTTTGAGGCTAACAACATAGCATCTTCAAATCTCTTTGACTCCGACTTGCTCCTGTTATAATGGGCCTATGTAACACCATCTCAGTTAGCTGATTAGCAACATTAATTCCTTCTGCAGCCTTAATGCCCTTTGCCATGCAAATTAAACACAATACTTAAGGTTGTGAATACCTTTGAGGGCTCCTTAGTTTGCTTGCAATGGCAGTAAGGAGAATGCACACCTTTCCCTCCTTTCTCCTCTTAGGGGAAACACACCATCTTTTACCAAAGTTGTGTACTTAGCAGTGAAGCTTTCTGATGCCTACCATCAGATTTAAATTCCTTTGGATACCTGTTATAGTTATCTGAGATGTCTTATCAAGAGATGTTGGGGTGTTAGGGAGGAAAGTGGTGGGAGTTTTGGGAATAGGCAGAAGTGAAAGGGTGAGGAAAGGGAATGTGAACGTGATGTGATACGTAAGTGCACAAAATTATCAAATTTAATGTCACTATTTTGTGTTGCAAATAAAGATTAATAAAAGATAGGGGAAAAAGAAAACAAGAAGTGAATATTGGATTTTGTTCAAAGATTTTTCATCAGCTAACATAATTACGTTTTTGCTTATTTTGATCTCTTAATATGTTAGATTACATTGGTTGAATTCACACGTTCTCTCAGCCTGTTGTGTTGCTGTAATAACTCCTTTTCTTATTTATGTATTAGTCTTTTTTACATATTTCTCGATTCAATTTGACTGCACTTTGTTAAATATATTTTTCTCTACTTATTATTTGGCTTATTTATTTATTCTTAAATAAAATTTGGATATGCATCATCTAGTCACGCAAATTCCACGTTTATGTGCGGTGTGTTTACAGACTTTCCTTCTTATTTTAGTATTTATGAACTCTACTGATATCACCTTTTAAATTTTAATCTGTGTCTTATCTCTTTTTTGTTTATACTTTACTAGATTTTGATCAACTTTATTCATATTTCCAGAGAACTAGCTTTTCATCTCTTTCCTCCATTCTTTCCTTCTTTCAGCTATGTTAATTTTCTTTTGTCTTTATTACTTTCCTTCTGCCAACACTGAGTTTTTACACTCTTGTTTTCAAATTTCTCGAAGCAGACCCTTGATTGTTGATTTGTAGTAATTTCTGTATGAATATTTCACCATAAATTTTTCTTCAAGTTCTCCTTTAGCTGTATCTCACATAATGTATCATCACTATTTTTTATTTTGTTCATTTCAAGATATTTCTAACTTCTTCTGAGATTTCCTCTTTGATTTGTAGGTTATTGGTGGATAAGTTGTTTAATTTCTAAGTGTTTGTAGACTTACCAGATATGACATTAGTTTTAGTTTAATTTAGTATTTTCTTAAATTATATTTATAGTACATAAATTCTATAAAATTTATTCTAATTTATTTCATGAACTTGACACAGTTTATCTTAGTAAATGGTCCACATGCAATTGAAAATTATATGTACATATATACAGTATTTATTTTGAATGTTTTCATCTTTAAATATTGACTAGCTGTTATTAATAGTATTTTATACACCTTATTTTTCTTTGTTATTATTAAGAGAAAATTACTGAAATTACCAGGTATAATTATAAATTAGCTTATTCTTTGTATTCTATCAATTATGTTCTGTATTTTTGAGATTTTTTAAGTTCTGATATACTTAGGATTTATTTATTTTTGTCTTCCAGTTTAATAAATTCTTATCATTTTGTAATATCTCTATCACTAGTAACGTTTCTAACTCTGGTAGCTACTTTATCAATTATTAATATAAGCATGCAAGTTTTCTTTTGATTAGTGTTTACCTAGTATATAATTTTTATCCTCTTACATTTGACCTCTTTGAATCCTTATATTTTATGCATGTTTCTTATAGGCAGTAAATTATGTAATGTCTTTGAATCATTACAACATTTTTTTCTTCTTTCTTTTTCTTTTAATTATTTAATTTTTTGAGACAGAGATTGTTTTCTGTAGCCCAGGCTGGTCCTTAACTCACTATGAAGCCCAGGCTAGTCTTGGACTCATGGCGATCCTCCTGCCTTAGCCTCCTGAGTGTGCTGGGATTACACGCATGTGCCACCATGCCTGTCCTGTGTGGTTCTGGGGAGTTGAACTCAGGGCCTTGTACTTGTTAGGCAAGCCCTTTCACCATTGTACTGCTCTTCCAGCCCCAACAATCCGCTTCTTTAAAGTTGGGAGTTTAGTGCCTTTACCATTAACATGATTACCAATGTGCTTAGATTTGGTGTGAAAGGTTTGTTCCTTTCTTCTTGCCCACTGCGTTCTTTTTTCCTTTTTTATTCTGCCTTAACTTTTTATTAATTTAGTACTGTTTAATGTCCCCATTTATGTCCTTTGTTATGTTATTTGGTATAGTTCTTTGTTTCTTATTTTTTTAATATTTTTTTTTCTAGTTTCTGTGGTTTCAGTATGAGGTCAGTTTCCTGCCTTGCTGCGGCTTTCGGCTAGGTGCGGCCCCCTATCGGAGACTTAGAATTTTTTGTATTGCGTTGTTTTGTGTTTTTTGTTTTGTTTTGTTTTTGAGACGGGGTCGAGCTCTGCAGTCCAAGCTGGTCCTGAGCTGACTGTGTAGCTCAGCTGACCAACTCACAGCAATCCTCCTGCCTCGGCCTCCCGAGTACTGGGGTATAGGCATGCGCCGCCACGTCTAGCTTATGTGGGTCTGGGGAACTGAACTCGGGGTCTTGAGCCTGCTATGCAAGAGCTTCGGCTGCGGAGCTTTTCCTCCAGCCTCGTATTTCCGTTCCTAAAGGCTTCATAGTTTCATTTAGAGTCTGGAGCACGCAGCAAGGAGCCTAGAAAAGGGTGCATAACTTTGCAGGGCTCCTCTCTTGGGCTTCTTCCTTTCTAGAAACCCCTTGATAACTACTAGTCCTCTGAGGTTCCCATTTTATCGCTTCTGGCCAGAAATCTGAAAATTTAGTTTCTCCACTGTTTTACATACTTCTTCCAACAGTGTCTGCAGATACGAGGTTAAGTCATCGGAGGGCAATGAGGGGAAACGCAGGTGTCCTCCACATGATTTTAGGGCCACAGGTACCTGGGAAGAAGAATTTTCCTTTCTTAGAGTTTAACAGTGTACCCAGTCTGTTGCTTCCCTGCCGCACTAGGATTGTTTGGAATTGGAAGAAGAAAGAGAAATAGAAGAAAGAAAGAAAGGAAAAAATCCCTCAGGGGATTTGCTTCACTCCAAGACCCTTTTCCTGCTCCTCAGACCAGAAAGCTGAGATATCTCGTAAAGCCTTTTCTGTCCACACCTGGCTGCTTTGGGTTCCAAGCAAGGTGATGGCAGAGAGGAAAACACAGACAGTGCAGGTTGGAAGATACTTTAAATTCTGATCTCATTCCCCAATTTGCTTGCTAGCATCTACTCCTCGGAGTCCTCAGATGGCTGCTCCACCAGTCCTGTGAAATGTTTGTACTTGCATTCCCTGAGAGAAGCAGGTGGGGTCTTACTCAGTTTTGCCTGGAACCAGAATTATACAAAAGGATTTTGAACAATGGATTTTTAACCATAGCAGCTTGAGTGAAGAGTGAGGAAATAAAGGTCAGGGGAAAGCACTTGGGTCCTTTCATGGTTGAATTTTCAGTTGGAGAGACCGAGCAATTTCCCAGGGATTAACAAAGCAAAATAACTCTTCTCAAAGACCTTGGTACTTATTTTCTTCAAAGCATCAAAGTAATCAGTGTACGAAAAATGGTGTTGTATGTTTTAATGGAATTTATCCTACAGGTTAATATATATTAATTTTGATTTATACATGAGGCATCTGTATCAGAACGTCTAAAGCCAGGTCCCTTCTCATGTTCTCAGGCGTGCCCAAATAATTCAGTATCTAACACAGACTCAAGATTGCTAGAGAGCTCTCACTACCTAAATTCTGAAAAGTAATTATTCAAGCTTGGATTAAATATTTGTTTTATTTTATTTTCTTCTTTTTCTCACCACTTACACTCAAACTATATGGCCAGAAACTTTTCACACGGCAATTTAATTGTATTTTAGAAACTATTAATGTTACCACCCAAATGATAACGAATGACAATTTTCTAGTGATATCTGCTTCATGCCTACCATAGCATAAAGTTGTTGTGTTTTTAATCTCATAAACTCATACTGATAAGTGCTCACAGTAGTGTAATACTTACATAATATTTACACATATTTGATAAATGATTGATTGAATAAATGAATGGATGGCTAGGCAGCTGTATAAGGATCCCAGTATTGAATCACAAAACGAGAGAAATGAGTAGCAGTGAGCTGAGCACCATGTGATTGTGGAATCTGAAAGGAGGGCAGGAAAGGAACAGAACAGCGGGTAACAGGTAGGAGAGGGAAAACACAGGAAGTGAAAATGGCAGGATGATAACTTCTGCTCCTACCTCAAAAAAAAAAAAAAAAATCAATTCTCTGCCTCCTGATTGATGTTTTTGAAAGCTTACAATGCTTCTGTAAAACAAGACCAGGAAATTGGAGAATGTCCCTGGCAGCCCCTGCTGAATTCCACCAAGTCTAGCTTGGCTCAAATGAAACATCAAAGTGCAGAGGTGCTCCATTTCCACTGGAAGCTAAAGTGTGTTTTCTCTTCGTTTTTCTTTCTCCAGAAAAAAACAACTCTTTGAAAAATACTAATACAAAGTCTGGGTCCACGTTATTTCTCTCCCTTCAATAAATATCATGTTGACCAACGTTCTCCTGAATATTTCATTGTCTCGCTGACAACGACACGGTAATTGGTATTAATGCCTGAAAATCAAAGCCTTTCAGAAATGATAGGTTTGATTTAGTACCGCTGGCAAGGCTCTCATTAAATCAGGGAGGCCTGTGTAGTACAAATGCCCAGATTCCTTTATTCATCGCTACAACAACCTCAGGGAGCCTCATTGAAAATGCACACGACAGATCAGGTAGGTAAGCCCAAATAAAGAGAAAGCAGAAAACCAGGGCAAGGTGATGTGAAATTTACCTTCCAGAAATCATTAAGTAATCATTACCTGAGTAAATTATGCATCTTACATAATCTGTAACATTCTGTATTACAGCCTTGGAGGGACAAATACACTTTGCAGGAGATGTTTGGAGACTGAGTTACAGCCGAAGGGATTCCTTATTATTAACATTATTAGCTGCTAACGGTGGTCTGCTGGATTACTTCAGGCATGAATATTCAAGTAATCTCACTTAGGAAACCAAGAGGGAGAATTCGGCCTCCACGGAGCCCCATCTCTGCTCACGCCGCGCTCATGTCTGACACACCCAGGCACCTACCCACACGCGTGCACAGATCCATGCGCATGCGTGCGCACTCCCACCAAGGTGGGTGTACACTCTTAAGGAAATCTTTACCAAAGGTTCTAACGAAGAGAAGAAACACGTTGTAGAAGGTGGAAATAAGAAACACATGCGAGGATGAGACAGCGGAGCTAGGAAAGCGATGCGTGGGAAGAGGAGAATGACACACGCAGGAGGAAAGGCGGAGCGGGACGCAGGGGAGGATCCCGGAGACCCCACACGTGCCTCTGCCGGTCACAGAACAAGAAGTCCATTTAAAATTTCGTCCACTGTGCAAGGCAATTACTGAAGGGGGCAAAAGGCATTTTAATCTGTGAGACTGCCTCAGAGATTAATGACCAAGGAAAGCGAGTGAGGCACCAGTCTGGCCTTCCTGGGCACAGCAAGGCTCAAGGTGTCACAGGCTGATTTGCATAATAACGCTGGAAAGTGAGGAACAGCCCCCTTCAGCAGCAAGGGCCCACTGACAACCCAGTGGGTTTCTCAGAATACGTAATATTGAAGATTTTGGAAGATTTGGAGGCACGCATGGTATGCAGGAAGGTGAGAACATAAGGGCGCCCTAATGATCCTGCCGGGGAGACTCCAAGGCACACCCACCTTCCTGGAAACAGCAAGCTCTGGAAAGTGCAGGCAAGTGGAGGCCCAGGTGCAGCCCTTAGGACAGGACAGGCGGTAAGGCGGGGGCAGCTCCCCTCCTGCGATTACCGCCAGAACATTGGGCTCCTCTCGATCATTTTTGTGGCAGAGGTACAAACTCCACAACTCTTTCCCTTCTGTTGCTCTTCTGACTAGTGCTTTTTGATTGACCTCTTGTGATTCAAAGCAGTTTAGGGATTCCCCAGCCAGGCAGTGATTGCAGAAGCACAAAACAGGAGTCAAATCAACTCATGTAGCAGAGAAAGCACAGGTCGTGCCGGAGTAAAGTGCTTCACAATTTAGAATAAACCAACGTGAAAGGGAAAATCATCACTGTTTCAGAGACTATAAATAATGCAGCATCCTACCAGGAAGATGCCGGTTTTTCACTTAAGACCATATTTGCTATTGAGCTATAGAAAACATCAAGCCCAGAAAGCTGGTAATCTTATTTTTTTTAAATTGCCCCTGAAATTCATATCACTTCATCTCTGAAGACAAGAACAGTGGATGCTGTCTGACTCTTGATTGTTTTCCTAGGTGTTTTTCCACCCTACACGACGAGGAAGTGTCCACTCTTATTTATATGCCCGGACACTTATGAATGCTCCATTAGTTATTTGGGTGAGATCTAGCCTCGCCTCTCATAAATTGTCCTTTGAAACATTTGGGTGGCAAAGCTTTTAGCAGGCCATTCTCAAATATGGGAAATTTTCCCTTGCTAGGCTCAGATATTTTAAGATTATGAGTGAGGGACGAATAAAGCACTCTGAAAAGTAACTCAGATTAAGCTCTAGAATGCTGGTTGAACAGGGGCACTCGGGGACGCTTCGGAATTACTTGCTGAGTCATGGCCTGAAGCCCTGATATCAGAGTGCAAGGCTGACAGCCATAGCCAAGAAAGTGTGCTAGGAAGCGGCAGCCAAGGACAGCGTGCTTAAAGCTGCTGCGTATAGCGCAGGCCCCCCAGATAGTCAGGTGCGATGCTAGGGCCATGTTTTAAGTCCCATTAGTATGACATAGCCTTAAAGTCACATGTTGTATATTTACCTACTTCTGTATCAATATACGAAAATCATTAGTGCCCTGTCTTTATTTTCCAGAGAACTAAACATTAGGTGTATGAGAGGACACACACAAACATATGATCTCAGGATGGCATTGTTTGATTAAAAAAGAGATTGAGGCTTCAGAAAATGAGACATAACCATGTACAATAAAACAGACTAAATTACCCAGGTGTTAAATTATCAGACAGACTCATTCACTTATACCATAGGTTCCAAGGAAAGTTTGGTAATTGGGGTTTTCAGTAGATTCTAAAACTGTCCACCTGTGATTTCATGCCCTCTAACTGTATCTCTGGTATCATCTCGCACCATGTCTCAGGACCTGTGTGACCTGTCTGTGGATTTGCTCTGGTTAATGTGACAGGAGGTGAACCGGGACTAGGCGAGTGTTTATGTACTGAGCATAAAAACACTTTCTCTCTGGCTTCCATGAGCAAGACTGTCATGTGAATAAGCTTAGATTAAGAGGCCAGAACATGACAAAACTCTTGGAATACTCATGAGCCACCCAAGTTGAGGACCACCCAGACCACTAAGGTGCCCGCTGCCAGCCGTGAGAGTGCGGTCGTGTGGGACAACCTCGCTCTACCTGAGCTAGCTCTGAAGAGCTGCCAACCCAATCCATGGAAATATTTTTAGAAAGTAAGCTTATTACATAAGCAATTAGATTTGGAAAAGTTTTATTATATAGCAGAATCTTACCAAAACATATTCAATATGACAGTAATGATGATGTGAACAATATTTTTAAAAATGGAGAAGAGCCTGCAATAGAGGAGACACCATAGTGTCAGGCAGTGTATACGGGGCTGCATATGAATAATGATGATATGTTTTAAATAACATATATTTATATTCATACTCTAATATATTCATATATTCATATGTAATTCATATAAAATATATTAAAATGTGAATATAAAAATATATATTATTTCTAACCTTGAAATGAAGTAGGTACTCATAGCATCATTTTACAAATTGATATATTTGAAGTTGTGATGTTTAAAACTTATTATTATTGTTAATAGTAAGTAACAAGATCTGCAAGGCTATGAGTTTCACGCCCTTTCCATAAGTCCGGAAGCTGAGGGGGGCCCCCCCATGAGACTGGACGGAAGGAGGCAAAGACTCAGTTGCCATGCTCTGATTTACTGAAAGTGACTTAACATTTACACCTAATTGCAACGTAATCTCTTTATTTACCTACCTTCTAGCTTAGCAAAATATTTCTTGAACGGTAGTGTACGGAATGAAATGTATTCCAGAACAAGTTGATCTATTTAATTTATCTGAAAATAAGATAAAATAGTGGTAAAACAGTGCACTTTCGTGTAAGAAAGTATAAAGTTACATCCTGATTTGGCGTATTGTTTGATGCAATCAATTTGCTTGTATTGATAGAATTACACCAGTTTCTAAATCAATGATCTCAGTAGAAAATTAAGCTGAGAGTACATGTTTATATATCTTAATGCATGTTAGTGAAGTAGTACATTTAAAAATGTAATTATTTTTCTGATTCAAAAATACAATATAAATAATAGATGCTATTAAGCTATTGAGCAAAAATCACAATGTTTTTTTATATATAAGATGTGGGATTTGTTATTGACTAGATTAGCACATTTCATAATATATGGACACTATTTTGCAAAAGAACTTATCACATAAAATTTTACAAAGTAATCTAAGTTATTCCTTTAGGCAACTTTTTCTAATATTTGATTATTAAAATAATGAAAATTCTCTACATAAAGCTTTTTGGATTCTTATTTTTGAATTTTTTGGTCATTGCAGAAAAATATTTTTAAACTTCCATTTATTTAACACTTTGAAATAATTTTGAAAAAAGCCTAAAACGTGTCTCATAAGCAATTAAAACATCGGAGTATCACAAATTTGGGGTAAGTAGCTCAAACAGAAATACTGTTTCCCCAGTCACTTGCGCCTGGGATCTCCAAGAAACCTTCCTATTTATTCACCTTCCAGCTTGGTCAGAGCAAGAAATCCCCCCTCCAAATTCCACACCCTGACAGCCTGACAGCTCTGATCCATCGTCTGTTGAAGGGGTCCGCTATGCCCGGGACTGTTAGGCAGCATGTAGTCCAAAGCGACAAGCCAAGGGCCTCTTGGTACAGTCGCCATTTCCCAGGTTGGAAAACCCAACAAAGACGTTATCTACCACAAACACCCTATAAATAAGGCTGTAATGCCATCTTAAAACAGACATCAATGCAAGAAATCGTATTCTCATCAAAGGAAAAAGATATTTTGATTTCTCCCCATTATTTTCTGCATGGCGAACATGGAGGAGGTAGAACTATAAGGGAAAGGTGCTCTTCTTATCTGGGAAGATTTCTTCAACACAGAAAATATTTGAGCCGGGCAGGTCAGAAGAGCTGCGATGGGGGTCTTACACTAGGTTAATTCTTAAAATTAGATCTCACTGGAAAACTAATTAAATCCTGATTTGAGCTATTATTTCATACAATTGATTTCCTTGCATTGATAGAATTAAAGCGATTGACTAAGGTGCCTGGAGGAGAGAAACTACAAAAACCTAAACTATATTATGTCTGTTCTGAATTCAGATCTTTTACTGAACCAGTCGTGTCTGAGTCAAGTCCTGTTGAATGATATGGTTATATTTCCCTTGTCTTAGAAAAAGGTCAGGAGAGTTTTCTGCGTATGTACTTCACAGAGTAGTTGGATTAACTCAGCTTTTATTTGGAGAACTTTATAGATTCTAAAATAACTGTTTCCTTTTCAACAACCGATACAGTATCCTGAGTAATTTAGGAGAGATAATATATAGGAATAAAAAAGAAAATAATTATTCATTTTATTTGAAAAATAAATATTATAGAACATTGAAGGAGTAAACAGCTGCCCCGACAACTGATCTCATTTCTCCACTTAACTCTCTTTATTAATTTGTAAACAATAAATATGTCCATTTTAAGATGATTCTTTGCTTTTCCTCCAGGTATAGTTGACTTTCTTCATTATAATTTGTAACAGCAAAATAACTTGAATTTCATGTTTCTATATACAGTAATAATCTGAAAGATAATTAGGTAAAGACAATTTAAACATAAGCTAGCATCGTAAGCTACACGTTGTAAGCTAACCAACTTCTTATCTTGATCTGCACACGAACCCAGGCACATGCTCATTGAGCGAAAAACCTTTGTCAGTTGTATTGATTATGAAAGATCTTACTGCCGTTACAGGAAAGCCTCATAGTCTCCGTGGATATGCAAGATAGAATTTCATTTCTCATTCACATGGATTCCAGATAGTAGCTGTAACATTTCACGATCCTGAATCTCTGGACTCTATTCTTGTTCTTTTGTGCTCACAAACTGATCAACTCTTGCCTGAGTTTATAGTTAGATCATCTTGTAAACACTGTGCCTACGGGATTACCCTGCTACCATGACTCATGAACACCACTCCTTCGCTATTTTGGTCACAGAATTGGTCTCAGAGCTGGAGGAATGGCCTAGCGGCTAACGCGTTTGCCTAGTAAGTGCAAGGCCTTGAGTTTGATTCCCCAGCACCACATAAGTTGGGTGTGGTGGTGTACTCCTAACATCTCAGCATTTGGGATGCTGAGGCAGGAGGATTGCCTTGAATCCAACCAGCCTGGGATCCACAGTGAGTTCAGGGCAAACCTGGGCTACAGAACTAGACCTGTGTCAAAAAAAAAAAAAAAAAAAAAAAAGAAAGAAAGAAAAGAAAAGAAAGAAAAAGTGTGTGTATTCTGCTTTCTCTTTCACCATATGTGACAATTTTGCTGAATTCTTTACCTCAGCATACTTTCATTTGAAAATGTACCTATTCTTCTGTCATTCTTGGAGAATTTGCTGGATTATAGGCTGACAAATATCCTGTCTGTATCCCCATGCTCCTTCCACTTTATATTTTATTTATTTTAATTTTGTTTGAACATAATATTCACTGCAGATTCATTGACATATCAATTACATACAACTTGAGGTAATGTGTGTCCATGTATGTCATTCTTGACTGCTCATTCCCCTACCCTTTCCATCCCTCCCCACTCCCACCCTTCCCTTTTCTTTTCTTCCCCAGGCAGTCTGTCTCCCTTTTTCCTACCTTTTCTTTATATGAAGATATTTTTAGAATCTCAAAAGATACCATGTGATATTTAATCTTCTAAGATGAGTATTACCCACTTGCCTCCATTGTTTCTGATGAAACGTATGAGATCATTTGAATTGTTATTTCCTGTATGAATGTGCCTTTTTTGTTTTTTGTTTTTTTTTTTTTGTTTTTTGTTTTTTGTTTTGTTTTGTTTTTGTTTTTTGCTGGCTGCTTTTAAATTTTTCTCTTAAACTTTGGTCAGCAATTGACTAAGAAAAGCCTAACTTTGATTTAATATATATGTTTATCTTTCTTGAGCTTAGTCAAGTTTCTTGAGTCTTTCATTTTTATGTTTTGGAAAATTTAGGAGAACATTGGCTGTTATTCCAATATTTTACTCTGTCTCATTTTTCATCTTTTCCTGGGGCTGTAACTATTTGTATGTTCTAGATTTGGATATTATTCCACAGGTTCGATTTTTATTTTTCTTCCATTTAAAAAAATAGGTCAGAAACTTTTTATTGAGCTCTGGTCCAGTTTACCAAGTACTCTGTCATCCCTTCCTTTCTTAAGGCTATCCAGTAATTTTTTTTTTTTTAAATTGAAACAACTTTCTTAGTTCCAGAATTTCTGAGATTCTTTTTTTTTTTTTTTTTGGCATCTAGTTCTCCACTGAGATTGTGTATACTTTTACTCATTAGAAGAATTTTTTGAACTTAGATATTGCTTCTCTTATGAATAATTTTTTAGTGTCTTGAGTAATTTTGAATTTTATTATAGATACTTTGTTTTATACGCACAATCTGGGTGCTTAATCACTCGATAAAAATCTTGATTTTTTAATTCATTGTAGGAGCAGTTTTGATGCACTCATAAACTCCATCTCTTAAGCAGGGACTAAATAAAATTTCTGTTCTTTAATTATAGTTATGGGGCTTAGGGCCTTCCTCAGGTGTGTTCAGGGTTAAGGGCTTAGGAGGTTTGGGAATAGCTTAGTACAAAATTTGATGTTTCATCTCTAAAGATCTTCCCAATCCATGATACTTCTTCACCTTACAGTAGTGTAGTTGCCTGAAATTGACCCACTGATCATCGGTAAATATCATACATTTTTAAAATCAGTTCTATTCACACTCTATATTACCCACTTAAGCCTGTTCGTGGATGAAAAACCGTGGGAGGAGGAAACTCTCCCAGTCTCCTCTGCCAGGTCCGCGCGCCTGCTTCTCTTGAGCATGCTCAGCTTTTGGCTGTCGCCCTGGCAAGTGACGAAGGGCGTCGTCACTACCAGAACCCTCTTTACCACGTGCTTTGTCCCGTGTAACATGTATGGCTACTTTCTAAGCTTCTCGTGTGAATTTTCTGCCATCATCCTAGTGCTCAGCCCATGTTTTAGATCTTTGATGTGGGAGCATCTAATTTCAGGGTACTTCCTTCTGTCCTGATTACGATGCCATCAACCTCTGACAAAGAATCTATTTTGGTAGCTTAGCACAATATATTTCCTCCTAGAAGGGCCCAGTGCGAATATTCTACTTTGGAAACGCACGCTCAGGTGCTAATTCCGAGTCTTAGGCAACTTCTTTCTTATGTGTCTGTCATGTCGAACATGTGCCCGGGAAGGTAACCTCCCCTCCAGCTGCTCGGTGAGGCCAAACCATGGGAATCTGTGTGTAGGACACCTGCAAGTGCCGGCACTGTTTCTGACTACACCCCTCTGTGTAAGTCTAAGTTTTATAGTGAAAATGTAATGCTAATGAAAAGTGTAAAGAATTTCAATTTACATGTGCTACCAGGAAGAAAGGGCATGAGATTGTGGGCAGACAGCCAATGTTGCCTAAGACAGACAGACACTTTCTTACTCTTCATTATATCCTAGCTTGTATGTGTAGCGTTTCAATGGAGTTTCTTCCCTGAACCTTTCTTTGAAACAGCCTTCTCTGGCAACAGTGAATGTGTTTAGTGGAGAGGGAGACTCACGTGTGAAGGAGAGGCCGAGTGGCGGGCCTGGTCGTAGACACACCCTGGAGCTGTGTGAGGGTGTGCACACATTGAATGAAGCGACGCTGCCATGTTGAATTACAGTGTTTCAGAAAGGGTGGAAGGAGGAAGAAAAGTACATATTTTTTAAAAACTTCAAAATATGTAATTTTGGTTAAATGCCTAGATCTGGGTGGATAAATGAGTGATTTTTAAAAATGACCTATTGGGAGAGGAACGAGCATTGCAGGAAGGTGTGTCTAGGCTGGGGCGTTTTGTGTATCTTTTGGCAGCCAGTTTTACTTTTGGCAAATGACCAAATAACTACTTCAGCACAGATCCTTGTAAGGACGTCTGCTTCATAATGCTGGCAATCTCTACCCTTCCCACAACTTCATGTGGGTTGCTCTTAGAACTGGCCGTGTCTCAACTTTCTGAAATATGGCTCCACCTGGCAACCAAATTGTGAAATGGGAAAACAGACTCAGCAACACTTTATTGGATAAAAACGAAAAAATGTTAACTTGATGTAGTATTTATTGCAACATTTGGGAAATCATGTCAGATTTCACGGAGTACGTTCTACGACACAAAGGGAAACACAGATGTTGAGACATTTATATTCTTCTGTATGTTTGTAAAGTGCCGAGCCCTCTGGTCTCCAGGTTTGCTATTGTCTTCGCATAGAATAAATGACAAATTAAGCAAAACTAGATCCAGTAGTGGCATATATTTCCTTCCTCATTTTTATGAGATTTGGAAAAACATATCTATCTATCTATCTATCTATCTATCTATCTATCTATCTACATATACATATATGTGTGTATATATACATATATATGTGTGTATATATATATATATATATATATATATATATATATATATATATGTATATATGAGTCTTGTTAATTTGAATGTTACCTGTATTATAAATAAAACTTATGGCTCTGTATCGTGAGTACTTTTATTGTCAGCATCAATGATGACACAGTTATTTAAGGCAAATGTCTTGGAAATTGGGGGAAATGGAGAAATGACAGCTTCTGCTACTAGAAAAGTCCAAGGGGAAACAAGACAGATAAAATGACATAAAATATGGCAAAATCGTTGAATATCAACAAAAACTTGACTTAATTTGATTGGCTAAATTAAAATTATAAAAAGTACTGAGGTGATTGTGTGGCTGAGTATAAAGCGGTTACAGTGGTCAAAATGTTTGTGCCTCACTTCCTCAACTCATATGGTGAAACCCACACCAGCACCGTGATGAGGTGACGAGGGCGTGGAGCCAGAAACCTCATGAATAGTACTAGTGTCTTTACAAAAAGAATCTTACTCTCTGCACAGTGAGAAGGTGTCTTCTATGAGGAGCCAGAAGCCAAATTTCCCACCCCTGATCTTGGACTTTTCAAACTCCAGAACAAATAAAAATAAATCTGCATCATGGATAAGCTAGCCACTTTATGGGATTTTGTTATAGGAATTCAAAATGATTGAGAGAGAAAAGGAGACAAGGTGCAAGAATTAAAAAAAAAAACAACTATTTACAAGGAAGAATTTTAAAGTCTTTACATACTAAGACAAGCCTAATTAACAGCATGATAAAAGAGAATTTTGGGGACATGGCCTGGGACAGTTTATGCTAGCTCTACCCTGTCTCTCTCTGCCTTTTGCTTTGAAATGCCACCAACAGCTTTCCTCCAGCTGGACCCTCTGCTAGACTCTTCTGCCATCAACTGCCACCATGAAGGGACTGACACCTGAAGTGCAGAGTTAAATAAATCTTTTCTAATTTATGTTGTGGGCGTCAGGTATTGTTTCCTAGCAGTGAGAATGTGACTAAGACATAAATTGGTACCAGAGGGGCTGGAGGAATAGCACAGAGGTGAAATTGCTTGCCTAGCAAGCTCAAGGCCTGAAATTCATTTTGCTAACACCGCATAAACTGGGTATTGTGGTAGAATTCCTATAATCCCAGGGCTCAGGAGGCTGAGGCAGGGGCATTACTGGGCTAAATAGTGAGTTCAGGGTCAACCTGGATTACATAGTGAGATCCAGTCTCAAAAGGAGATCCAGGAGACCTTTGGAACCAGTTTGTGGGAATAGTTTGGGGATGTTTAGAAAGGTTGATTAGGGAAGACTTAGAATATTGTAGGCCAAGCTTGACAGGTGATTCCAGGCAGAGCTCGGAAGACCAGAATACTGATATCAGTGTGGATTGAAACGGCTGGACTCAAGAGGGTTCAGATTGGAAAAAGGACTCTTTTGGCAATTGCTTTAGAAACGATGAATGCTGTATGCTAGTAAAAAGTATACATTTAGTTCCTGTTGTGAGACTCTGCCTGAAGCTGAAATTAAGGATGGTAGACTAGTTAATCTGGCAGAGGAATTTTTAAGAAACCTGAACATTCAGGCTATCACACGGAGTAATGGTTGGGACTTTTAGACTATTCTACACTAAAAAACAGGAGAAAATAGCAATGCAAAAAAGTTGTACGTTTTTCAATGTACTCCAAATGCCTTGCGTAGGGAAGGTGATTCTATTGTGTGGGTCAATGGATTGATATCGGGTGTGGTCAGGAGGGGAGGGTCACTGGGCCAGGACATGAAAGGATGCACTAGCTTCGTCCTTGCTATCTTTCTCTGTGCTTGCTGTCTTGCCATGCTGTGGGCAACTTTTCTCCAAATAAGCCCTCTGCTAGACCCTTCCACCAGAATCAGTTACCCAAGAATGGACTGAGATCTCCAGAAACGAAGATTTATCGACTTTTCTTCCCTCCAGGTGTGGGTGGCAGGCACTGTGTCCTAGCAATGAGAAAGTGACTAAGGCATCACGGTTTTCTTGTTGGCAAGAGTATGGATCTTGCCCCTGTTTATTGCCAGGTGTGTGGTTTGTGCAAATCACTTTAGTTTTACTAAACCTCAGTTCCTCGTCTAGATAATGTGAGTAATAAAATTTTCTTTGCAAAGTTAGTAATAGTTTTATCCAAGACAATAAATAATCTGGTATGTTGTTTGACATATATAAAACCCTCAATAAGTGCTAGTGTATTCGGTTTATTAAAATGTTGGTGATTCTGTTCTCAAGGATACAGCAACTGCATTGTTTTAATGCAGAAGTTAGTCCCTGGGCAGAGCCTTCCAGAACTCTATCATGCATAAAATTTGAATAATGAAACATATGCATATAAATAATTTAACTCTTAGGAACCCTAAACCCTTTATAGAAAAATAATTGAATATAAATAAATAAACCACTATTGCCCTCAATTTTAGAGCTGGAGAATATGCTAGAGAGAGAGTCTAATTAAAGTCACTGGAGCCTTAACAATCAATCGGTTACTGACAGAAAAGGAAGCAGGAGAAGAGAAAGAGGTAGAAGAGAAAAGGAAAGGGAGAACGCAGCTTCCAAGAATAATGAGTGAACTGAGGATCACGGCTCAGGGGGCTGTAGAGCAGCTTGTAATTTCTACTTCTATTTCTTACAAGAGCAATCGTTTCACGGTGTCTCACCTCTACCCCTGTAACTAAGAATGAATACCACAATAGATTATTTTAAACAACTTATGATAATTAAGCAACTTACCTTCTTTATGATATGGTATGGTTTGCAAAATCCTTTCAGGAACATTATCGCATTTGACTCCTATGGCAACCAATAAGGTATCTGGCATTGGCAGACTCATAGAGAAGAAACCGTCCTTCTTGGTGAACAATGTTCCCGACCGAGAATATTTAGAAACAGCAGTGCAATCATATCTTGAATATCAGTCACACCTTGGCTTGTCTGTATTTTAGATAAGAACAATCGAATCCAATCTAATTTTTTTCTTCTTTGGCAATGCTGGAAATTGAACCCAAGAACTTCACACTGAGATGCATCTCCAATTTACTTATTTATTTATTTAGGTAGGTAGATAGATAGATAGATAGATAAGATCTTGCTAAATCACTAAGTTTCCCAAGCTGAGCTTGATCTTGTGATCACCCTGCCTTAGCCTCCCCAAGTGCTGGTTACAGCAGGCCATCACGTCTGGCCCCAAAGTGTAATTTTTGAAAGTCAGAATACTGATGTTGAGTTTTGAATTTTTAAAAACTGCTTCATAGCATATTTTCCCTTTGGTTACATCTCATTTAGTTTTAAAAAAATCAAGAGCTAACTGTGATTAGTTGAAGTCATCAAATAGCTGAGCTAAAACTCACTTTGAATTATTTTTGAATTTTTAAAAATATTTAAATTGACACATAATAATTGTGCATATTTGCAGAGAAAATTGTGACAATTTGAAACATATATATGATATGAAATGATCAACTTATGATACTTACATACTTCCTTCAAATTTTTTTCTAAAGATATATAGAATTATAAACTATGCTCACTCTTCTGTGCTGTAGACCACTGGACCATACTCCTCCTCTTTAGTGAAACATTGTTTCCACTATACAGCCTTTCTCTACTCCTCCTTTCTCCTCTTTTTCATACCATCTAATGGCCACTATTCTACTCTCAACTTTCACAAAGTCAATTTTTGTTGGCCTCTATGTATGAGTAAGAACACACAGCACTTGTGGCAAGATTTCTTCTTATGTTTGCTTAAATGTATAATATTAAGCATGATTTGGTCCTGGGATCTAAGTAATGTTTTCAAGTGAAAGTAGAAAGTAAGGGAAAAATAATGAAGGCGTGATTTGTATTGGGGAGAGAAGCATAGATAAACCCTGTTTCAGTTTACTCTTTCATTGCTGTGACTCAATACCCGAAATCCACGAGTTTGGAAGAAAGGATTTATTGTAGCTTATAGTTTCAGGAGGTTTTAGTTCATGTATTAGTTTGGGTTCCTTTCAAAAGACAGAATATACAGATCTTAACACAAAAGGGTCTGTAGGAAGGCTTACAAGTCCAACGATAGAGGTGGTCCAAGATGGCTGCTCCACCAAGCACTAGCTCTGCCGTCCGGGACTGCAGAACAGCCGGTGAGGTGAGAATCTGCTGTAGATCTCAGGTGAAGATCAGCAACTGAAGATCTGTGGCGACTGAAGGGCAGCAACAGACAGCCAGGCACAAGTCGAGACGAGAACAAATCTGTGCTGACGATCTGTGGCTTCCATAGACAATCGCAAATGTGAGAGCTTTCCCAGAGAAAGAGCTGGGCAATGGTCCCTCTTCCTCCCTTTTATACCATTGGAGTTCCAGTGGGCTCTCGCACATCTGGGTGGGCGCTCTTCTCTCATTGGCCAGCCCACAAATGACTCACACTCTAATCCCAACAAGTTCTTAAGCCCAGTCTAGGGTGGTTGACAAATCCCAATACTAATGGAGGTGTGGGTCCTAATTCCATCAAGTTGACATAATGCCATCAACGGACACAGTTCGTTCATGGGTGGGCAGCTGGAAAATGGAGGAATCACAGGGTAGGGCCACAACTGAAGCCAGAGCTAGAGCTCAGGAGGCAGAGAGATCCTTCCAGCATTGCAGAACAGAGACAAGACTGGGAGGAAGAGTGGAACCAGCACAGGCCCCTCCAGGTTAAGCCCCAAGCATCTGCCCCTTCCAGCCAGGTCCCACCTCCCAACCTTAAACAGGATCTACAGGAACACGAGGCTTTGGGAGGACACTCCAAATCCAAACCACGACATACCCTTACGTCTTTGGAGGTCCATTCAACTCAATCTCGCCACACATCTTTTTTTAGAGCTTTAGGACACAGGCTGCACCAAAGTGATGAGGAATTCAGAAACTAAGACAAGAAAACCCAAACAAATTGTCACAGTTCAGAAAAAAATTCACTAAATCTATTAGATCTCATCTTCCCAACCTACACAATAATGATAGTCATAGTTTTATTAGAAGAGAAAATTACAATGTTTATTTTAGAGGGCTATGGTGAAGATGAACGAAGATAACATGAAAATCATCTAAAATATCAGCAAAAGAAAAAAGAATCCCTTCTTCCTCCTCTCCACCCCCTTCTCGTCCTTCACCAGCACCATCTTTCTGCATCAGCATTATTCTTTAATTGGAGCTGCAGTGAGTCACGTGCTGAGCTTGACGGCTTGCTGTCTCATAATCTCAGTATTTGGATGCTCCCCTGGATTTGTCGTGTATCAGTCATGCCCTCTCTCAGGATCAGATTCCTTCAAAAACAAGGCAATAACATTTAGCAGCCATTTCTGAAGCTTTCTTACCAAAACACACCAAGATTCCTCTAAGCTATTTAGGTATTTTATAAAATTCTTAGGAATATCGTTTTGAGACTCTCATTATTTGTGAACCTATTCACATTCATTTCAATGCGATAATAACGAAGAAGATGTTAATTAACTACACAGCTTTATTGTTATTTTAACTGATAACAGAACCTTGCTTATGTTTTTGTTCTTTTTCCTTCACATTCACGTTAAGATCTAAAACAAGCAGTGCCTTTTTTTTGATGCCGCAAGTGTTAAGTTTATTTTGCAAGTGTGTGTTTTGTTAGATTGTCTCTCACCAATGACCTATCTGTTTGCCTTTATAAAAAGGGTCAAGGAATACTTGTTGAAATTTCAAATTGCAGTTTCTGAATTCAAATGCATAATGTTAGCATGTAAGTAATTTTCAAATATTATCTGAAGACAGCTCTAAGTACTATGTACACAGCATAGTGACAGATTATAGCAATTGTAAATTTAGGGGTCATCTGGTGAAAGCTGGAAAGAGAAATCCATTTAGTAACTGCAGGTCACTAATTGATACCTTTGCAGAAAACTTATTGCCAGACAGAAGCTGTGGCACAGGAAGTGTCCCATTGCAAATACTATTCACTGCCCATTAATTTAAGCACTTGGGAAGGTTTGTTAACTAGGACAGGGCTTGAGACCATAATTTTGGTCAGCAGCGAAACGCTTATGTGAAGGCATCAATTTAATTTTGCTAACATCTTCATAAGCTACCTGAATGACTAAATCTGCATTATGTAGTATCTCTCAGATAGAGAAGCAGAGGGCAAAGCTGTTTAGACAAAGGGTTTTTAAGTGCTACCGTGATATTGTCATTTAAAGAACAACTCTGACAGTATCTGGCACTGCTGACGTTGAAAAAATATTAAGCAAAATTAGCAATGATTTATTTAGCAGATGCCTGCGGTGGCTTTTCCAAACCCTCGTCTTACGTGTCCTTTTCACGGCATTGGGACCAGGTGCCACATCCTCTGCTCAGCGCTCTTTGTGATACTGTTCATACTTAGTCTTCTGGTCCAGCTCCTCCCTCCTTGACTGGTTCCTCTCAGTTCTCGCTTCTCACCTTTCCCAGCACGTCAACATCCTAAATCCTCATTATTAATGGATATTTTTCTCACCCTGTTTTTCTCTTTCACCTGTACTTTGCTTTAGGGCATTTCACTTGTCGATTTTCTGGCAGTGACCCTTACCCCCACTGTGTGGTCAGCTGCTTGTTGGGCCCCACCAACGCTGGCTGGCACTGTAGAGTCAACAAGCCCCGCACAGACGTCGCCATCCCCTCTCCTTTGACTTGTTCCCTCACTAGACTGCTGGCTTCATTATATCCCCTGTCACCCAGGTTCAAAGAGCAGGCTGCTCCTGCCATTTACCCTGTCGAATCCGCCAGTGAACGCTGTGGAGGATGTAGAGGCTCGGTACTGTGTAACGAATGTGAAACTTTACCTGCTGAAGAGCTGTAACGTCATTTTTGAGCTCATGACTTTGTGATCTTGGTGATGCTGATTGATTTGAAAAGAGTATGGGGGCGGGTAAAGCTGCCAATCAGTCTCTTTTTGATTAAACCATTTTCCTTAAGCTCACAACAGTCTTGACCAGCCTTTCTAGGTTTAATGTCCTTATCTTTTATAGGGAATAAAAGGTGTGGTGTAAGAGCACCGTTCTGAGTACTGTCAAAATTCTCCTTAATGCTAAAGAACTCAACATGTCCTTTTCATTTCTGTATGCAGTCCTTCTATTATAAACCTATTTATTCCTAGATTGAGCATCTATCTCTGGCTGAAAAAGGGAAAATCACTTCAATAAAATAAGCAGGAAAACCAAAAGCAAACAACAACAAAACGACATCAAGCAACATGTTACAATGTCCATTGTGTTTAGAGATGAGGAAGTCGTGAGTGTGAAGAATTGGACCAAAGGAAACAAATCAAAAGCATAAACGAACTCCGGAGACAGGAGCATGGACAGGAAAGTCAGAGTGCGGCAAGACCAGGCTTATAGCTGGCTCTGTGTTGGCACCTGATACCAGAGAAACGAGAGCAGTGACTTCATGTTATCTCCCTGAGCAGCTGCATTCAGACCCCTGCGACGGCCGTGGCCAAGGGGAGGTGAAACGGTTAAGGCTGACTGCGCTGAGGACAGACCCACAAGATGAATGAGGCGAGGAGACAGCACCATTGGTTCTGTGCTGTGTCCATCTTTCTTGCAGCCAGCAAACAAGACAGCAACACATTGATTTACAGTAAAAGGCCCTATCTTTGCTACCAGGAGGATTGGGAACTTTATTTTGTTTCAATGAGAGCAAATCACTCTTTTAAGGAAGTCGCTGAACATCTAAGGAAAGACTTTGAAAAATAAGTTGATAAAATAGGTGGGTTCTTCACGTGTCTCCTCAAAGAGCATCATAATTTTCAGCTTCACAATGGCCATTTCTCCTACCTCACCTGGTCCAACTGCAACTCAGACCTAATGCAGACAATTCTGAAATGGGGTGGGGGACATCTAGCTATTCATAGCCTGTGCTCCTAGACCTGTGTCTTTAAGGCGTAATGAATAATGAAATGACATCGTTATTATGTCCTAGAAAAGATAGGGGATGGGGCTTAGTCATTTATCCGTGGAGAGATCAGTAGAAGGGCTTTAGACTAAATCTTAAAGGTGACTGACAACTAGAAAAATGAAGGATATTATTTAATGCAGATGACTCTTGTTTACTAACAAAACACCTATTTAGGATTCACAAAATTCAATAATCATTTCACCCCTTGAACTCCCAAAGTAAATAACTTATTTGGGACTTCAATTCTTATCAGCAATTGTACTTTGGCTGGATACTTGAATTTTATTTTATTCCTAAAATCTCTCCGGGGAAGAATTATTTTCTTTTATTTTTTTAGCACGAGCCAAATTTTTAAGGTCAATGTAGAAAACAAAAACATGAAAGATTTGGTAGTTTCCAAAGCTACGTCTTGGAAATCAGAAGTGAAGTGCTGATAACGGCATTATATTTATTCCATGAAGAAAACTGAATATTTTTCTATGTATCTAAGAAACTGCTGAGAATAGAATACATAATTTTAAGAAATACTAAATGTGCCAGCAACGTAGTCTCCAGGGCAAGATTCAATGTACTAAAGGCACCAAAATGTAACTATTTGGATTTTATATCTCTAACATTTATATTTTTTAATTCAGCCCACAGCCATGGAGGACATAAGGTGTCTAGATGCTCTGTGTAATACAAAATATCATCACAGAGATATTGTGATATAAACATACCCAACTCCTGCCCACAAGGAACTTAAATAGCGGGCTTTAGAATGATGCGCACAATCAAATTGTAATGAAATGTAGGTAAAAAATACAGTAGAAATATAAAGTGTAAGATGGGAAGAATCCAAGAGGGAGGAACTTGTTTCTGGCGGGAAATCTGGAAATAGTCCAAGGAGGAAGAGGCATCTGCACGGGGCATTTGAGGATGTGTAGAATCTCAGTTGCCTGACAGGGGAGACCAGTCATTCCAGGCGTGAGTGCCAATACAGTCGTGATCGTAGGACGACACAGTGCACATCTTGAAGAAGTAAATGCTCTAACGCTTTTTTTTTTTTTTGAAAGAATAGAACAAGTGGATTTCTTAGGCCATGTTTGTGTGAGGCCTGACTGCGGAAGCACTGGCTTCAGAGAATAGGACTCTGAGTTTCCTTTGTAGACAATGTTCAGTTTTCCAAACCTACTTGAGCAGGGTTATATCCAGTGAGAAACTTCACAGAATTCCAAAGGAAATATAGAGGGAAAGCAAAAAAAAAAAAAAAAAAAAAAAAAAAAAAAAAAAAAAAAAAAAAAAAAAAAAAAAAAAAAAAAAAAAAAAAAAAAAAAACAGCTGCCTTCAAGAGCCATCATGGACATGTTACATTTACTAGTGAATCATTCTGCTTTCCGTCTCTGGGACTCAATACTCAACGCCTACCAATTAAAAGAGAAACTTGATTTACTCATGATTTCAGCCATGACCAGCAGACTCAAAGACTGGAATGCCGTGGCAGAATGCAATGGCAGAGCCAATCTGCCGAGTTCCTGGCATCTGGGGAGCTGAGCAGGAACAGCACCAAAGAGAAAGGGAGCCAGCCACCACGTCGGTGTCAAGGTCATGCCTCCACCTTCATCCAGCCACACCCACCAGTGTCCTTCACTATTATCCTGGGTGTTCCTTGGTTCAGTCGGTTTGGGCAGTCAACGGTCACGGCGGGATTCACAGTCAGACTCCTCTGCCATGTGCTTTCCACTGTGGAGGGCTGCCCACAAATGGACTGTGTGAGATCTTCTGAAACTGTGAACTAATGAATCTTTCCTTCCTTAAATTGTGGATGATGGGTATTTTGTGACAGCATCAAAATAAGTAACTAAGATACATAACTTATATATGAGTATATTTATCCTATTTCAATATGTTTTTTCTTGTGTGCTAAGGAAGGAGCCAGGTGGTTAGTCGCAGCAGGGAGAAGCCCAAACACCACAGAACCACTGATGATTCTGTTTACTGCATTTCAGCAGTATGGTGCCTCTTAGAAATTAGCAGCAAATAGAAGGGACAGTCCATTATGTTGCATTTTGCTAAAAGTGGACAACATGGAGGCAGTAGGAAAGGCAAAAAGGGCCCTTGCCTCACTGCCTCCTTGTGGGACCCCGAGGAGCCAAGGGATAACAAAAGGTAGAACGTGGCTCAGACCTGGAAAATCTCCTCTCAGCAGGCCGGGAGCCCCTCCCTCTTATCCCAGGCCCAGGATGGCCCACAGCTCAGGTTTCCATCTATGCAAATTCCCAATTTTCCCCTACCCCAAGACCCTTACCAGAAATCATGTGATCAGGTTTCGAGAGACACGCCATTCAAATTAGGTGACTTTCAGACCCCACACTTTCCTACATTATATAAAAACGCTTGCCCTACTACCCTGGCTGACCCTCCTATTTTCAACTGCCCATAAACCTGGACCCCACAGACAATAACCGAACTGTTACACTGATCCAGTCTCCTGGATGCTGTTCTGTTGTACTCATGGCCACTGGAGACCCTGTTCCCCCAGACTTCACTGATCCCTGATGGCCAGTAGCCAGCAGTGGCCAGGGGCCCTGAAGACCCAGATACCTTGTTCCTGAGGAGTGACTAAGTTCTTGTGGAGTGCTGCTATGTTTCAGATCTGGAATGTTCCCTAAAGGCCTATGGATTCTATGTGCTATTAGAAGGTGGAGCCTGGTCAGGACAGGTGGATTGTAGATGTGTAGTGGAGGCCAGGTATGTGCTAGGTTACAGATTATGGATATATGGTGGATTAGGGGTATGAAGTAGATTCTGAGCATGTGATCTGGAAGGGGCAGATCACTGTGGCTTAACCCAGATTGGATGGAGCACTGAAGTCTGACCTGGAAGGAGAGGATCATTGGGACAGGACCTGGAAGGATGTATGCTGTCCGCCTTCCTCCTGGACTTCCAGCCTGTGAGGCCGTGACCAGCTTTCCTCTGTTTCTGCCAACTTCCCATGAATGCACTGTGTGAAAAAAACAAAACAAAACAAAAAACTGAGACAGTGAATTAACATAAATCTTTTCCTCTCTTAAGTTGTGGATATCAGGTATTCTGTCTCAGAAAAGGTAACTAAGGCAAGTGCCAAAGGAAAGGCCCCCTACTCAGCCACAGTGTAGTGATATTTAAGGACATCAAAGGGAAAATTTAAGTTCCAAAGAGAAAAGGTAGCGTCTTAAAAGAATAACAATCACTGGACTGCAGGTGGTAGTGAGGGCCGAGAAGGTGCAGGGCTGTAAGCAGGTAGTTAATTGGTCAGCCGGCATCACTTTTGATCACCTTCACATCCCAGTGGAGCTTCTCAGCAGCCCATCTTCCACCTCCGAGGGCACACTCCAGTCATCAGGACAGCAGAACACATTAAAGATATAACTTCATAGTATGATATATGATTTTCAGAGAGTCCTTATTAAAGGACATTAGAAATAATGATTAGGGGAAGACACTGAATGTATGACATTTGAACTATGACAAGGATAAAAAATAGGCCAGTTATGAGAAGATCTTTAGGAAAAGATGTATTAAGTCTCTGAGGTAAGGAAAATGTCTTCTACTCAAGAGAATTTGGTACCATCAATGAGCTGGAGATTTTAGATGTGTTTTGGGGCTATGGTGGAACAAGTTTGTCTGTTTTTAAATGAGAAGGCATGAAGTGTCTGTTTAGTTCAAGTGTAAGTGAAAACTATTGAAAGGTTTTAGGAAGTCCTGGTAGCTATCATTATGTCTGAAGTAAGGTGGTTCCAGTGATGATGGAAAACAAAAACGAAACAAAACAAAACATAACAACAACAACAACAAAAACAATGCGGAAGCTTAATATACAATTGATGAACATAGTTTGTAGTATAAAATATTCATTTGCATCATCTTTTATGATTTCTTTCTTTTTTCCAATTTCATTTTGTTCTGGAAAATTAAATCAATGTCTGACGTTTAGAATGCTGATATTTAATCTAGCTGTTTTCCACTATTTTCTGCCTGTCAATCTTTATCTTTCTAAACTCTTTATGTATCACATCAATCTGATGGTAAATTATTTACATTGAATTCTCAATTTTTCCAGCTTACTGTTTGAATTCAAGCCTAGCACATCAATGCTTATAGCAAGAAACCAACTGTATTTTTTTTTCAAGTTTAGAAGTCCCTTTCTCTTCCAATCATATCACTCCTCAGAGGTCTCATCCTCACGCCTTCCTGTTACTGTTCTGCATCTAATATCACATTTCCTCAATCTATCTCACCTCAAAAAAAAAAAAAATCCAGCAGAAGTCCTTCTTACATGGCCTGAGGCTTAAGGCAGATCCCATGAGAGAATTATGATGCCAAAGTGGGTAATTAAATGGGCATCAGACATCATTGTCCTTAAAGTCAGTAACCACAGTCTACAACAGAGAATACCCTAAGGGCAGCTTCTCTAGATTGTGGACTAGTCAATGATGAGGGTCATTTTCTGTAATGAGTAAAATTAAAAGCCTATCTTGATAGCCTCTCTGAAACAGAGGCCTGTGTCATGGTGGGGGTGTGCTGTTTCTACTAGTAACAGCCAGCAAATACTCAGCGTAGTCATTTTACTAAAGTATTTCAGTTCATCTACAAGCAACATAGTACACAAAGACTGTGTGAAGATAAGACCACACTGTACTTGTTCTCAGTCTACTTTTTAAAACATAACAGGGTCTTTTTGACTTTTAGAAATTTTAATAAACACAGTTTTTAAAGCGTCATTTTAATTAGTAATAACAACAATAATAGATTTTGGCCTTATTTCTAAAGGCTGTACATTTATTTATTCATTTAATTTTCACAATTTATGGTGCAGATATTATTACTATATAAAAGCTACAGAATTCAAGTAGCCAAGTTTACAATTTCTAATAACAATAGCTAACATTTACAAAGTGTTTATAATGGGTTAGTCACTATGATGCCTGCTTCATGTAAATTATTCAATTTATCTCTTTTCTGATTATTATATGAATATGCCACATTTGTTAAATGAGAAAACACTTTATAGAAAGAAGCAAAGTAATTTGGCCAAGATATTAAGTAGTGGAGCCGTACGGTTCAAACCCAGGCAAAATCATGAATATTTAGAAAATACCATTGTAAATGTTATTGGATTCCCTCCATTATTTCATTGCCCCGGCTCCAGGAGATCTGGTCCCAACCAAAAGCAAGAGAGTCATTTGCCATCTGGTCCTTGGATCTTTCCATAATGTGAAGAAGCAACGTTGTCAGCTCCAAATATGCCAAGTGGTTCCGCGGCTACTCTGGCCCAGCCTGTCTCCCGACAGAGCCGTTTCCGTTCCCAGGCACTGCTTTGTACTTGGAAGGTGCCCTCTCGATTTTTCCTTGATGTTGGCCAACTGTAAGGTCCGACCAAAGAAGAGAGAGGAAGGAAAATAAATTCGCAGCATTTCTTGACCCTCCCTCCTCCCTTTCTTACCTGAGGCAAGAGCAGTGCCCTTCCACACACCCAGCTACTGCCCCAGGGGCTCCCACGCCGTGTTCACTTCTCACTGATCTCTGGAAAGGCCTTCCCTCTCCCGCAGCCCTCCAGCTGTGGAAACCTCACCTTCCTCTGGAAACCTCTCCTTCCTCTCTGTTCTTCCAATCCTGCTGTCCTTTTCTGTTCCTAGTCCCTTTGTTAGACTCTGTTCATTGGCGGCTTCAAAGATTGAGTTCTCTTTCCTACCAGAACCCTGATTTAAGAGGCAGGGAATCAAACTGGATTGATCAATAAATTATATCCCTTAGTAAAGGTGACCATGACGGCAGGGTATCTTGACAACGTTGCTTGAAAGTTATGATGACAACCCAGGAAAAAAAACTATCTGGTTGTGCAGAGATAACAAGAGAGAAACATTTAGCCAGATATTCTAGGGATTCACCTATCAGCACTCTAACACCCATGTTGCACAAAAGATCTCATCAAAACTTCAGTGGAGGCTGTCAACCAGGGTGAGTCACCGAAACAACCCGAGATCAAGGAACTAGAAAGATTGAGCAGCCAGGACACTGGGGAAAAATCCGGGGAGACACTCCCGCCCTTTCAGTCAGAGGAAGTGATGGATTTAGCAACACAGGTAGGAGAGGTGAACTATGGCATTACAGGTCCCTCCGGCTAGCAGTCGTGGGAACCCCAAGCATGCTGCGCAGAACTGTTCTATGGTTGTGGTGGCACAAATTAGGTTACCTCTTTTATTTAAACCCTTAAGCCCAGTGAACCCTGAAATTTGCTGGAGGCTCCCTCCTGAGCAACTCGTTTGGGAAGTCAAGTGATTTTTGTTTTGAAAACAAGTTTGTTTTGATCCTGGACTTTAGTGTACAATTTACCTTTCAACTTGAGTCTCATTTTCATAGTTGGTCATCTTGCAAACCAAAGAAATCTTCAGCCGAGTCCGGTTGCACTATAAATATTCCAGGCTCCTTCATTCTTACATGGTTTTGCCAAAATTAATGGAAACGCCCCATTTTCCTGTATTAACTCAGGCAATCTGCTTAAAAGATGCCTGCTGCCTTTCAAGATAATGCTTGATGATTAATCTGGCATGATGATTTTACATGCCTCTAAGTATAATTCGCTGCTGTTTCTGTGATTGTTATTGACTATTGTACATAACCTGCTTTACCTTTTTCTCCCCAATAATCTCACCTGCAGGGATGTAAACTCCATGGCCGTAGCTTCGGAGCTTGGTGTCTCATTCATCTTTATCATACAATACAGCATCTGGTCAAAATCTGCATAACATTATGATAAATAAATGTTATTTCAGTCTTTTATATGACGTGATAAGCAAACAGACTTAGGACTATTTTCTTCTAGAATTCAAGTAGTTATACTCTTTTTAATGTTCTAGAGAAATCCAAGAATTATTGAGGGTTTCTAATTGTGTATCCAGTATCCATTTCCGCCTTCTTACTAGAACTCTGATTTATTTATTTATTTATTTATTTGCTTAATATAAAACCATTTTTATTTTTTTAAGTGCTGGAGATTGAACACATGTTACTGTGCTTATGCTCTGTGTATGACTGCACACCAGCCTAAGGATTTTTACATACTGTAGCTTGGTGTGTTTAGTGTACTAGATTAACCTATCATGTCCACTTTACACATTACTTAGGTCCATAGTCTTTCTTTTCTTTTCTTTTTTTGAAGCAGAGTCTCCATCTGTAGTCCAGCTTGATCCTGCATTTACTATGTAGTCCAGGTGGCCTCGAGCTCAAGACACTCCTGCCTCAGTTTCTCCAGTGCTAGGATCACAGACATACACCATCACAGCTGACTTGTTTTTATGTGGTGCTGAGGAATTGAATCCAGGGTCTTGTTTGGCAAGTGCTGTAACCACTGAGCCATGCACTCCAGTACCAGTCTTCATAAAACCTTTTTTCCCCACCATTTTTATCTTTCTATCTATCTATCTATCATCTATCTATTCATCTGTGCTACATAATGTTTACAATGAACTTGAATATTTTGTGCATATATATATATATATCACATCAACTTTATAGTCTCTTCCCATTTTTGGCCCTCCCACACTCTCCCCATTCACCCTAACTCCACCAAATGGGTGTGATAGTGGGAACTCTGATATTTAAAGGGAAGTAATATATTGCACTTAAAATACTTCTCTTGGATTTCCTAAAAGCTAAGGGAGATGTTGCTTACTGCATCTAGCCAACGTGATTGTTAATGGAATTGTGGAATGTAAATGGTTGTGGAAAATGGTTAATTTATAGGAATGTGTTTGTGATATGGATACACACACACACATTAAATTAGTGTAAATTTTTGCTATTATGTTTTTCTTCCTTTTCCTTAATTAAACATACATAGGCTACCTAGAAGTAGAATGAGCTTTCTGTCTTCTAAGTAGAAGCAGCTCGGTTCCTTGTTTATCAGCCCTAACTGACTTTCAATTTAATTTTTCTTTATATGAGATTTAAATAAAACCCTCACCCAAGCCATTGTTTCTCAGACTTCTGTAACATACACTTGAATACAACCCTGAACAACTCAACAATGTGCGTCTCTTGGTAGCTTTCATTAACTCTTCACTTGTCATGACTTCTGTAGACAGGAAAATGGCTACGGGCCAAGATAGAGGAGGTTAACATGGAATCTTAGTAATTCTAAAATAATTCCAAGCATTGATTTGGTTTTTTCCCCCCTTCAGAAAAAAAATATACCTTAATGATCTGGCTCCTTTTACCAGATAAACTTTGTGAGGAGGCCCTTCTGGTAAGTGATGATGGCTGTAATAACATGAAATAAGTTTGACCCTAGGAAATACATGACAGAAAAGAAATGCTCAGTACGACCACAAGAAAACTAAAGCATAGACAGTGACAGACACTCTCCAATATTTCATGAGTCATTGTAAATTAACCTCACATACTAAGAAAATG
Organism: Ctenodactylus gundi; assembly: GCA_004027205.1. Lineage (NCBI taxonomy): Eukaryota > Metazoa > Chordata > Mammalia > Rodentia > Ctenodactylidae > Ctenodactylus > Ctenodactylus gundi. Next base: position 1,017,132 of record PVKB01000141.1, read on the forward strand.
GGTTTGTTACCAATATGGTAAATATATTAGGACGAGAATCGGTCCTTGCCTCCACCTGAGGTTAGGATATTAACCACAATTCTCCACAAATATATCATTGGGATTACTCTATAGCTTTGGCACTTTTATGATGACACATCCAACAAAAAGAAAAAAAAAAACATACTGTCCCCTTCTCTAGACTGGAAGTTTGTAATCTTTGTCAAGCATTTGCCCAAGGGCTTAATCAAAGAGACACGTTTTGGGTAAGGATCAAATCTGCCTATGAGAACCTCCAAGAGCCTATTTTTGTAAAGAGTGGACTTACTCTTGGTGAGAAAACCTCACAACTGGTTGCCACAATCTCTTTTTGCCCATTTTTCATCCTTCTTAATCTAAGCATTATAAAACACTGGCACTCAAATTCTTTATTGTGGAGGTAACCCAAAATAATTTGCTTCCTACTCCCTAGAGTGTTTATCAATACAATTAGCAAGAGCTATTTAGACAGAACTCTGTACAACACGATCCAGGTGGATGCTCTCTTCCTGGTTTTCTTCATTGATGGATCTTGCAGCAAAGTGGTTCCGTCTGTCTCTCTTATCTCTTGCTTCTAAACTTACTGAATCTGTATTAAAGTGCTCCAATAGTTCACTAGTCTGAAAATTAATTTGAGTTGGAAAACCCTAGTCAGTGGGAAGGGCTTTTAGTTCATTCATTCAGGAATTCTCAGTTCAGTCTCACTTGGATCAAGCTAAGTGACCAGTCTGGACATTTAAATCTCATCAACCTTGGCTGAGATGTCCTTTCCTGTGAGCCCTTGACTTCTAACAAAGATGAGCCAGAGTGCTCACGTAAAAACCATTTTGGTGATTGTAGCAAAGCTCATGAGTAGACGTGTTTTGTTAAATGACTGTAAGAGTTTCTATAGTCGACCCATGACAGCATCCTCTTCATTCTTTTTTTTTTTTTTGAAAGAAGTAAATTTTGTTATGGTTTCCTCTCTCTCTCTCTCTCTCTCTCTCTCTCTCTCTCTCTCTCTCTCTCTCTCTCTTTCTCTCTCCCATTCTTCTCTATCTTTCTCTTTTTCAGGATTAGCCTTATTTTTTAAGATAGCCTGCAATGGTGTTTTATTACTCTCATATTCCAGGATTCTAACTGCTTATTTTTAAAATATTTTCTGTATATTGTATGAGAAAATGCTTTGCATCCTTGCTGAATTATTTTTCTCTTATCTTTCTGAAAATAAAAGCTGCACAACTTTCCTGGCTTCTAGCTTCTTGTAAGACAACAGCCAATTTTATGTGCAGAGAAAATTATGTTGACATTTGAAATAAGTATATTTTCTTCTTTTGTTCCTAAGTTTGGAATTCTCCAATGTTTCCTTTTTCAAATAAGTTGACTTATGTGTGCTTTGTTGCAATCCATATTTACACACTGATAAAACACAGGATTTTATATAGATTTGATGCATGATGGGTAATTCTAATTAAACCACCTTAACTTTTGTTTAAGTGAGTAGTTTTCAAGCTGCTTTATAAACTATAGATTTCCTCTCATATAGAAATTTTTCTATTGAATCCCAAAAACCTACAATAAGGCAGAAGTGTTGTGTCTGCAGCTTGGCAGCAAAGCCTGGCGTCTCACTCAGGCACACGTCGTATATTCTTGCTTAGTCATTCTGACAATCCTAGGACTTCTAGGAAATCCTTCAATCTTCTATTTCTCTTCTCAGTGATGATGTTCCATTTCCCAAAGATATTGCACTCTAATCGAATGCTATGAACGTGCTTTCCGTGCACATCCTAACATCATTACAGATGATCCTCATACAAGTATATCTTTACGAGCCACCTATGGAGACTTGGGCAACCTGAATGTTGTAGTTCAGTGGATGGAAAGCATTTCTGAGGTCACGGCATAAAACTTGCATAAATAGATTTAGATTAAATTTGAATTTAGTTTAGATTAGGTGAATGAATTCCAGCAAAGAGCATGTAGCTTTTCTCTCTAGTCTCTTCTCTTTCCACCACCACTCCACCCTAAGCTATTAGCTTTTTTCTAAATTTTATGATTTATTCTTTAATCTTTGCTTCTATTAAAGTACAACTCTGAACCAGGAGTGGGGGTTGAAAATAAAGGACTAGGAAGGTAGCTCAGTGTGAAAACTGGGCTCAGTCCTCAGCACCACTTAAAACAAAGCAAAACAACCCAAGAAAGCGATGATCAGGGATACACACAAATGTGGCTGCGTGTTGCGTGCATATATGTTCTTGTAAGAGAAGTGACAAAGTGCTGACATAGTTTACCTTTTCTTCACTTAATATAAACAATCTATACTTTTCGTGGAAGTATACTAATTCATTTGCACACTACATGACTCACCCTTTCAGTTGTATCTGCATTTATTCACTCATTCCTTTCTTGATGGACACCTAGTTTCAAGGTTGTGGCTTTCACTAGCTGTCTCCTACTAACTCCATGTTTATGTGGTGCATATGTATCTCCTACATACTTTTTGAAAAAATTACAGGTTTTTTTTTTGAGATTGATTCCTAGCAGTAAAGTTTCTGGAAGCTGAAGGGTAAATGCAAATATGATTTTCAGAGATATTGTCAAATTTCCTTCTGTGCGATATATATCTTTTTGCATTCCCATCAGTAATATATGAGAGTGTCTGTTTTCCCACAGCTTTCAAGAAAATACACTATCCAAGTTTTGGATATTTTCCAATATAATATATAAAAAGAAGATCTCAGTGTAGCTTTAGTCCACATTTCTCTTTTTATGAGCAAGGGTGACTATTTTTTAAATAGCAAAGATCCAGGAAGACTTAGTTTGCTGTGAACTGCTTGGCATATCTGTGGCTCAGTTTTCTGTAGAGTTCTTGGTGGTTTTCTTTGTGTCTGGAAGCAATATATGTACTAAAGATATTAGAACTACAAGTACAGAATATATTTTTCCAAGAATATTATTTTTTCTTGTTTTTTAAAATTCTATCTAATCAAATATATTTTTCTCATAATTTATATTAGAATTGATTTTGTGTGAAATATTGAAATACTTGCTCCATAGGCCTATTGAGGAATTCATTCAGATTCCTTCTATTATTTGCATGGGTTTGTTTTATAATTAAACTGCCTATTCATTTGCAATTTGTACAGGTATATATTCTTGCTGCTTTTTAAAAATAGAAAGTAATATCTTCACTCTCTCTACACTAATTTGAGTTACCGACTTTGTTGCATGCTAAATTTACTTATAGTTAGGATTGAGTCTACATTTATTTTCTGTTTCATTATATATCTTCACTATATCATACTGTTAAAAACACATACTTAAAGTATGTTCCAGTACATATCATGTGGGATAAGTCATTCCCACGGCCCTTCTTTGTTGGTATATTTCTGAGTCTCCTTGCATTTTCTATAACTTATGCCTTATAAAATTTGTTGCTAGGATATTACATGAATACATATTAGCAGCAATCATTTGAATTATAGTCTGTGACATCATAAAGTAGCCATCTTTCAGTCTTTTGAGTGCATTTTTTTGTCCTGAATTTTACCTGAACAAAAATCAAAATTGTTACCTTATGATGTTTTTATTGCATTTGTCTAGTATATTTTGGTCAATCTTCAACATAACAATAACAAAAATTCTTTTGAATTGCTCTTTTTTTAAAAAAGATGTGATTATTTCTCTTTTAGCCAATCTAAAAATTTGCTTAAGACATATATATATATATATATATATATATATATATATATATATACATGCACACATACTAATATTTAAATATACATGTATTACATTACATATATTATATATTATAATATATACATATATATACACACACAAATATTTAAAATATACATATACATCTTAGAAGTAAAAGGAAGTATCCAGATTTTGTGTTTGTATATGTCAGTATATATCATTTGTCTAATAATATTTTATGCTATATTAATATTCATACAACTGTCTTGCATAAATATTATATTAAACTTTTTATCTTCTTGTTTTAAAAGATAATTTGTTACTTAGAGAAATTTGTATTTTGGTTCTAAAGAGTATTCTTTTATCAGTAATACCATATAAGATTCACAGTTCCCTTGGGCTCCATCACTTTTCTTCTTGGGTTATTGCAATATTGTTTCCTTATGAAAAGCATAGGTTGAAGTTAGCTCTTAACTCACCCCGCAGCTGTCTTAAGGCATATGACATGATGTATGTCTTAGTCACTTTGCTGCCCCTGGGGCATCATACCTGACACACACAACTCAAAGAAGCAGAGGTGTATTTTAGCTCGCGTTTTCAGAGGATATCGGTCCCTTTCACGGGCGGCTGGTAGTGGTAGCAGGTCATAGCAAAGAGCCCAGCTGAACAGATATTGTTCACCCTATTGCGACCAAGAAGCAGAGAGAGAGAGAGCAAAGGGCTGAGCTGGAGGGGGACAGGCCCTTCCAGGTCATGTCCCAGTGATCTGTTCCTTCCAGTCAAGCGCCATCTCTTCATAGCACAGGAAATTGTAACCACTGGTACTGCCTGAAGTCTGAGTTCAGGAGCTCTCAGTGAGATCAACAATAGTCAGTTGCAGCTCATGAAAGATATAAAGCAGGAAGAGGCTATTGAGAAAGTCAAGTTCTTGAAGAGAAGTTGAGAGGGTGTCTTGATTGAAGGTCCTGAGGGTGACAGACTGGAGCCCTTTATAAAGATTTTGCTCATGCAGGGTCAGGAAGCCTCCTATGGTAGGGGATGTAGGACGACACAAGCCCACTACTTACCTTAGGGTGTCTACAAGAAACCGGGATGGAGAGGATAAACTGCCTGTCTTAGGTACTTCTTTATTGTTCCCAGAGGGGCCAGGGCCTTGACTGGGCCTTGACCATACTTTGACTGCACCTCTACTCTCATGGTCTCTGAAACACCCTGTCTCAGTCCTGCCTCTCTTTCTAACCCATTCCCCTATCCATCAATCAACAGTGGATTAATCCACTGAAACAAATTACCCCCATGACCTAAACACCCACCAAATGCATTAGCCTTTGGGGGCATTCCATGTCCAAACCATAATCTTTTACCTCTGCCCCCAAAAGACTCAGGTTATGTAAAATGCATTTAGTCCATCTCTAGTAATCACCAAAGTTTTAACAGTTCTAGCACTGCTAAAAAGCCCAAATAGAAAGTCTCCTCTGAGACTCAGGTGAATTCTTAGCTGTGGATTCCTGTGACAATTAAATACGTTCAGTATGAAATGACATAGGGTAAACATCCCCATTCCAAAAGAGAGCAATAGAAGAATAGAAAGAAATCAGGCCAAAGCAAGACTGAAAACAGGAGGGCAAACATTAAATCCTGCAGTTCCATTAAATACTGTCGCTCCACGTCCTGCAGTTGGGGCCAGCTGTGGTGAAATGTTACCTCCAAAGACCTTGGGAAGCCTCTCCTGTGGTTTTGCATGATGTAGGCATGACAGATGTCCTTGGGTGGCTCTACTCAGCGCCTGTGCCTCCCCTCAGCAGTTGTCCTGCCTTCCTGCTATTTACAAGTTTCAGAGGTCACTATGGTGCTTTTGGCTTCACCCTCGGGCCTGCACTCATTGCTCTCTCAGGGGCGCACTCTCTGGCCTCTAAGATCTTTTTCTAAAATCTGGGTAGACACCTCCATGACCCCTTGACTCTTGCATTCTGTACCTGTGTATGACCATTAGCTTGCCAAGTAATGCCAAGGTCTGCCACAAGCTTGAGCAGTGTCCAGGCCTCCTTGGACTGTGGCTGCTGGTGCCTCAGGGTTCTTAGAAGGCCGCACTCCTTGAGGATTCAGCTTTCTGGGTGGCCCTGCAGGATGCCCTGGGGCTCTCTTTTCAAGGGAAAGTCTTTTGCCTTTGTTCTCTTGAACTGGAAAAGGGTGGAGTCTTGCTGATTCCTGAGATGTCCCTGAGGTACATTTTCTGTTGTCCTGATTCAGAGTTCTTGGATCTTTTCAAATGCTGATCCTTCCAGGTCCTTAATTTCTATGATCCCAACTTTGCCTGGGCTTTCTTTGTGACAGCTGACTTACAGAAAAAATACCCGTCAGAGAAGTGATTTCTGTGACTGTACTTGAACATGTGATTCAGGACCTGTAGAACTAATTTCTAGGAGGAATTTGCAAAGGGTTAGAGATGCAGCAGGTAGAGAAAACTTCCATTGTGGTATTCAGATCTTGGTGAGTGATTCTGATCAGAGCTCCAAAGATAAGAACGCTGATAGAAATGTTGACAGTGAGGTCCAGGACCAGAAGGTTTCACTTGGGAACAAGAGCTTCATTGGAAAGTGAACTAGAGTCCATGGCTCTTATACTCTTTCAGAAACTTTCTACATTTTCCCATGTTTTGTGGCATATAGATGAATGATCTGACAGAAAACTTCAAGACAGCCCAACATTCAAACTATGACATGGGCAGTGCTGGTTGCTTTCCATCGAAATAGCGAAAAATAGTGGAATAGTGAAGACTAATGGAAAAATCAAGGAAAACATTCAAAAAACTTAAATTTTGGCTTCGAAGGAGCCATGTAATAGTTGGGGTCAATGGAGGTATGGCTATTAAAGAGATTAGCACCATTAAAAAGAAACCAAGTACTTTGTACAGGGATAGAAAGATACATTGAGGGTGTCTCAAAAATCAGCAAGACTATATTCATCAAAGGCTTAAGTGTATAAAAGTGTAATCTTAATCCTTTGATTTGAGAAGAGATCTCTCGCTCAACAAGGACTGCATAGGGAATTGGTTCCCTGCAATTCATTTCACTGTACTAAGCCATTCAGACACTCAGCAATTCCTGCAGTTAATCAGAGACCAATGGCTCCTGCTCCCCTGCCAACAGTCGTCTTTGATGCTGTTTACATAATTCCGTTTTCACCAGCATTCAGAATGCAAGAGTTGGGAGGTCAAGAAGGCTTCCATTTCGATTTCAAAGGAAGGCCTGAGATTGCATCCAAGGAGCCTTCCGCAGGACAGTGGGCGAAGCTGTGGGAACAACGACAAAGGTGAGGTAGAGACCCCAGGGAGCCAGGGATGTCAGTAATGTAGAACGTACATTTGCCAAGGAAAATGTAGACCATGAGCGAAGCTGGTCCAAAAGGGAAGTTGCGGTGGTGGGATCCCTCAGATCCTCCGGATCTCACGCCTCGCCTTTATGTGTCGGGAATGCTGGTATAGAGCTACAGGACTTAACATTATCACTGCTGGATTTCAGTCTTTCCTATCTCCTTCTTCCTTCGTTCTGAAATGGGCACATTTAGCATATGCTATTGTACATGAGATTGTGCAATTTGTCTTTTTTTAACAGAGGTTCACAGCTAAGAGTTTACTTTTAACCTCAGAAGAGACTGACTTTTTAAAAATGTTGAAGCTATTGAAACTTTGGGAAAGATGTTATTACAGTTTTGATTGCATGCAGTATAGTTGTTATTGTGCAATTAGGTGAAGTTACCAATTTATTTTGCTTATTTAGAGATCAAGTATGGTTTAAAAAATGTTTAGTGTCAAGGTGACAAGGAGTGAGTTGTGACTGTTAATTCTGATACGTCTTCTTGATTGCACTAAGAAACACCTAGCAGATTAGTGAAGTACGCTTCTGGGTGGGTCATGGGAGCATGACCTTGGGTGTTGTGGGTGGGTCCCTGGCCCCTTTCTTTTCTGCCACTACATTGGTGCTTTGTTTCCCAGTGCCATGAACTAAGCACTTTTGATCCACCACACTTTTCCACCCTGTTGTCTCTGTTTAGGAATCAGCTAGCCGCAGGCTGCATCCTCTGAGACTGAGACAAATTAAACTTCACTTTGAAGTTGTGAATTCTGGTAGCGCGTCTTGGCAATGAGAAAACTGAGCAATGCAGTATTTGTGGGAACAGGACCAATACCTGTAGTGTCTTTTCGTGGCTTTTGTACCTAACAGTCTGCTTGGCTCAGAATAAAATGAATTATCAACTTTAATTTATATTCCATAAAATCAATAAAATGATAATTACTTTGTGTTACACAACACCTGAAAAGTCACACCATTTTGGCATATTACTGTAGGTTAATATCTATACCATCTACCATGTCCCCAGAGACATAAGACACAATTTATTTTGGTGGAAAAGAGAGAGGTTTATTAAAGTTAGCTTTGAAGTAGACAGGAAAGCCTCTTGTTCCCTCAGAACTTTGTCTCACCTTATTCAGGTACATAAGGGCTGAGAGAGAGAGAGAGAGAGAGAGAGAGAGAGAGAGAGACTGTGTCTGTTCATGAGAGAGAAGTAAGAGAGAGGGAGAGAGGGAAAGTGAGGGAGAGGGAGGAAGGAGAGCGACATAGAGAGAATGAGAGAGAAGAGGGGAGAAGGAGAAAGAGGAGTACAGAGGGACAATAGGCAAATTCCCATGCTGTCGTATCTCCTCAACATTCCTGGATCCCTCCTTTCCTTGTCATAGTGAAACTGGACCTTGTAAATTCCAGGGTGCAACATCTGTAGGTTCTATTCAGATAGATAAGCAATTACTCTGATAGAAGTGTAATCTCTCTGTCAATTCATCTGAGCCAAGGAGTGGAGGGGTTGGTGGTTTGTACACAGCATGAGGAAGCTGGCTGGAGAAGCTGTCTATCTCTGAAGGAAAATAAAAGAAATCTTATTTTTGAAAGGTCCATTTTACCCTGTTGGCTATAGGAATAAATATTTTAGGACAGTTTATCAGATAGTTAATAGAATCAGGTATGATGTCTCCAAAGGTCTGCTTATTTACCACTTCATGTGCTTTTACATGTTTTGCAGCCCAAAAGGATTATTTTAACTTCATCTTATTTGCTCTTTGGATTCGGGTTATGTCTTCTGACACAAGAACCATTGTCACTTAGTGACCATTTCTGCTTGCTGGCATGTTTACACAGTGAAATGATTAGCTGAAATCTCTCTACGGACAAAAGAAGGTTGGAGAACATTCAGTAGGTCTTATGTTAATGGTTAGATGGTTGCTTCTTAATGTAGAAAAGATCTAGGGCTTTCCGAAGGGAATTGCACCATCAGCACATTAGTAAAAAAATCCATAATGCTTAATTTTCTACTTATATCTAAATAAAATTAAAGGATATGATTACTATACTGATCTAAAACTCATAAAGAAAATTCTTTATTCGTTTTGCAAATTGAAATCAACAAATTGAGAAGTATTGTTAAGTATTTAATATATATACAAATTCAGTCTACAATGTGCATTTTTAAAATAATCAATTATAATATTTTTAATGGTTTAGTAGTTGTTTGGTGAGTTATTTATTAACCAGCAATTTCAAATGTATGTTAATCAGAAGCTTTAGCAATAATTTAAGATTTTATGTCTATTTTCAATGTAAAAAATGCTAGAAAAAACAAGTGACGTTCATCATAATCTACAAGCATACAGGCTAGAAATATACACTGGGGAGACCTTTCAAGCTCATGACAAGATTTGTGCAATGGTCAGGCCGTAAAACTCTATGGCTGGTCTTCTCACATGATTCAGAGTGTGTTGAAGAATCTGTGTTTCAGGGAACTGAGAGGTGTAATTTCAGCTTATAACTGCTATGAGAGCAACAGTTATCGTTTCTGTCAAAAGCGAGGAAAGTATAAAACCCCCTCCACTGTTAATGTGCAAGACAAGCCAGAAGCGACAGTACTGACAACTGAGGGAGTAGCACGAAGAGTGTCCCCAGACAGAGCGAACGAAGAATCATCAGTCTCAAAATATGTAATTAAAAGAAGCCCTTCCCTTCCCGGAAGTACTGTAAACAGGAAGAACCCACATTTGTTCAATGTTGATTACCAGCAGACATGGCACTTGACCTTCATTAAATCATGTAATTCTCTCAAGATCCCTTGAAGTAGGTACTCTACCAACAAGGAAATTAAAGGACCAGAATTTAAATGACTCCTCCAGGGTCACAAACCAGTATTTAAATATCTGAACTGGGATAGATACTGAGAAGTTTCTGTGTTGGGCACAAATATAAAAAGTAATATTGAACCAATTCAATTATTATTAAGTTCTTGGAAAATGGAACATTTTATCTGAAGTATGCCAGATTGTCAAATGATGACTTTCATTTACAAATTTAGTTTGTTTTAGTCAGAGATATTTATATGGAGAATATAATTTCTATAAAACATTTCAGTTATAAAAGACTAAGCACAGAAGACTAAAAAGGGAAGAAAAAGACCATTAACTAAGTCTCAACAATATCTTTACCCCAAATGAAAATTTAAGCAGATCACCTTAAATAACCATAATAAAATTAGTGTGATAACATTTTTACAAGGGGAAACATAAAATTTAGAGCTACTAAATAAACATTGTATGAAGGAAAAATTTAAAGTAAGTTCAGATTACACAGAACATAAAGAAAATAATACCAGGACAAAACTACCCAATTTATTTCTTAGTCCTTTGTAAGTGAGACACAAACATTGAAAATATTAATTAAGCAGAAAATTGGGTTAGGACAGTTTTCCAAACAGCAAAATAAAAATCAACAAAAATACTAACATGTCAACAAATAAGAAGACATAGAAGAAGAAAAAAATAAATTCTGATAGCTTACAAATGTATGCAAAATCCTGAAAAATATAACTCAGAAGCCCTTGAACTCATGCAGATACATAAAATATGAAATGTTAAGAATTAAGAGAAAATAAAGTCTAATGAAGGCTTTTTGATACTTCAAAAAATCAGTTAAATGTTTATATTCTTCATTGGTAAATATAATTTCCAATTAACAAGTAAGGAGACCATTTAAAAGTTAAGCAAATATAAAGAGAATTTTATGGATAAATTCTTAAAAGTTTTCAAGAAATAAATATTCCCATTCTACTACGTATGCTGTTTCTAAGTTAGTAAAATATGTAATAAATATATACTTTTAAATTAACATTACAAAATCAATAAAAAGCCCACTACCAAATCATTTTATGTAGTTAAGATGTTCCTGGTAGTTAAGAATGCAATATCTGTCTCTCTCATTCAAAATTGTACATCATTTCTAATGTAAATATAGAAGCAATAATGCTGACTAAAAGATCGACCGACTGAATTCTATAGGGAGCATATAAAAAAATTCTCTGACGTAATCCTCTAAGGCTGCCTCAAAAAATGCCACGATGACTCCTACAGGGGAAATCTGTTACATCAGAAGACTTAAGGGACAACAGCTCCCCATGGGCAGCTCCGTGGGAGCAGCTTCAGGTACAGAAGGATACATTGATATAGACAATTTAAAATCAATGATAATATTAAACCAAAGTCCCTCTGTTTTTATTATGTCCACACAGTGGCAATTCTAAATAATGTTAGTGATAAAATATTCCTTCCAGACAAATCAAATTTATTGGTTCACTTGCTTACACCCAGGTCAGATGGCTCCCACTGTCTGCCCTTGACACACAACTGCTCATGAATGAAATTTGAACAAAACGAACCAAACACATGCAAATATCAATTAAAGCACATAAGGCCTTTGATAAAATTCAAAGTCTCTTTCTACTTTATTAGCAAAACTAGATGTAAATAAATAATTCAACATGATAAATATTGTGATCTTACATTTATGTTGCAATTGTTTTAAAATATGAGAAGCAATTCATTAATATTTTTAATAAAGCAATGATCTTTGTTAATAGAACTATGGTTTTTACATTGCTGATAACATTTAAAAATTCAATGAAGTAAGAGATAGAAATTAGGTAAAAACTTAAAGGAAACAGATAATGCATCATTATTGAGAGATAACATATACTCATCAAACCCAGAAAAAAATGAGAAAAATCACTCAAATGACTTTGGGTTTAAGACATACACTTAAGAACAAATAGAAAACATAGCTAGTTTTTCCTATGTCCTACAAATTACAAAGTATAAGGTATGATAAAAGTATAAAAAAACGAAAACACAACAAGAAGACCAAAATATCAAGCATTATACATAGCAAAAATATAAGGATCATGTAAAAAATACAATATCTCGTAAAATAATATGAAGTATGACTTTTAAATGTAGATTTGCCAAACTAGTAGATGAATAGATTAAATATCTGAAACACTTTTATTACTCTACTTTCGCAAATGCATTTAACAGTATTCAAACAAAAGTCATAGTAGAGTTTTTGAATTGATTAAAATTTCAAATTTCTACTGAGAGAAAAGTAGGTAATTAAGAATAAATATTACCTTGAAAAAAATTAATAAATAAAGCAGAGAGATATTTATCCAACGAGATATTAAAGAATACTACTTAACTTTACTAAATAAAATAACAAGATATTGAATACAATCTGCAATCCCAGCTCTCTGCAAGACCTACACAAGAAGATGACAAGTTCAAGCCCTACCTGGGCAACTTAGTGACTTAGCAAGACCCTGTCTCAAAGTCAAAAAATGAAAATGGCCTTGAGGTATAGCTCATTGTGAAGACTCTTGGCTCGATCCCCAGGACAACAACAAAAGAATTGACTAGGAGCCGAGGTGTAGGAATTCAGTGGCAGAACGCTTGTTTTGCATATGCAAGGCCCTGGGCTCAATTACTAGTACCAAAAGAAGAAAAAATAAATAAAACTTATTGACAATGAAGATCAATGCACACACCATGACATGGACTTGCAGTAGTGTTAAGAACTTCAACATGATGTGAAAGTTTTAGAAATAAATGAGCATTGCAAAGCCCCATGACACAGCCAGAACATTATGTAGAACAATTCTGAGACTTTCCCTATTAAACATAAACATGTTTGATTAAATTGTAATAAGGAATTATAGATTGTTGCAGAAAGAGACAGCAAGAAGCCAGACTAGAAGGCCAGACACAGATCCATGTTTGTAAGGAAATTTTCTTGGGATAGTGGTGACAGTACACAGCAAATGAACTGACAATTGGTTCAAGAATAGTTCATAGAGGAAAAAAGGAAGTCTTCTCTTACACTGCAGATACAAAATATCAACTCTCTGTGCACAAAATATGCATAAGGGAAAATTCAAATTTACTTTAGAAGAAAATATTGCATGTTGTATTTGCACAACCTACTGAAAGAGGAACATCCAACACACACACATGCATGCATGCATACATGCACACACGAACACACACACAGCGCAAACCACAAAACTTAGTTATATGAAAATGAAAACACCTGTAAATTAAGACAAACCATAATCAACGCAAAAATATATTTCAGCCAGTTATGGTGATGCATGCCTATATTCTCTGCTGCTTCACACGCTGATGCAGGAGGGGCAAGACCCCACTGTCTTAGTTACTTATTGGTTGTTGGGACAAAACACTCAACGTCCGCAAGTTAAGGGAAGAAAGATTTAATTTTAGCTCACTGTTTCAGGAGGTCTCACACAGTCCATTCAGAGGCAGCTGGCAACAGTGGGAGCACATGGTGGAGGCTGCAAAGCAGCCCGGAGCATGACAGGTAAGAGGCAACAAGTGAAGAGCCAGTCCATGTCTGGAGACTCAGGCAAGGCCGGAGATTTTCCTTTAAAAAGCTGCAACAATGTTTCTTCTTCCTTCTTTTACTTAGTTCAAACTGCAAGTTGGGACCCCCACATCCAAGGTCGGTGCCCCTCCCTCACTTTAGGGCCCAAAAGTCATTAATCCAAACATAAAAACTCTGCTCTGGGCAATCCCCAATCTCAACACAATCCTTTCAAGTCAAGACTCGAGCATCTGCCCATTCCAGTCAGACTCCACTTTCCAACAGCACCTAGTTCAAAATACATGAGGCTTTTGGGGAACACTTTATATTCAAACTATAGCACCCACTAAAAAATCCCTAAATCAAACCATAAATTTCAAGTTTGGAAAGGATGTATTTGTAGCTAGTATAACTAACAAAAGAGAAGTCTGCAAATATGTAAAGAGCTCCCATGTATCACTAAAAGATTTTTTTTAAAAAATTAGATAAATAGGAAAAAAATGAATAAATTAAGAAACACACTCTAGTATCCAATAAATACAGGAAAGTCCTATCTTCTCAGATCAGAAAAATGCAATATACGTCCCACTATGATACGTAATACATGCTGAATTATCAAAAAAATTAAATGATTAAAATTACTGGCAAGAATGTGGAGTAATGGGGCATCTCATATACAATATTAGTTAAAAGCTATTCAACAAGTTTTCAAAATAAACTATTAATATTTTGAAAAATTGAAGCAGGCATAGCCTATAGTAGTCACTTCACTGACAGCATTGACTCTCATAAAAGCATAAAGAGTATATTAAAATTATTTATTGCTGCAATATTTATAGATGCATGAAATTGAAAATATTTAAATATTAACTAATAGGAGAATTGATAGATAAATTAAAGCACATGAATATAATGGAATTCTATGATAATAAAGTAAATTACTTAGACATTTTCAAATACTCAAGGATGAATCTTAAAAATACCAAACTAAATATTGTGTTACAGAAGCATAATATAATATGATTTGTGTAACATTTAAGAATATGTAAATCTTAAAATAATTTCTCCCTAAATACTCTGGGGACTGGCATAAACACAATAGTCAAATATTGGTGATTTTGAAACTGGTTGATAATATAGACTGATTATTTTCTCTATATTGGTGTTTGTTTGAAAATGTCTGACATAATTTTTTTTAAATATCAAAATACGTATGCATGCAATAAAAGTGTAGATTATTCAGGAACAATTAAATGTAAATTCTGGCTAACAGATGACTCAAGAGGATAGAAAGGGAAGTAGTTGGAGCTAGATGGGTTGTTGGTGAATTTTGTTGTTGGTACCAGTTGTGAATACTTTTCAATGTATTCTTTGCAACATTGAGTATATCTGAAGTGTTTCATTTTAAAATTGAGGTGGAAGCATATGCTTATAATCCCAGCTATATGGGAGGCTGAGACAGGAAGTTGGCATATTTAAGGTCAGCCAGGGCAGTTTAGCAAGATTATATCTCAACATAAAAAGAGATGGGGATGTAGCTCAGTGGCAGAGTACTTAACTATCATATGCAAGTTCCTGGGTTTGATCCCTAGCATTGCAAAATTAATTAAATTAAATTAAAAACAAAATAAAAATTTCAAGAAAAGACCAATGGGAGAAGGAAGGACATATGATAGAACATCTTGCTTGGTAAAACTTGTCCTATGGGGGAAAGAAAACAGAAGGTAGAATGCTATTGGCCAAGAGTTGTCTAGATATTACCAATACTTCTAGTAGGCACACAAGAGTATGTGTGCTGGGCTGCATACTTACTTCTGACCAATGGATTCTTAAAAATCAGGTGGCAGCCAGTGGATGGTTGCCTATGCTCTTTCTTACGTTGCAGACATTTGTGTTTAGACAAAACCATATTTTATCAAAACACATTTGAAGATGGCCCCGCTTCAGATAAACTGAAAGGTAGAACGTGCACCTGACAAATGAAATACTCCCAGGGGAAATTCTGCAAGTCAGAAATGTAGAAATATATGGCAGTTGCTACGGGCTGTATGTTATGGAACTACAAACACAAAACTCTGAGAAAAAAAGACCTGTTTGTGATCAAGAATGAAAAGAAATAGTTCCGCTAGTTGGCTCGAAGATTGAGTTGAAACAGTACCTGCTTCTCAACTCCAAGTATTGATTGTATGGCATAAAATGAAAACACTTTAAAATTGATTCATGTGGGGCTGGAGGAATAGCACAGCAGTTAGAGCACTTGCTTAGCAAGCCCAGGCCCTGAGTGGGACTCCCCAGCACCA
This sequence comes from Ctenodactylus gundi, assembly GCA_004027205.1. NCBI lineage: Eukaryota > Metazoa > Chordata > Mammalia > Rodentia > Ctenodactylidae > Ctenodactylus > Ctenodactylus gundi. Next base: position 1,032,877 of record PVKB01000141.1, read on the forward strand.
CATCAACCAATGATGGTGGCCTACACTGTAATCCCCGTACTCTGGAGGCGGAGGCATAAGATTGGCTGTGAATTTGAGCAGAGTTTGGGCTATGCAGTGAGCTCAGGACCAGCCTGGACTACAGAACAAGACCTGTTACAAAAATATAAAATTCAGGCACAACACAAAGAAATAAACAATAACAAAAACATTGATGTTTTTACTTGTTAAAAGATTTTTTTGAAAGAATTAAACATTTAATTTTGAACCATTTTTATAACTGTACTTCTCTTGAAGCATCGTATCACAGCAGGTCACAACAACTTTGGGATAAAAGGCAAATGGTAAACTGTCCAAAACAAGGTTCCAAGTGACACCTCTTAGTGATTTACACTACCCATTGTACCCCAAACAAAAGGTTTTGATCAAAAAGATGAAATATATACACCTGCTTATTTTAAGCATATCATAAAGGAAATTAATTGAAACATTTCTATTTTGCTATTTTGTACAAAAAGCCTACACAATGTTACAGTCTCTTCAGGTAGCATTAAGAGTGATTGTGAATTAGTGTTCTACCCTATTACTCTATTCTTAAAAATTAGAAATTGTTACAGCAGTATTCACTATAACACTACAAGAGACTTAAAAAATTTAAAAGAGCTACTTTAAAGCAAGCAAAGTCAATATCATTACAGATATTAAAAAAAAACAAGCAACGATAAGGTTAGAAAAATTCTGTCTTGTGATCAATTCTTGTGCATTTCTTACTTCTCGACTCACTCCCCAAATCCACTTGCATTGTTACTTCTCGACTAAAGGGACCAGGATAGAATGTTTAGCTCAGTTGTTCCCATAGGAAACAACTTGATAAGTGTGTCAGGCACTCTCTGAGATACCAGCCCACCCCTCAAGCCCTCTCAGCAACTCTACAGCCAATCACAATACAAGTTCAGGATGAGTTACAGATCAGTATCAAACCAGGCCAGCTGATTGCTCTTGCCCCGGGGCAGCCTGTCCATGAGGTCCTGGGCATGCCCCAGGTTTGGCAGCCTGTCAGCTGGGTGGGTAGTCAGCCCCCAGGTGGTGGCCACCCATGTCAGGCTCCATCACAGGGCCCACCTCCAAGGCATCCTGGCCGTCCCCACCAGAGTAGAATAAACGGTAGCTGGGATCATCCTGGTGATAGCCAAGGGAATCTCCCTGGGCACCAATGTCAAGTCCGAGGTCGGTAGTCTGCTTCAGGACAAAGATCAGGCTGAGGAAATCACTACCTTTTTTAGCTAAGTAAGGTATACACACAAAAAGACAAAGAAATGCAGTTCATCTGAGAACTACGTCCAGCAAAACTTGTAGTTGTGGTGATCCGCATATGCACTTTATAGGGATTAGAGGGCTTTTTTTTTTTTTTTTTAAATCTGTTTATCCCAGGGTCTCATTAGGTTACTAAGTTGCTCAGTCTGGGCTCTAACTTGGAATCCTCCTGTATCAGCCTCCTAGACTGCTGGGATTACAGGCCTGAGTCACTGGACCTGGCTCAAAAAGTTCTAAAAAAGAATTGTATCATGAGCAGGGACAAAAAAATGCTTAAGAACGTGAAAGCTGTAAAAGAACTTTTGGACTGTTTGCTCTGTTGATAAGAAGTAGGCAAAAAAATGCATATTCCCAGTGACACATTTTTAAATGACTTCACACAAAGATGATAGAACGAATCTTGATGAGGGCTGATCTGGAATTTACAGAGACTGAGGATCAGGTTAGATTCTCCAGAGGAGCAAAGCCCAGTTTCGCTAGGAGGCTTACAAAATGCTGCTCACAAGAAATCCAAAGTTTCTCAGGACAGACAACTCCTGCTTCCTCTTTTGATTTGAATGTATGAATGATGAGTAGCTAGCTATTTTCAGTGATAGGTTTCCAGACTAGGGGAACAATGTATTCACAAAACTTCTCTGTGTTTTTGGGCTCCACGGTCAACCAAATGTGGATGAAACTGTTCAGGGGAAAAATTGCATTGGTAATGAACATGTGTAGACTTTTAAAAATCACTATTCCCACAATAAATATAACAGCTATTTATATGGTGTGTGGTGCTACAAGTTATCTAAAGATGACTTGAAGTGTTTTGAAGCATGTGCACAGGTTACATGTAAACATTACATTTACCATTTTACACAAAGGCCTTGAGCATCTAAGGATTTTGGTATCTATACGAGACCAATCTCTCATGGATATCAAGGAAAAAATACATATCTGATACATTAGTTAAGAGAAAACAAATTCCAACTTTAAAATAAGAAAATACAAAGTTTGTCAAGTGAAAGATATGCTAAGCACAATGTAGTGAGAAACAACACAGGTGATAAAAACAGACCTAACTAACTGCAGATAACACTCTGCCTATCAAAATATGAACTAAGGGAAAATTAGTGAGGTACTGGGTAAAAACATTTTTACCACAACAAAGGGTATTATGGTTTATATTTAAAATGACCCCAAGAGTCTCAGGCATTTGGGATATGATTGGACCATGGGGAAACTGTGCTCATTTGTGGGGCTTGATTGGAGGGTTATGTCATTGAGGGTGTGTCCTCAAAGGGTAGGTATGTTTTTGGCTCCTGCTCCTCCCATCTCTCTCTGCTTCCTGGCTTGATAGAATGAATAAATGTCCTCTGCCAGGTCATTCCACTATGCCCTTTTTACTTTGAATGTGGCCAACTGTGCACGGATTGAACCTTCAAACACTGAGCTAAAATAAACCTCTTCTGCTTAAGATGTAGGAATCAGCTATTGTGCTCCAGAGATGAGAAAGTAACTAAGACAAAAGGCTAATGTCTTGGTATTTGAGAAGCTATTAAAAATAGCTAAAGTTGAAACACCACTTTCATGCACACATACATAAAGGACAAAGAATATGAACTCATGCTTTTTGCAATTCATGAAATGTGAAGTATACTGACCTTCAGAGCCACCATCATTTGAACTGGTGATGAGGGGCGTTTCTTGCTCAGTTAACAATCGCAGAACATCTCTTGCACCACCCCTGCAGTACAAATAAATACTCAGAAAATATTTAACATACATGGATATATGTATATATACATACCCATGAAGGATATAATATTAAATGATTTCTGCATTTTAATTTTAAAATATTTTTCTTTGTGTCCAACTTGCCTCAGGCTGCATGTATTGCTTTTAACAATATTGAAGTACTATATGTATTTTTGATAAGGCAAGAGAAATAGCATTAGCTCCTCTAGTTACAAATCACAGGATTCTAAAGATAAAAAATGACTGCCCCAAGAAGCTTCCATTTAGGGAGTTGTTAGTCGAAAGGCGTGATGCACACAGATCTTACCTTTTGGGAGGATGGCACAAATACTTTTTACTTTTTATGACTCAAATGTTTCGGAAGAACAGCTGAGCTCTCTATTAAAAAAGCATTATGCCCCTATGAGATTTTCCCATCCCTAAGATGAATATCATATTTGCGGATGCCTGAGTATTTTTCTACCTTGTAATCGTACATGAAGAATTATTTTGTGCAGAGCCACAGGTTAAATGCATATCATGAAATTCACTTTCCTCCCTGCTGCCATTTCTGTCACTTAATTCAATGAAACTCCACAAAAAATACAGTATGCCTCAGAATATTGGAGCTGTGGCTAAGGGAGAAAAGTTCATTCGGAATTGATTTTCTTTCAGGAGTCCTTGACATTGTTCATTCCAATTGTTCACCTGTACTGTAGGGCTTGGTAAACACTTAAGGAAGTCGCCATGCGCTGCAGCCTGCCGGAGACATGAAGGAATGTAGAGCAGGATAATCACAACATCATCAACCAAATTCTCCAAGGTAGCTGGCCAATAATGCTGTTCTAATTGAATAACTTATCCACAGCTATTTCCCCTGGGAGAGCCAAAGGCTCAGCCTCGGCGAAGAGGCAGATGGTGCCGCATATACAATGAAACCTGTAATTTTCTCTTGCCATTGGACATGTTAACAGTGGGCTGTTTCTGCTTATTCTTTAATATTTTATTTTAATAGTCCCTTCCCAAATTATCATGTGCCACGAAGCAGCCAAAGATGGATTCAGTGATACATATCATATTTAATTTATCATACCTCTAGCTCACCGAACAACTCACTTGGTAATCAGCAGCGGTATACGTCAGGAGCAAACTGAAATGAAAATGACAGAAAAGAAGCCAATTAAAACCAAAAGGGGAGATGAGTCTTCAGGGTGGCACGGCATTAACTAGCAGCCAAGTGCAGGGTATCAAACGCATTCTAATTCTGATTTTTATTAAACAGTAATTTGCTGTGGAATATGCACACCCAAGGAGTTTGGGGAGACAAAGGGTAGGTTCTGGTTTCGGCTGCAAGGCTGAGTCAGCCACTGGGATCTGCAGGGGACGAAGGCCTGGAAGGCTGCCGCCTTTTCATAGTCTCATGGCAGCCAAAGTTGGAAGACAGGGAGGTGCAGCAGGCTTAAAGGGCAAGCAGAGGAAGCCCATCAGCGGGCTCACAGTGCGACAGATGACAGGCCCGGGGGCAACCCAGAGCCGCCAGCCCGGCCGCCCGCGTTGCTGCCAAAGAGCAGCCACAGCGAGGGAACAAGACCATCCAGACCCGAATGTCGGTCCTTGAAGGGGCCAAGGAGCCTTTGCGCTCTGCAAACAGGGCTCCAAACAGAAAACCCTCTGGACAGGAGTGGGAAGGAATCAAGGCCCTCTAGAGGCGGAGGAAAGAGGCCGCTCTAGGCCTTGCGCACCACTTCCTTGGCTGACGCCATGTCGTAAGGAACGCTTCACGCTGCACAGCTGTCTCTGTGGTTTGCCTAAAAGGAGAAAAGCTTTCACAGCTGTGCTAAGTGCTATCAAAAAATGCCAGCGCGTAGGAGGAGTGCTGGAGGTCACAGGGCAGCAAGAGTCTGCCTGAGGTCATGAAAAACAGGTGACGCGACTGGGCTGATTTTATTCTAGAAAGGTAAACCAGTGCTGCAGAGCCCCGACACGGAGAATTCATGAGGCCTCTGGTTTGTATTAGACACTCAACAGGCCTTCCAGAAAGAAATGACACAACAATTAATGTGTCAAATTATAATGTGCCACTTGGAGGAAGATAATTGTAGCCAGCGTCAGATAGTTATTAGGTCAGAACGAATGATCATCCTTTCAAAGGCAGCGGCGCCTGTTCACCGTGGTGTCCTACTGTAAGTACAGTATTGTGTTCATAATCACACAGGCTTCAGTCAGGAACACTGGTTTTTATCTGATTTTTCTTCTTTTGGAATAATACTCTGATGATTCCCTACACGGCGAACTCAGTCATGTGAAACACAAATGAGCGTCATGAAAGGCAGGTTGTTACCACGGAAGACAGACTTTCTTTGATTATTGCATAAAATGAAGCGTGATAACTGTCCCTCCAAAGGTTGGAGAAGTACCAAAATCTATCAGACCTGAGCATGGTCATATGTAAAAGGCAGTCTTTATTGCTGGTGATTTAATATGTGATGATGTCAGTCATTTGCATCATGGCCTCAGAAGTACTTTTACATGCCTGGTGCCATAACTTACCTCAGATAGGACTTGGACAAGTCACTTAATGTCACTAAGATTTCATATTCTCATTTGAAAAATAGAAATTAAAAACTCTGCTATACAATTAGCTCCTGGATCTGTTGAGGATGTTATTGAATAAAGGAGATGAAAAGACGTTCTGTGAATGGAAGGGACCATGTAAGCATTATCCTAATTTATCTTATTAATGTTTCAGATCATGGTCAAATGTGTTTTTCTTTGTTTTAAGAAAACCTAAGCCGTGTCTCTGGCCTTCAGAATTTTTGATTGAGTGGAACTGAATTGTGAGTGAAAAGGGGGTCTCAAGATCATCTGCTTGGGACTGAATCAAGTACTTCACCAAACCAAGAACTGAAATCTGTACTTACTATACATGTATTTGCTTCTGCTTCAATGCCTTGAGCATGGTTGTGAACAACGTCAGCCATTTCTTGGGAGAAGAAAAGTTCTGTTTGGGATATTTAATCTGCACAATCCACTGAGCCGATTCTTGTTAAAACGGCATTTAAAATAAAATATATTTGTGCATTACATAAGTTATCTAAGTGTTTAGGGATACTTTGTGAACAAAAATAGTTTCTGTGCCTTCTATATCCTCAATGACATCTTGATTATATAGACTACTAATGATAAAATGATAATATAAAAGAAAAATGAGATGGTACTTGACTTTGACCTGCTTACCTTTAAGCAGATTTCATTAGGGAAATGAATGAACAAGTACCAATTGAAAAGTAAAGGAAGTAGTACTGTACTGAGATAGAGAGGACATGGTCAACTAACCTATTGAAGATAAATACTAGTTTAGATTAGAGAGCGCATGTGAATTTGTCACGATGACATGGAAATATTCTCCCCAAATCTTTGTACTTTGTGGAGAGTGCTTAAAAATCAACAGGGCTTACAAGTAAAATAGGCTTGTCAGTGGGAGTCAGTGCCCCACAGGAAAACTTTTGTAATTCCATTTTGAAAGTGATGTCCCATCACTTTGGTTTTTGATAGCCAATAGAAAAAAGTAATGAGGTCCAGTCCCCTTCAAGAGGAGAATCAATGCCGGATAATTTGTAGACTACTTTGAAGTTACCCCAGAATGTCTCTTGGGGGGGTCAGGTGGCTCTAAGGAAGGGAGCAATAGAGGTGGAAAGGCTAAGAGTTGAGGCACAGAACCTATGAACTCATAAACCCACAGTTCTTGAGATTATTCGTTATCAACAGCTGTAGAGAAAGCAGAGGCAAGAAAATTGAGCCAATTTAGCATGAATTCTGCCCTTGCTTCTTGTAGAAGAGAGGGAGGTTTTAGCAACGGCTCTACGTTTTAGACATATTTGGCCGTGGATTCTATCCTGAATTGACGTTATGACTTCAACTCCCTTGTTTTGTGGCTTCTGCCTTCTTGTATGAAGCAGCTACTTGTCTCAAGCTTATACCTTCCTGTCTAAGCAGCTACTTGACCCTCCAACTCTCCCAAGATCACTCTTAGTGGTTCTGCACCCCTGACTCTGTCAGCTGACCTAATAAATAAATAAATATTGTTTTTGTAAACACACAAAATATATATAATTATATAATATATATAATATATAATTCAAAATTATATATTATATATGAAATTTAAATTTTACTATTTCTACTTTTTTCTGCCCAATATAATGTAGTTTCATATAATCTAGCTACTCTTCTCACCCCTCCATTGAAATATATCTTCCCAAAGTCTCAAATATCTTGTATTTTGCTGAAACCCAACAGTTAATTCTGTTTTCATTCTTCCCGAACTTGTAGGAGTTGCTGTAGTTTACCATTGTCTTCCATGAACTCTTTCCCACTCTAGACATCTGTAAATCTTATCCATTGTTGTAGGTGTGACAGGTTGAAATAATTGGAAAATGACATTTATGAGGAACTGCCAATTCTTGGTCTTTTCTTTGTGCCTTTGGATGTGCCCTTTAAAGTTTCATAGAGGGCATGGGGTTGTTTCCTTTTTCCTTTTATTACAGTCAAGTACATGGCCACGTGCTATAGATGGGCATTTTCAAGGTTGCCTTCAAAAGCTACAGTTAAAGAAAGCGATTATTTTAAAGCAAAATGAAATTTCTATTAGTGGGATTCAATGATAAGACATAAATACGAACTATGATCACCAAATATTATGAGACAGATGCTACATTTTTCCCAGGTGTTTTGTCTTGTTTCCTGTATTCATGACAGATGAAGAATATAGGCATGTGCTATGCTAGGTTCTCAAGAATGAAATTCTGGGTGTCGCTGGGTATTGAAAGCAGAGCTGGGCCGCAGATGATGTTGGGATGTCAATCATAAAACTTGGGAGAAATTTTTAACTTGAATTTTTCTAAGTGTTGTCCAGACATGGCGAATGAAGACTAGCCAGAATCCAGACTAGTGTGAAGAGGGGGCAGGACTGGAAGTGAGGCATAATCGTGATTTATTTGTGTCTTTGTTCATGAGTATGGTTTTTTTCCCCTCCATAGATAGTTGGTCTGAGATAAAGCAAATAATGGTAGCCACCAACTAATGATGTTCAGAGAAATTTCCTCTACTTCTTCTGCCCTGCCTTGGGATTTATTCAGTTTTCCCAGTCACCACTTTGGTGCTGATGAGTGACCAGTGATTTTTGTGAGCTATTCTCTCTGTACAGGCTCTGCTGACAGCAAGATTGGGAGCCAGAAGACCGATGGGACCGCTAAGTGGACCCGGGTGGGAAAGGACGTCCCTGGCTCTCGGGCACAGTGCACGTGACAGGCCCAACCAACGTCCTGAGTTTATTAATTCTGCTGAACCAGATTATTCCAACAGTCTCATAATTTGTCTCTCTCTGTCTCTACCTCTTCTTTGAAGACCACGCCTACCTTTGTGCCAGAGGTATATATTTTAAATATAGAGGGCTGAAAACAAATAATCAAAGAAAATGCAAACTCCTTTTCCTGCAGCTTAGAGGCCTCCTCGAAAGGAAAACACGACAGTCCTCCACGTCCGCAAGCTCGGCTGCAGAGTGCCTGTCGGGAGCGCTGCTCCTGCGGACACAGAACTTAGCCTTTCTGTGCACCTTGCAAATCCCAGTAACGGTGGAGTGTCCCATAGAAAAGAGACCCAGAGAAAGTGACCAACATCACAGGCCTTCGGAGAGTAACTTAAAAATATCTTGTTAGATATTTCTTTCTTTTTCCTTCTTTAAGTCTCTCTTTGGTTTCTCTTAAACTTTTCCTCCAGTCTTCTTTGTCAATATAATTAGTCTCACTGACTCCTCTGAATCTTTTTATTGGATCTTTTTTAAAGAAGCATTGTACATCTTATCTATTTCTTACATGGAATAATCGATTCTTTCTTTGCTTACAATTTGACATTGAAAACTGCAAAACCACCAGTACACCCGATAAAAAACAGTAGTATTCTGCAATAATAGGACTTAGTAGCCACATCTTACAATTCAAACATATCTCTTTGCATTTCTCCCACCGTTTAGTGTCTTATCCATATCTAATGTAGCTATTTTTTCAGATACCAAAGGGACTTCTTTTTACTTTTCTTTCTTTCTTTTTCTTTCTTTTTCTTTTTTTTGAGTCAAAGTCTTACTCTGTATTCAGGATGGTCCTGAACTCACTATGAAGTCTAGATTGGCCTAAAACTCATAGCAATCCTCCTGCCTCAGCCTCTCGAGTGCTGGGATTATAGGCTTGTACCATCATGCCCAGATTATGTAGTCCTGGGGAATTGAACTCAGTGCTTGGCATTCCTAGGCAAGCACTCTAACTGCTGTGCCATTCCACTAGCTCCCTCTTTTTAACAAAAGTTCATTCTAAATTCTCTTGTGTATGTTTTATTTCAAGATTACCTCAAATTCTAGTATAATAAAATTCATTGACTTACAATCTTTTTACTTCTATAATGATAAAACTAACTGAGTTGCTTTATATCATTATCTCTACCAGCTGATTTCTTAGTTGCTATTTAAAATATTGTTTATGTGCCATCGACTTCATGATTTTTTCCTATTCTGATTTCCATATAGCACTTGCTAAAATTCCAGAAGTTTAACCATGTCCTACTTTATCCATTTGTGTTGTGATACAATATTTGTCTATGTCTACATGTATGTGTCTGGAAACATATCTATGTATGTCATTATTGAAATGCAGTTTGCCTACAGGGAGGCCTTATTTTATCCATGTAAATTTACCCAGAAACACAATATTATAAGTTGAAAGAAATAATACAGCTAATTATTACACATATTTCAACAACCTTGTTTCACCTTTATTCTCATTGTGTTCTGAAATCAAATCATGAATAATACATAAGCTAGGACTGTAAATTTTATTGGGCTACCAACGCAGTGTATAAATTCTCTACCTGGTTGAACAGCACATGTGCTGTATTGTAACCAGTTGTGTCTCACGTGCTTGCTTCTGCTACATCAGTGGCGTTGACAACCACTGTCCTTTGGCTACTTAATGTCCTCATTGCTTGTTCGACACTATGTTCTGTCTGTTAACTGTTCCTTCATTTAATTTGTGTAAGTAGTGAAAGTTCCTGAAAAAAAAATGTTACCAAAAAAGAGCTTATGTATTGGAAAAAAATGTGCTTACAACACGCTCTAGTTATGCATTATGGAATTGAATCTTGTTGAAGAGTCGCTGAAGTATGCATGCATCTGTGGGCGGGGCGCATTGCTAGGCATTAGCATTCACATCAGGCACTCAGAAACAAATGTAGGAAAACGGAACCAGTGGGTACCTGAGACAGTGTGGGTTGTATACAGATGTGCAAAAACGTCGCACGTGAAAATGAACTCTTAGCAAGTGTGACTACTCTCCTTCAGCCCCCTGGTGAATCTTTTCCTTGGGGAACCATGAAAAGTCCAGATGCGAATCTGGGAAATGTCTCAAAAAGATTCTTCTGAAAAACATTCACACTCTATCACAGAAGGTCTTGCCTGGGATTTTATGGAAACTCAGCTCTTGTCAGCCATAAATACTTACAAGCAGCAATACGATGAAGCGAAATTTTGATTTGAGGGTTAGCGTTTTACAGTGGATTAAAAGTAACTGAACTACGGAATTGTCTTTAAAATGATCCCTTTTTCAATGGCATAGCTGGGTTTCTTCCTGCAACTGGGGGTATTGAAAGCAATAGAGTTACCGTTTACAGCGTTGCCAGCATGGAGTGGCTGTCCAGCATCAGGGAATTCGTTTTTCTGGATTGGCTGGTGTGGTCAGCTCTGTGGCTGCACGGTGGTACTTACATGCAGACTCTGACCGCATCTTTCCTATCTGTCGATGAGCAGAACATGTGAATTTGATCTGAATTGAATAAAAGGTGGCAGAGAGAGGGTACCATTCCTCCTTGATTGTTGAATGTAGAAGACTCGCTCTGTGGGCCCCACACACTGGAGGGGAAGATGGAGAAGGAGTGATGCTGGAACACATCTGCAACTTTATGACGCTCAGAACTCTGTGTTGTTATCATAGCAGTTTCCGCACCTGATTCAGGATTCTGATGGACTAAGAACTTACAAATATTTTTGTGGATTAGAAAAATTTAAATTTTGCTTGAAGACTCTGAGCTTATATGATGGAATAAAATGGTAACATCAAGCTTCAGTGCCAGGGGAGATTTTGGATTGAAGCTTTGAAAATGCTAGAAGACTTCTGGAGTTGGTGGCCATGTGCACATTGGAACCAGACCTGTGTTGTGCAGCAAAGGAATTTATAATGTGCTTTAACTTCGCACCAAAGGATTAAAACATAAGGGGTTTGCATTATGATGTGTCTATAATATGAGATATGATCATATGTCTAGCTCTTTTTTCCATTATGCAAAAGAAACACATTATAAATGGTAAGGACCTTATGAAAACACTAAGAAACCAGAGTAATGTGCCTACCAAATGAACCACCTGGTTCTTATTAAGAACTAACCACTCGCTAAATTACCTTGAGGTCTGTATAGCTTAGTGGGCTTTGGGACAAAAGAGTTACTTAAGCATATTTATAAAACGTACTATTTGGATGAAGAAAATTAAATTTAAATGAGTAGTTCTAATCTGAAGAACACAGAGGCTATTTTTGCCATGTGGAAATTTAACTATGCCTGACTCCGGAACCATTCTTGAAAGCATGTGGTGAGTGCTTGTAGGGAAAGAGGCCAATCCTGCTTAATTAGAGAGAGGAGAACTACTCATACTCAAAACGTGTTTGTCCTTGAGAGAGTTGTAACCAGCGTTCAACACCTTTTCAGCAGGTAAGAAAAAGAGCTCTCAATTCAGGATGGGCACCAGCTACCACAGTGAACTGTGACTCCCAGGGTAGATAAACTGGGGTTGAAGGGGGGGGGGGGGGGGAGAAAATGTCTATTTAAGTTGTCAGTCTAAATCATTGTAATTTGTGCAAGCTGAAACTATTTGTGCATATTGAGATGTTGAGCTAACATTTCCCAAGTTTGCCCTTGTGAGGCTTCTGCGGAATTTTCCATTTTAGAATTGGCCACCCAGTCGTGTTCTCAATGTGCTTGTGGGTTTTCATCCCCTAAGAAGACACCAAGCGACTAAAGGAAGGATCTGACTTGGATTTCTTTGTGTCCCGTCACTGCATTCAGGGACTGGTGTCCACAAGATATATCTACTTGGCAGTGACTCAAATTCCGTGTGATGTCAAGATGTTATGTCTAAGTTAGACATAACAGTAGAGGACCACTGGTGAAGATTTCACGCCTTGTTTTCTTTTACTAAAATAAATCACCATGCAGAACTCATTTTGATTGACTACAAATCCTTTGGTTAATTATATGATTTGTAGAATTTCTCCTTGAGATCGTCTGCATAAAAGCATTCACAGGTGGATGAATCAAAGTATCTTAGCTCGGAGGTAGGAGGATAGCTGCCACGTCGTTCTGAGGATGAGGAAGGCCAAGCCTTAGGAGGGCACTGGGCCACAGGAGCCGCTGCAAGGCGAGGGGAGGATCAGTAATACCATCCAATAATAACTCAGTCTATGTCGATTTTGCTTAAGAGTTCAATTTTCCATTTATTGTTCATAGAAATCAGACAATATATTTTATGTTGAAGCAAAAAAACATTTAAAAATAATTGAGATTTCAACATGTATTTGAAATTTAAAGGCTGAGCTGAAATACCTGAAGAAAGAATACAAAAATACGAAGAGAGGGGGAAAAGGAACCCCAAATTTCTTTGGTGATGGTTGCTGAGGAAAGATTCCAAGAGAGCTGGATGAAAGAGAGGGGAGAGGACAAAGATGGCATTGTGCACATGACGGAGGGAGATTGTGGGGGGACCAGTAAGGAAAGGGGTGGGGTGCTGCTGCTGCTGCTGCTGCTGCTGCAGAGGTTGATCTTGGATGAGCTCGTATTTGGCAGGCACCATCCTGGCATGCCACTTGCATTAATTTATTTCATCCTTATAGCAACTTATAAAATGAGCACTAGCACTATCTACATTTTACAGATGAGAGAACTGCAAATTGTCCAGTCACACAGATAAATAGTAGGGAATGCAGGAAGCAGATTTAAGCAGCCTGACTCTAGAGCCTGGTGAAAGGGACCTTGAGATGAAAGTATGGCACTCCTCCAGAAGCCAGAGGTCACCATACACCAAACCCCCACAGCAAGGCTTGTTAGACCATCTCGTCAACATTCCAGCTTCTCATGAGGATATTGTAACATCAGCTCCATTATATTCTAACAACGCAATGCTATATATTCATATATGTACAAATACACACACATATTTATGCATAATAATGTACATATGCATCTGTACATTGCAGGGATATACCACAAACAATGAGCATATCAAGGTTCCCAAACGGTGCTTTATTCTATCATCAGCCATAAAGTGGTGAATCTTCATTTCTTCTCCCTCCTCACTGAGACCTGACTTCTTGCCCCTTCCCTTCCTTGACCCAGCACATCCTGTTTCCTTGTTCTACGCTGTATGTGCTCCCGGACTGATGGTACGGGTCAGCCTCATACTACAGCCTCCATGTACACAATTGTTTCCACAGAATATTCTGCAGGAGGTGGCACGGGAAGGTGAGAATGTGGCAGCTCATATAAGAAGGTCCTTGCTGCAGCCGCGTCAGCCACAGCAGACTGAGCAAGGCAGACAAACGAGCCACTGCAGTAACCATGTGCCTCCCGAGCACACGAGCACACGCTGAGCAAGGCAGAGAATAAATCTCCCGCTCGGATGGCTGCTTGGTCCTGGCTCCTGCATGTTATGTGTTTAGAACTTGGGAAATGGCTGCAGCTTTTTTTTTTAACTCAGAAATATTAACCATATTTCTGAAGAATTGTCCACTTGTTTTTTTTTTTTTTTTTTTTTGCTGATTCTAAACACTAAACATTTACTTACAAATATTTTCATCAGCATGCTTAATGTTAGAGGAGAAAAGAGAAATTTAGGTTCTTCCACCTCCTGCAGCACCTTTTGATCGGGAGACAGCAGATGACACACTACCAAAGCCGTTCCTCATGTAGGAAAACACGTAATTGTCGAGGTGCATATCGAAATGGAACTATGCACAAAGAGCCGCCTGTTAGGAGAACTCCCCAGAAGTGACGTCCGGGCTGTAAACTGATGAAGGAAAAATATTGTTCACTACTTATTATGAAATTAAAGTGTACTGCCTTGATTACTTTCTTTTTAAGTGCAGATGTCACTTCTGAAATACTTTTGCCTCCGTAGCATCTGTTATGGTGTAGATATAACCCACCCCCGCCCCACCACCAACCAAATTTCAATGATCCAGAGGTAGAGGTTTTGCGAAGGTGGATTGTGAAGGCTCTCCACTCACCAGCAGAGACGTCTCTCTTGCTGGCGTTCTTCCCTGTCCTTTGCTTCCCGGCTTCTCGGTGTTGAGCAGCTCCCCTTCCGCTCCCTGGCCCTTCTGATGTGCCATTTCTGCCCTAGTGGCCAGCTGACCATGGATTCAACAATGTGAAACTGTGATCCAAATAGACCCCCCCACACACACTTTAAATTGCATGTGTACTTTGTCCCAGTGATGACTAATACAGCAAGTGATTGGCCTGCCACAAGTCTTACCGAAAAGTTTGCAAAAATTAACAAGTAAAAAATAGAAACACATCAGATGAGTTCTCTGAACAACAAAATCTCCTTAGAGTTCCCTCTAGGGCAGAGAAAGGGGGAGAGAGTGAGACGGTGGCTGCAGGACCAGCTTAGGCCCAGCGGGGCTTCACCCCAGAACTCTGCTTTTCTCTCAGATCAAATTATGCTTCAGAAATACGCAATGATCCCAATAGTGATAATGGCAATGACCAAGCAAGCGTGACAACTATGCTCATGATGCTGATTAGAATTGAATTCTTTAAAACGCCATAGATTTTTGAGGACATTTTCTCTACTTACTTTCATTTATAGGACCTGCTACCTTATAGAAATTGGTGACAGAAATATTTATGTATAAGACTTTTGAAGATTAAATGAGATTACTAAGATTTGTTAGATCTTTAGAGATATTAGAAAATTATAATTTTTCTTTGGACTTTCACAAGGGAACTAAAAGACTCATTGAGAATAAAAATGGAGTAGAATGAGAAACATAGTGTTTTACTTGCAGTTATTTTAATATTGGTAAGAACAAAAACAAGGCCAAAGTATAAAATAGGAATAGGTGTGTGGTGTAAGGAGATCAAGCTTCAGAGGTAAGCATATTCCAGCTCTGTTTAGTGTTCAACTGCATTAGAGACAGCATTTGAAACTTCAAGTTAGCCATCTCTGAAATAATACGAATATAGGGACTGCAGGGAGGAATGACACAGCAGTTCAAGTGTTTGCCTAGCAAGCACAAGGTCCTGAGTTCAATTCTCCAGCACCACACAGAGCTGGATGTGGTGGTGCATGCCTGTAACTCCAGCACTCGAGTGGCTAAGGCAGGAGGATTGCCAAGTCCAAGGCCAGTCTGGGCTCCATAGTGAGATCAGCATTAGCCTGGGCTACAGAGTGAGACCCTGACTCAAAAAAAAATTTGAATTTTGTGGAAATGACATGCAAGATGCAAATTGTTTCATGTCCTAGATCGTCACACTAGCTGCCATCCTTTCCCACTGTGGGCGGAAGTAGGCAAAGTCATGTGATTTGGGTCTCTGCTTTGAACTTCATCATTCACATCCTTTCCTTTCTTTTCCTTCCCTTCCCTTTCCCTTTCCTTTTCTCTTTCTCTATTTCCCTCCCTCCCTCCCTCGCTCTCTCTCTCTCTCTCTCTCTCTCTCTCTCTCTCTCTCTTTCTTTCTTTCTTTCTTTCTTTCTTTCTGTGGTGCTTGGGATTGAGCCCAAGACCTAGAACAGGCTAGACAAACAGGCCACTACTAAGCCACACCCAGAGCCGGAAATCCTTCACTTCAGCACGCTGGTTGACACGTTGGCTATATCAGTCCTTGACATTAATGCTAAAAAGCTGACAGTGTTGCACATCGAGCAAACTGTTTGTGAGTGAGTAAAGTGCCAAGTTCACGGTTGTACTACTTTGCCTCCATTATAAGGAGTCTACTAACTATACATTTCTTGGATCTTTTTGTTCTCATTTTCCTTGCACTTATCCCAGTCTTTTTGGTAGGCATGTTGTTGTCGTTGTTGTTATTGTTGTTTTTCCTCAAGCCTTCCTCAAACCAGTGGATGTTATATTCTCCTTATTACAAAAGAATAAGGCTTTTGCTTTTCCTATTTTAGGAAACACCTTGAGATTGGGCTGCTATTTAGAAGATTCTTTCCCATTATTCAAAGTTTTTCTCTATAGAAATATCTGTTTTGCCCAATAGCTGATGTCATTAATGTGGCTGATTCATGTCTAGCCTGCTTACAAGGAGGCAAAAACATATTTATATTTATATTGACAATATTATATACATTACATCATTTAATCTAACTTACTCTTCCAGGAACCTAGTGGCAAAAGGCATTTGGACACTATCAACTGTAGGTAATGATATTGAGAATCAGCTACTTTGTAACTCTTCCATGGCCACTGCATGTTTAAGATTTTTTGTTGATGTTGCTGTTACTACTGAAGTAAATAAAACTTGTCTTTGATGGCCAAGACTTATAAAAATGTATGAGACCAACATGTATATTACATATTTCTCTACAGAAAAATTTTTCATGCCAATAACAAATGTTTGTGTTTGTGCAAAGAGTCCATGTGAAGGCCAGATTGTATATGAGTCCATCAGTCTTGACCACAGACCAGGATGGTGGGTTCTGTCTTTTCTGTGATGATTCTTATCAAGGAAAGAGCCCTCCGTGCTCTAGACACAAGCTGGGCGAGGGTGGTATATTCCCCCAGAATGGATATGGCTCTTTGGTATGAAAGTAAGCCAACCTGGGACCAATTTCACTAGTTTGAAATTTTCTTTTCTGTGCTCAGTGGGGAAATGTATTTAGAAATCAAAAGGAAATCTTGGTAATTCATTCCATAATCATATCATTTGATCAAATTAGACACTCAAAAATCAACTTCTCTATCTTTAAAGAAATGTTTTC
Source organism: Ctenodactylus gundi (assembly GCA_004027205.1). NCBI lineage: Eukaryota > Metazoa > Chordata > Mammalia > Rodentia > Ctenodactylidae > Ctenodactylus > Ctenodactylus gundi. The sequence goes on from PVKB01000141.1 coordinate 1,049,969, forward strand.
AAATTTTGTCTCTGGAAACATTAACATTGAAGTCATTGGTGTTGCCCAAAGATTCAACTTTCCTCACAAGGCGCAATGTTTTGCTGTTTTTCTTTGATTTCCTTTGAGGTTATTTTCATAGAGTTCAGATTTTAGCTAAAAAATTCTCCTTGTCAAAAATAAGCAGTCCTCTTCCAGCCACACCCTACTTTCAACTGGGGGCATTCAGGAGCCCTGTCATTAAGAGCTGTGGAATACAGTCCTTACCTGGCAGTCTCTGCAGGAAATGTGAAAGAAACAGAAAGATCCGAGCTCCCTAATTTCAGCTCAGAGGAGCCAGATTTCTCTTGCCCAAGGCAAGGAGCCTGCCTGGCTATGTGCACTTCAGACTGAGTGAGCAGGGAGGTGCCCTGGAAACAGCAAGGCAGTATGGAAAGCGTATTTACCGAAAGGCTAAATAAATACCTGCCTCTCTTCTCTTTGGTGCTATGAAAGGTTGCACTGAGAACTGAAAAAGTGCTCCCACTCCTGCAAAACATAGGACGGTGCCTTAAAGAAACGCTTGTTTCCTGCAAACAGGAACTGACGCTCCCATGACCAACTGATCCTAATTTTAAAAGAAACTTCAATGGTCAGAAACCCAGAGCACCTGGAGTAACTGGGGCAACAGAAAAGACGGTGAATAATTATGCCCAGTGCTCTTAGCTCCTCCCGGAAAATAATGAACGTGGTTTTAAAATGTGGCTTTCTCATTTCTCAGCTACTGCAGGCCAGCAAGGGATTAAGCTAGCAAGATCCTTCCAGTCACTGCAAATGTTTTGGGGGCAGAAAAGGCATCTGCTCAACACACCTCTCTGGGGATTTACTTTAAGCGTTTTAGAAGGTATTTGTTTCTCTTGCTTCAAATACTGTCTTTTTTTTTAAAGCCTTTTAAAATAGTGGTCTTGATGCAGCTTGTTTGAGAATGTTCTTTTTTCATTTACTTTGCTGCTTAAGAGGTTGGAGAAGCAGTGGTTTTGATGAATATCAGAAGAAAAATTTTCTCCAAATAGAAGAAACCAAGAGAAAAAAACATAGACATGACTTCTTGACATCCCATGTCACCATTGTTACAGGTTTCCTAGAAGAGGGATCTGCCCTATAGATGCTTGTAGCTTATTTAAACCCAGAATATTTAACAGAACAATATAAAGGACACAATAATGTAGTGAGGATGAGGTGGTTAGTGAAATATTTCTGTTACTTGGGATTCAGAACATAAACAAGATGAAATGCAGAGAGGGCAGGAGTGTGGGCCTGGAGCCACGCATTTATATCCGGCATGGAAGTCAACTTTACCTTTTCACTGGGGCTTACGCCTCACTGAATCCATACAAATCTTTTCTCAGAAGCCCAACTCAGTTTTTATTTCAAATCCATGACTAGACTTGTGGCGAGGAAACAGACAATATTCTGTCTGTGAATTTATTGTCTCTCAATAAGGAGCTGGAAAGAAAATTCATTTCTTTTCCAAGAGAGTGATGGTAATTCTTGAAGACTGAGAATGGAAACTTCATTTCTGTCTAATAAATCTTCTTTATTTTCCTGACCTGGAATCAGGATATTTCTTTTGACTTTTCTTCCCCTCCCCATCCCCTTTTTTTGAGTCAGGATCTTACTTTATAGTTTAGCTTGGTCCCATATTTGCTATGTAGCCCAAATTGACCTCAAAATCACAGCAGTCCTCCTGCTTCAGCCTCCCAAGTACTGAGATTACAGGCGTGCGCTACCATGGCTGCCTTTCCTTTTGACTTTTTCATGGACATTTTTTTTTAAAAAGTCTATCTTTAGAGAAGTGTAACCATGTACAGTGGACACCCTCATATGCTTCGTGTATCACACACGGAATCTCCTCAACATCTCCGATAAATGTTTATTACCTTTCACTGATTTATGCATGAGGATATTTAGTCAGAGGATTTGTTAATCTGCTTATTCAGAGCAATCAGGTAGAATTCAGAGAAGAGAAGGCAATTCCAAACTGGCAAGATGTCCAAATTAGTGCTCTTCTTCCCAGTGAATTTAGAGTTATCCGCGAGGTCTAATTTGAGTATCTCCAAGAAATTTTTCTCTCGAAATGTCTATATCACATGTGATTCTTAATAGTGTCCTCAGTAGGCACAGGCTGCTCTGCTGAAAATCCCTGTCTTTCTTTGTGTTGAGGTGGCACCTGCCTTCTCCTCCAGGTGGCAGTGATCTAGGCTACTGGGTGTGATCAACCTGGGGGAACTGCTTGTTCACATAGCCCAAGGCAGTGCCAGTGGTCACAGTAAATCCTCTATAGGCTTTTTGTTAGGCTTAAAAAATATGCAATTTGTTGTTGTGATTTTGTCTCTCCTGTGTCAGATTTGAAGCCACTTTTTCACAGGGCCTTTGTTTTCTCTTCAGTGTTACCAGTACTTATTACTATAATTTAACTTCTGAGAAGGGAATGTAACATATGAGAATCTCCTGCTACAAGAAAGAAAATTTGCCAAAGAGAAAGAAGGCTTTTTTTTTCACAGATAGGGGAATATTTGCTATTTTTTAAGCTCTTTTTAAGTTTATTTCCTTTGCCCAGTGACACTGGCCAAGCCACTTACATTCTCAAAAACTTGTTTTAAGTTCTTCCCCACAATACTTACTCTGGCTATCCAGGTTTGTTTAGAGAATTAAACAAAATAGTAACAACCACCATGGAAATCAGTATTGAGAGTCTCTAGAAAACTGAAGTAAAAAATCTTATTTGGCACCGCTGCGTCTCTCCCGGGCATCTTTCCAAAAGAGCTAAAGACGTCATACTACAGAAACAAACTCAAACCCATGTTTATAGCAGCACAACTCAAAATACCTAAGTCATGAAAATAGCCTATATGTCCATCAGCAGATGAATGGATAAAGAAAAGGTGGTATATATACGCAATGGAGTATTATGCTGTCATAAGGGAAGATAAATTTGACACATTTATAAGAAAATGGTTATACCTTGAGATCGTAATGCTTAATGGAGTAAACCAGACACAAATGATTAAGTGTCACATCGTTCCACTTATATGAGAATTTAAAAATATAAATACTAAAATAACAACATGTAAGTGGGACAATGAAAAATAAGGAGACCTCTCAGATGAGAAGATGGGTCAGGGTAGGGGCGAAACGGGAAGAAAAAGATTTTTAAAAAGCCATAGGTTTATATGCCAAGTTCCCAAACTATATGTAGGTAATTGATATGTAAATAAGTTTGTAGTACAAACATAACCAAATAAAATTTTGTGGTAAAAAAATCACTTTGTACCCTGAAACTAAAATAAATTGCAGTATAAAAAGGTAAAAAATGAAAAATTCTAGAAAGTTTAAAATTTAGACGTTTGTTGCATTTTGTTGAGATTATTTTAGAGTGTACGTGTGTGGTTTTGATAAATGTCCTTTTTGGGTCTGGCACATTGCAGCTTACCTTAGAACTGTCCTTGGGAATTTGGCCATTCTGCTTTTTATCTATTTCTATAGCGACATTTACTGGGTTTGATGTCCTTTGTGCTTGAAATACTATAATAAACAAAGTAGAGAAAAAGGATTCTGAGAACTAAAAGCAGTTAACACTGTCTTACACACAGTGCTTGTGCCTCCGAAGTGTACTCCTGGGGCTGGAGGCATAGCTCTGTGGTTAGAGCATTTGCCCAGCAGGAGAAAGGGTCCCTGATGATCCAGTACCCTCGCAAAGGGAGGGAGCACCAAACACTTGCATCTGGACCATCTGCTCTGAGAATTTCCGGTGTGCTGTAGACGCCCACTCCCAGGTACGCTTTCCCCACTGCAAGAGCTCATCTCAGGCCGTGGCTTTGCCCAGAACCAGCTGGTTATTAGGAAGTGCCCAACTATGGCTAAGGTGGCTGAGCTCAAAGGTCACACAGCTCAGGTCTTGAGTCTGACCATGAAATCAGGTGGGGCCACAGTGGGCGAGGAACAGAAGGTGAGACCTGGAGACCGTGCTGCTGCTTTGGACTGGACCCTGCAAGACGGCGGGAGCGGGCCGGGCCGACGCAGCTGAAAGCAGCCTCACCCACGAGGGAGTCTGCTGAAGACAAACCCGTCACCTTGGTTCTTTTGTTATTGTTCTAATAAAGTTATGTCTCCAGTAAAAAAAGAAGGAGGAGGAGGAGGAGGAGCTCTGACACGTCACTTCCGTGCTTACAGACCTCTGAGGAGGCCGCGTGTTATCTGCAAAACCCATTTAATAATGGCGGAGGCTACTTGGTAGTTTGCACCCTTCAGCCTCTTCCTTCCCGTTGCTTCCGTTGCTCCCCCCTCTGCTCCAGTCACCCACGTTCCTGCGTGTTCCTTTTGCATGTCCTGAGGCTCTCTAACTCAGTGTCTTTCTACGCAGGAGCAGACTGCCAAGTACCGGTCTGCAGCGATAGCATGGCATGCGTTATCCCACACGGCGCCCGCTTAGCCACTTGTGCCTGTTCTTCACTTCCCACGCAGAGACAGCCACTTGTCACTGGCTGGTGCCCAGGTCCCTCTATGCTAGCGTCGCCATATAAATTCTTTGATATCTTCCTCTGTCTTCTAACTCTATCTAGGCTTTTGGTTTGTCAATTGGATTTTGATTTGCTTATATTACTTTCTCTATTAGGTGATAGGCTCCTTTCGAAAAAATCTTACTCCATTTGAGTTGCTATATTAAACTACCATAGACAAGGTAATTTTTAAACAACAGAAATTTATTTCTCACTATTCTGGAGGATTCAGTGAATGAGCTGGTTCTGGGATCTGGTGAGGATCAGACTCTGCTTCTAAGATGGGGCCTCTTTGCTGCATCCTCTAAGGATCAGGAATGCTGTGTTCGCACCCGGGGGAAGGGACAAAAGCAGTGACTTCATTCTCTCTAGCTATTCATTCCTTCATGGCTTAGCCCCCTGCTCAGGCCTACCTCTTGGTACTCTAGCACTGGCTATTAAATTCCAACATATGAATTTTGGGGTGTACTCAAGTCATCAGAGGTAAAATCTGATCTCTAGACCAACACTGCTAGAACATGGACTGCACCATACAAACACATTCGCTGAGACCCTCAGGGTCCACCCGTCCACCCACCTCCATACGTGCTCACACTGTGACAGGCTGTGCTCAGCACAGGGTCCACGTGAAGTCAGAGCTGACGACAAGCCAAGGAATTGCTGACAGATCCCATCAGCAGCCTGCACATTTTTTCTGTGGGTTCCGTCGTAGTTTTTTGTTCTTTGGTAGTTAAAATGCACTGCTCCTGTGAGATTTGGTTGTAGTCAGTGTTTCTGAGGGCTGTACTCCCATCGGCTGAGGTGCAGGGGATGAAGAGAGAACTCTGGCTTCTGGGCCCCAGCCTCCAGGGGTCAGAGGAGAGAGACACCCCCAAACACCACCTGCACAGCAAGGGTGCGTGGCCTGTTCTTTTGCTTCCCCAAACAAGGACCGTCTCTCCCAGTGGATGACACGAGCCACTCTTTCCAGCAGCTTCTGCAGGGACCAGGAGGGGGAAAAGCCCACTGTGCCATGTCCTTCCTTCCTGGCACCAACATTTGGACGCGTGGACCCAAGTCAGAAGGGGCACACTTGGCAAACGTTCAGGCGCACAGCATTTCCATAGCAAAGCCTCTGTCTTTGTGGAACCCTGTTCCCAAGGGCAGGGAGAATTGGAAGATGAACAATCAGCTGCCTGGGCCCAGAGGGGCTCCGGGGTGCTGGCCGCGCGCCTCTGCGGGGACGTCAGAGCCCGAGGCACTATCAGCTCCTGTCACTATCAGTATGCCACAGAAGCCCGCCTGTGCCCAGCCCAGCCCAGCCGGGGCGGGAGGGACCCGGAGCTGCCAGCAGAGGAAAGGGGGCGGCGCAGGAAGCTGAGGATAGGTCTCCAAATCGGCAGGAGCTGGGAGTGGGGACCGCGAGGGAGGGGAGGGCCGGGAAGCAATGAAGTCAGAGGCACAGCGGCGACTGCAGCTGAATCAATTTGGAGATAAAAATAGTGCCACGCCGCCCCTGCCTCTGCGGTGATCTCACAAAGGTCTCAGCTGCAGGGGAGCGAGCCAGCCTGTGCGCTCCCCCTCCGGAACCGCGCCAGCGGAGAGAAAGAGCACCCGCCGGGGTGCCCAAGAGCTCTTCCTGCCCATCCCCTCCCTCTCTGGGCCGGCCCCATCTTTGTGTTGCAGTCTTCCACTCTCTTCTGAGCCCCCAGAAGTGCGCTGGGTGCACCTGTTTTTCTCCT
>PVKB01000141.1:1056306-1072843 GCA_004027205.1 Ctenodactylus gundi
AGAGACGGGAGGCCAAGAAGAAGGGCAGACAAATTATAGAAGAAGAGATAATGGAATTGGCCGTAAAAAGTCACAGCTTGGATTGATGCCTCCTCTGCACTCTTGCAGAAGGAATACCTTTAGATTAAATAACACACTGCTTATGAAAGTGCCTAAACCAGAGTTTTGCTCTTAAAAGCACTGCTTAGTAAATCTTAGTACATACTGTCCTATGTGTTTTCAAATTAATTATGTCTCTAACACTTCTCAAGAGGAAATATAAAACTAATAGCATTTTGTGAAAGCCAAGAAAATGCATTGGATTACATATAGGCAACATGTTCAAAGCTGAACCCCAGCAGTCTACTGTCTTATTCTTGATTCTTTTGTATCAGGAAAAAATTTAACTATAGACTTTTAGTTCATCCGGTATTAAATACAGGACAGAAAAGCCTACTGCAGACACAGGACCCAAAGGTCTTACAAATTGTGAGTTCCCAAGTGGGCATCTTGTGGTAGTTAGGTTTACATGTAGCTCTGAAATAATTTCATTCTCTCAGAAGGAACAATAGTTCCTGTCAGAGAAAAAAAAAATAGAATATTGCCAAACTCTCCAATTTGGCAAATACAGCAACATATTATCCGTCACATTGGGAATCTGGCTTTCTCCGGGGGATCTATTGTTTACAGAACTATCTCAGCTGAGGAATAAGCAAACATTCCTCCTGAACTGCTGTGATACTATTCACAGGGCTTTTCAAGGATATTCATAACCACTGAGGGGGAATCTATGGAAAATTGAAAATCACTACAAAGGTCCCTTCGGTGCTCCTGAAATTTTGGTACTCTTTGAATATCTTGATGACTGTTTTCCTATGACAAACAAAGACGTTTGAAGCCAAGCCAGTTGAGGCTATGCAGGGGTCATAATACAAATTGATGGAAACAGAGCACGTTTAGGATAAATGGAATATACTTGATAAAAAATAAATCAACATTTGAAATATAACCAAACTCTATTTTCTTAAAGAAAACATATTTTAAAATCTAAAAAAAATTTTTTTGAAACTCAGCCAAACAACCTTAATCCTACCAGTATTCAAAACACAGCTGACAATTTTACAGACAGTCTTAGGGACATTTTGGGATTTCCTAATTCTGGGTTGCTTTAGGACAGTCGAAGCTACTTGATTTACAAAGCTCTGGTCTGTTGTTCTCCAGTAGCGAAAGCCGGAACGAGGCAGAGAATAGAAGCATAGTGAAGTTGTGTTCATCCTACTGTAATTTTAGTCCTGTTCTAAACTTATGAAATAAAGTCACAAGCAATTTTCTTATAGTTCTATAAGTAGCCAAGGCCTTCCGCATAACAGCCTTGATGCGATAAAAATGTTAGGAAACGTGTTCATCTGACATACATTAGGAGTGAAGCACTGGACAGAGGTACTCCAGGGACTCCAGTGCACCACCGTAGCAGAGCGGGATAAAGCGAACTGCCTCAACTCTAATACATGTTAATAGATACTGTCATGATTTGGATCCAGAATGTGACTGTCAGCTTCATGTATGTGGAAGGTGATTGGCTCTTCGGGTTAATTACATCAGTGGAGTGATCCATTGATGATTTCATGTTGAGAGGTGGGGCCAGTCAGAGGGGCAAATCCCTGGAGTATAATGTGAATGGATATGAGTTCTTGTTCTTGCTTCTCCTCCCCACTTCCTGCCCGCAGGGGAGGGACTGCTGTCCTCCACTATGCTCTTTAGTCATTGCCAGCTGGCCATGAATGGACTGTGGCCTTTGAGCTGTGAACCAAAATAAACCTTTCCTCCTTTAAATAATGGGTGTCGGGTACTGTGTCCCAGCAATGAGAAGGTAACTAAGACAGATGGCCTGCATCAGATTTGGTTTATCCATCCAATCAGTCTTAAAAAGGAATGATAGAAATCCTCAGCTGCCTCAAGCTAAGACGGAACTCAAAGCCTGAGAAATATACATGTGAACCACCACCAGGTGGGGAGGGGTCAATTTGAGTCCCAAGCCCAAATGCTAAGGCCTGAGATTTCATTGTCCACACAGGCAGGGCAATGGACCTGTGCAAGGGAAGTGGCTGGAAGTGTCCGCAGAAGGCTTGCCATTGTTTTGCAAGAGCTACCTTCTCCCTGAAAGTGAGGCTTGAAACTTTCCCTTCTGTACAAATAAGACACAAGTGATGATTTATGTGGAAACAGTGAGGCCCTGGGGACAAGTAGGATCCATACTGAGTGGGCTGTGGTTTATTAGCCTCTCATTTCCTGGATCGGGTCACAGTTTCTGCTGGATGGCTGTATCAAATACAGAGAGCTGTTCTGGCATGATTGTTCAGGCCTAAGGTAATAACGTCTCCCTACCATTACTCATTCTGTTCAACACCCTGTCATTTTATCATCACCCTATTTCTCTTTTCCCCCATTTTTTATTTGTATGTATTTCTGATGCAGAGTGGTTACATGTGTACAGTGTACATGTACATGTGTACAGTGTACATGTGTACATGTCAATCATGTCAACTTCACATTCGCTTTCCCTGCCCTTTCTCACTGCCCACTTCCTCCTTTATCTCCCCTGACTCCCAACAGCGCACACGTTTGACTCTTACTGTTATTTATACTCAGGGTTTCTCATATTAGAGAGGCCATGCAATATTTAATCTTCTGAGTCTGATTCACTTTACTAAGCATGTGATCTCAAGTTGTGTCCAGCATTTCTACAAATGACTCAAGTCTATCTGTCTTTATGGTACAGTAGTACTCTGTTGTGTATATATACCACACTTTCTTTATCCATTAAGCTATTGAGAGATGTTTCAGCACCTTACATGATTTGGCTATTATTAATTTTGCCTGTGTGAATGTGGGTATGCATGTATTTTTGTTATATGGTGGTTTTTACCTCCTGTGAATAGATACCAAAAGCAGTATTGCTGGGTCAAATGGAATATCTATCTTTAATTTTTTGAGGAATCTCCATACTGCTTTCCATAGTGGTTGTACCAGTTTACCATTTCACCAGCAATGTAAAAATGTTCCGCTTTCCCCTGCACCCTTTCCAGCATCTATTTGCTTTTTGAGTTCTCACAGGGGTAAGAGGGTACCTCAGTGTTTTTCTGATTGGCATTTTCCTAATGGCTAAAGAGACTGAACATCTACTTCTCAACTTTGTAAACAGTGCACTCGTCACGCTCTCTTTGATTACTTCTTTTGAGTGTGTCATCTGTTCACTGGGGAACCTTGTCCCATACAGTTATTTTCCCCCAATTTATATATCTACTAGTTAGAATTCCTGTTTCAATTTTGCGAATATTTAATATTAATGCATTTGGGCTTTTTTGCCAATTGGATGAATGTACAATACAGATTCGTAAGTATCTCAATTTAAATTCCCTGAATAGTGGAAGTAGAGCATCTTTTCACATTTATAGTGGCTGCTTATTATTCTTCCTCAAAGGATTTTCTGTTCATCTCCACTGGTCACATCTTATCAATTGGTTTATCACTTTCTAATTGTTCTTCAGAAATGTTGTATATGCCCTTCAAACTAACGCCATGTCAAGCACAGTTGTTGCAAATATCTTTTCAGAGTTTTTGCATTTTTTTCTTAAAGTATTATGGTGTCTTTTGTAATATAGTATTATTTTCAATAAAGCATAAATTATCGGTCATGATACTTTCATGATTTTTGGCTTGCTTATGAAATATCTCCATGCTCCATATCATTAAATTATTCTACTAGTCTTTCTAAGTTAAAAACTCCTGTTACAAAATTAATGCATCTGGCATTTATTTTTGTCTGCAGTATGTTGATATAGTGTTGTTATCTGCCATATGGACAGCCAGTTGCCCAGACATCTTTCAACGAATAGCCTAAACATTCCACACTGAATTGTAATACCACATTTGTCATTAAACAAAGTTTCTTTCCTGCATTCATCTGTCTTTCATATTTGGTTCTACTTTTACATTTTTCTGACATTGCACCAATATCAGAGTATGAATCATTCTAGCTATCTCAATTTTTCCTAGAAATAGCCCTTATGTTTTAATTTTTTAAATGTAAGTTTTAGTAATTCAATTTTCCATGTGAACTTAGAATAAGGCAGTTGCATTCTGTAAAAATACAAATCTTGTCGAATTGTAATGCACTTACAGGAAATATATTAAATCTAGGGGATCAGACTTATAATATTCACACTTCCTATTCTTGAATTACTGTCGTTAAGTATGTGTGTGTTGGGGGGACCCCTCATTTACTTTCTAAACTTGTGAACAGTTTCTGTAAATATTTCTCTATGGTATTTTTAGATTTATTCCTGAGTACTGCAGATATTTTTTGTTGTTGTTGAGGTTGAGGTTGATATGTAGGCAAAATCTACGTATCAGCGATGACAAGAAACCATATTATATGATCCATAACCCAACTCCCGTAATTTCTCTTTTCAGTGATAGTTCACATTTTTTTTACTTCTATCTACCTCAATTTGTTCAGCTTTTTCAAAGAAAATATCAGAAATAATATCAATTTAACCTTATACATTTCAGTACACACTAAAAAAATTAGGACTCCTTCTAAAAAAATTCTAGAATTCCATGATTATATCTAAAAGAATCCTAATCCCATAATGTCATGAAATAGTCTCTCAATATTCTCATCATTTGCTTTCAAAGTTTTGAAAAAATCTAAATAACATCCACTGCAACTGGTTGATTATATATTTTTCTTTTAATGTAGTTATTTAAAACCCTGCCTTTCATTCTACAGTGTCCCCCTATTTAGCATTTTATTCATTCTTTCCTGTTTATGACTTAACATCACTTTTAACCCACATAGTTATTAACATTGGTAGACAGGTCTAGAGATCTGATTTTTGACAAGAATGCTTTAGAAGTTTCTTTTTATAAGGAAAGAGTTAAAATCTAATTGTCTGGGGATTTTTGTTTGTTTTTGTTTTTTGAGGAAAGCATTTAATAATCAAAATGGTATCAGGGACTGATTGTAATAATTTTGAAAATCAGAGGCCTAAAATGATCTGACTTCATGTGCTTATTACAAAAAGCCAAGGTAAGAACAGAGGTAGGAAAAGATAACTGGGAATTAATTAAACATTTTTGTCATTTGTTGCTGCCCTCCCCTCAGAACGCTGCGTAGGCTTTATTGAAGAGTGAAAGCATGACTACTAAAAGGATGCCCTTGGCAAGGGGGCACGCAGCTGAAGGCCAGGCCCACTAGACTCACTGCTGGCCTCGGGACTTTCAAAGTTGTTGTAGAAAAATAGTTATTTCTCTGACTGTCCTAGTTACTTTTTGTTGCTGTGACTCAATACCCGACGTCCACAAATCTAGGGAAGGAAAGATTTATTTTAGCTCACAGTTTCAGAAGGTCACAGTTCATTCTGGAGTGGCCGACAACCGTGGAAGTACATGGCAGAGGCAGAAGTGGAGGCAGCTTCTCACCACATCACAAACGGGAAGGCAAATTGAGACCAATTCCCCAAGGAAGGCAGCAAGCAGTGTATATATCCTTCCAGGTCTCATCCCAGTGATCAGCCCCTCCTGGATTGATTCAGGTGTGGAAGGTGTGGTAAGCCCCACTACACACCTGCCTATAATCCAACTTACTCGCCTGCAATCCAATTCACATGCCTATAATCCACCCCTCCAGACTAGGCCCAAATCTACCATCGACAATCCATAACATTCAAATACATGAGACTTTGGGGAGATAGTCCACATCCAAGCCACAATACTGACTTTCTTTGGAATATTAATTTAGATTTCTTTTTATAACCCCTAGTTCTTCTGAGATTGTAAATTTCAGGGTTTCTTGATTTTGCCCAAAAAAATTAACTAGAAGGGTATCTTCCTGCCAGTGACTCGGTCGTTTCCCATCCATTCAAAGGCAAGAAGAAACCTCGTGGCTGGGCACACATGAGAGTCCTCAGACACAGCGGAATGTACACACACTTTAATGTGCAACAAAATAGAGTCCAAATCCTTGTTTGGTCACCATGGAGCTGTGTTGACCTGAAAGGACACTGACTTTGTCTATGCTTTGTTTCCTGTCCTATGAAAGTGACATTGTGACACTCAAAAGTCTCTATGAGTCTTTACTGTTCACTTGTCACACTGTCCATGTAGTTACTGATAAATGGAAGTGTTATTTAAATAACATAGTCATTCTTTATTCCACACCAATTATTTTCTACCTTTTTTCTTACCTGCTTATTTCTCTACGTATTCTATGATTTTCTATAGGAATATCAAAAATTGATAGAAGGCTATTTCCAAATTAATGTTTGGTAAAAACTATTATGCATAGAGTGTTGAACAGGATAAAGATATGAAGTAATAGTAATGGTGAGCACTCAAAAATCTTCAGATTGGAAAACAAGTATTTCAATGTCAGGAGTACTAAACAATTGCTGTTTTATTGATGCTTTAAAAAAAACAGAGCTTAGGCCAAATGATTTATGACAGCACTTTGTAGTGCTGGTAAGTGCCTTGTAGTATATTTTGTAAATATAGTGACATTTAGTGATAAGAGCTCTCATTACAGGTCTCTGTGATTAAATCATTCCCTCAAAGACAGGTTAAACTGCCAGGTTTTAGGTAAGAATTATGGTTTTTATAGATTCATGAAGTGAAAATCAGTATGCTTGAACTGTATAATGTAGATCCACTGTGAAGGTGTGACATCGAAGCAGAACAAATGACTAAAATACTAAGGAACAAAAACGGGAGCACAACCAAATTATAATCTGTGTGTGTACTCTTAAGCTCTTACAGACCGACTTTAAAACCAGTGACTCTTGCTCAGGTGAGAATAACATATCACTACCAGCGTTATCCTTTTTGTTTGACTTAAGCAAAACATGGTAATCATCTGAACAGTATTTTCGTTACAAGCTTTAACTTCAGATTGAGACTGGTACACCCTGCTGGCCTAGCTCACAGAGGGGGCTAACGGCAGGATGTGAGCAGGAATTCTGATAGTTATCAGAGGAGATGAAAATAAAATTGATCAAGAGTACATATTGACAAAATATGACAACTACCACATTTTTGTTTATTAGAGAATTGAACAAAGGAAGCCCATAGAATGACAATGTAGCAATCCTGTCGAATTTCCTGCATCCCTCTTGAATTTAAGTCAAGACTGCTCTGAAGGAAGGGTGTGAGTTAATAGTGCTTCTCAGGAAAGGCATTGAATCAGTTCCACTAAATAAGTACTTGTTCATAAAATAAAGTTAAGAAACATGTAGCTCTTCTATAAATAGGTAAATACTGATTATTGATTTTTCTACTCAGAACAACAGAAGTCCACATTTCTTTTTGCTTCTATCCTATATGACAATCTTCATGTAGTGGACTGCATAAGTCCTCTCAAGTTTTATAAGTGGAAACTCCAGTGCCCGTTGGAAAGTTTTAAGAACTGGGGACTTGCGTAGGTAATTAATTCTGTGTTAATAGGATCATCACCGTCATGAATACTCTCAGAGAACTCTCTTGCCCTTTTTCTTCCATGTAAAGGTACCATAAAAAGTTGATACTTTGCATCCCAGAAAAGGTGCCCTCACCAGAACCGGACCATGCTTATACCCTGCTGTTAGATGTTTAGCATCTAGAACTGTAAGAAATAAATTTCTGTTAATTATAGGCCAGGCAGTTTGTGGTACTTTATTAAAGCCAAAAATTGAAGACTTTTGCTTACAGATTTGGGGCTACAGACTAGAAGGTAGCATTGAAAGCCCTACAAAGAACTTAGGACTCATGATCTCTGAGTGAAAGCATAAATTGTTTTGGGATGCTGTGTGTATCTGTGGCTCTCAGTCTGCTTTGGAATGATTTGGAAAATTTGCTAGAACATTAACTATTGAAACTACAACCCTGGGCTTTTTGATTCAGTGGATTTGAAAGGTGTCCCAAGAATTATTTTTTCTAAACAGTGCCAAAATGGTACAGCCTCTGCTGGCTGGCCTCTGCCCTGTATCCTTTGGTGTACATATTGTAAGTAAAAGTAGAACAATGTCACATTTCACAGAAGCTGCAAGAGTGCAGGGATCTTTTACAGGATGTAGATTATTTATTTGTTCAGCAAGTAGTTACTAGACACTCATATTTATGGTTCTTAAATATATAATTGTGAAGTAAAAAATAGATCATTATTGCCTTGTAGGTGCCACGAAGCTACCTGTGGAATTCTGAGCAGGTGTGTGATGATGTGAGAATGCGATGACATAAAACAGAAGATCCCTACTCAGGGTAGAGGGGAGGGCAGGACTTACTTTTCTGACTACACTACCCCACACTAGTAATACCATAAAAGCCTACAACATTTGAAGCTACATCATTACCCTCAAAGTATCTTGAGAGTTCTCTTTGAATCTTCTGATTGATGCCTTTCACAAAAAAAGAGGAGGGGGGGGATATTATTCCATCCTTTTGTGTCTAAAATGTCCACCATTTTGGGGATAAATGCCAAACTTCTTCTGTACTTTAAAATTCTCCACAAGTTACTGTCTACCCAAAAACTCATTCTACAGTGTTGTCGTACTTCTTGTTCAACCAGAATGTGACTTTTCTATTTTTGGTTTTGGATTATTTGGTTCCATCACATCTATTGGAGCTCAATATTCTGGACTTTGGTGAGATCCTGGCAGTAGGAAATTTTTTTTTAGTTTTACAAACATTTGATGGTTATAGCTTTTTTGGAGTCTGCTAGCCTAATTGTTATCCACATCCTCTAGACTAGATTTGGTTTTCTGGGGGACAATGACAAGGACAATGACTCATTCATTTTATAATCATACTACATAGCACAGAAGTGTATACATGAGCAGGGACTCAACAAATTAACACAGCGTAAGTACAGAGCCCATAACTTGTCCTCTAAGTTGTGCCTGGTGGAATGAGGCTGAGTTGCATGATACATAGATTTGTAAAATTTCTTTTCAAACCACTTGATTAAAGTATGCTTGACATTTGAAAAGTTATATATTTAACATATATAATTCAATAATTCTGGGGACAGGTATACACTCATGAATCCACCACCACCATTAAGGCCATGGATATATCCATCAATTTCCAAACAATTTACACACGCTTCCTGTTTATTTATTCATTTTAAGATTTTTGTTCTCATATTATCTATGAGGAGGTAAACCAACTACCAAAAGCGGAGAGAGACGTGAGAAAAATGACAGATTCCTCTCTCTCACTTAATTCCTTTCAAAGTCCCTATTCTTGCTAATTATTATTGTGACGATATTAGTCCATCAGAGTAAGAAGAATTAGGAAGAAGAGAACATAGAAGATAAGATAGTCATTGAATTTTGAAGAGATGAGACGAAGAAAGAAAAAACTAATTTAAAAGAGGAGGGAGTTTAAACCTAATTACAGGGTGTCTAGGGAGTAGAATTCTGAGAACTTCCACAATTGGAAAGACCCCAGACACCAACGCTGAGAGTTAAGCACACCGTTACATTTCCACATGGGATTCTTTTCTGGCGTTTTCTGAGAAATGTATATAATTTTCTGAATCTAGAAAAAGTCAGTTGGGAAAACAGGAAAATAGAATTCCCTGCTAGAATGAAAGCTTAGTAATCACCGTAGAAACGTCACTTGTTTGAAAAATGAGACGAACATCAAGTTGAATCCAAGAGCAGCAATTCCTGCTGAGCAGACAAGGCTGATGGAACCAGGACAGGAGGAGGAAGGCAGAAGCCGCTGTGACCTCATCAGTGGCTGTGGCTGGGTTTTGTGTCTGTGAACATATGTGTTGTCAAGGATAAATCATTCTTGCAAATAAAATAAATATCAACATGTTAATATGCAAAATATTTATATTTACAAATATTTTGTGTTGCTTATGAAACACGTTTTGAGAGCAAAATATGTCTTTAAGCTGACTTCTGTGCGGTGTCACTAGCAGTGCTAGGGTATTATGACATTATATTGTGACACAACTCAATATTGTTGACTGGTGTTTTCGAGTATTTGAGAGACACTTCATAGGCTACAGCTGTTTATAAATGCATTCACATAAGAAATACAGGGGGAAAATATATGAATATAATTGTGGAATTTTCTAGCACAGAATTAATGATGGACTGATTCAAAAGTTCAACCAGTTAGAGCAACATAGATTGAATGACAAAAATCAAAATCAAAAGGAACTGTGGCGTCTTCGACCGGCAAAGACACCACACAGACTCTCTCGATAATGGAACGTTGACTCGACTCTCTCGACTCTCAACTTGACTGGACATGACTCGATGACTCCCTTTATTCCGCAAAGCCCAAGCTTAAATACCCTTCCATACCCACATTAACATACAAGCAATCTAATAGGCTAACATCAGCATACAAGCAATCTAATAGGCTAACAAACTCTCCAGACCCATCACCCCACCTTGGGACTTCCTCTTTAGAACA
Source organism: Ctenodactylus gundi (assembly GCA_004027205.1). Classification (NCBI taxonomy): domain Eukaryota; kingdom Metazoa; phylum Chordata; class Mammalia; order Rodentia; family Ctenodactylidae; genus Ctenodactylus; species Ctenodactylus gundi. Next base: position 1,066,753 of record PVKB01000141.1, read on the forward strand.
GTCCCGTGGTTCAACACCTGATCCAAATTTCAAGCAGAACAACACCTGACTTAAATTCCAGACAGTAAACGCTTCTTCGTGGAAAGGAACGTGGCCAAGGTCTGCAATGCTGAGGCTCTCGGGCCCTGAGGGCCCCAACAAGGAACAACATATGCCGTAGGTTCTACCAGAGCATCTTAAGACTTACTCTATAAATACTACCAAAAAGTACAACTTCCATCGAGATGGAACATTTGCTGTGAAATAAATATCAGAACAATTTGAAAGAAATATTTGTGGTTTGTGCACTGTAAAATTTTAATCAAAGAATAACTTTTATGTATTTTGTATATTTATAAAACTTTATTACCTTTTAATATTTTGAAGGATTTTTATTTAGGATTTACTTTACTTTGTGTTTTTGTTTTCTGTTATCAAATAGATCAGATACAGATCACTTTTATGTTATTAAAATACATAATATGTTGCATTACATAGTATTGGTTCATAGTAATCCTAAACCATGCATTTATTATTCATTCAGTTTTTATTTGTTTTTTGCTTTTGAGACAGAGTAGCCCAGGCTGGTCATAAGGTCACTATATAGCCCAGGCTAGCTTTGGACTCATGGCAATCCCCCTGTCTCAGCCTACCAAGTTCTGGGATTACATGTGTGCACTACCACACTCAGGTTTATATGTGGTGCTAGGCAATTGAACTCAGGGCCTTGTGCTTGCTAGGCAAGCCCTTCAATTGCTGTGCCATTCCTCCAGGCCCTCATTTAGTATTTAAAAAAAAAACTCCACAAATTTAGTTTTCAGTTTTTACCGATTGTTATTGTTCATTATTATTTAAACATGAAAATAATCCATTAAGAAACGTACGAATTACTTTATGAGCTGGAGTATTTCTAAGAATTTTCATTTCTCAGCCTGGAAATGTATGGGCATTTGGAAGCACAAGAATGTATTTGAACATTAAATCAACACATGGAAGGTCTCTGTAAGAAAGTCCTATCTTATATAAACAAGGGATATGCTGTTTTCTCCTTACATAATCAAGGGGCAATCCCGTTCCTAAGCTCCCACCTCGGCACATACTCCATGACATCATGACATAAGGTGTTACACTTCTGATTTTTTTTTTTTTTTGCAGAACTTCAGATCCAACTCAGAGACTTGGCACCAAGCTACATTTCTTAGCCTTCTTAATTTTTATTTTGAGTTAAGGCCTTGCTCAGTTGCCTAGGCTGTGCTTGGTCTTGGTCTTACAATTCTCCTGCCTCAGCATCTCAGAGTACTGGGATTACAGAAATGTATTTTAATTGGGGGAATTTGCAGTACAGATCTAAGCAATCTATACAGATTAACTAGAAAACCTATACTTCTACTCTAAGGACTTTTTCATCCTCCTTTTAAGTTCCAAAATGTCATGAGGCAAAAAACAAAACAAAACAAAACAAAAAACCTGTCTGTGATTTTCTTCTCCCTCCTTGTCAAGGCTGGATTCTTGGAGAAGTCAGTAGCTAATGAAAAAAGGGCCTTTTCCCAATATAGAAGCCTGCTAGCCTTCATTTCTTACCTGTATTATTTTACAGCAATAAGGATTTTAGTGACTTATTTTTCCATAAGAATAGATGACCAAATTTAGAAAGTCTCAGGAATTTGAGGAACAACGGCAACAAAAAAGAAAAATTAGAAAGGAAACCTGAAATAATTCAATGCCAGCTTTAGAGGACAAGATTGGTGAAATTTCAGATGGAACACAACACATGTATAATTAATAGGATGTACTATAATCACGTATTTTATCATGGCAAATTGGGAGTAACTGAGAGAAAGTATTTAAAATTAAAGACTGAACTGGAGGCCCGCTATTTAAATAAAAGATGTTACAAAAATAAGAAAATAAAACAAATAGCAGAATTACAGAAGGCAGTTTTCAGATCTGAAACCTAAAGAGTGTTGTTTTATTCTTCATTTTAAAAAATCAGCTAGTGTTTAGCACCATAAAATATAAGTCTGAAAAGCACATGAATTTCCAAACACCGGGAATAAAAAGGAGATTCTGAAAGAATCAGGCAAGAATAAAAAGCTGGAACAAGAACATCTTCAGACTTTTCCATAGCAACACAGAAAATAGGAATTGGGTAGAGTATAGCCTTTAAAAAGACTTTCTGAGGGAAAGGACTTTCAAGTTAGAATCCTGCACCTACCCGAAATATGAGTCAGGTACAAAGACAAGAACATCAGAGATCATACGCCGTTTCTTAGGAAACTACTAGAAAGCGTTCTTCAAAAGAAGGAGCAGCCATTCAAGAAAAATTTCTTGAAATCCAGAAACTAAAGGGTGATTCAGCGCAGCAGAAATGTGAAGGGAAGTCCTAGGTTTAATGACCATCACTGCATACTGGAATTAAATCACAGTGTGTGATGTTAAAAAAATGTCTCCAGAAACAGACAAAAAGGGACTGGCAGTTATCTCATATTTGAATAGTTGCAGGAATAGTAAGTTTTGTTGAACATGTGGGAAGTATAGTGAAAAATCTCACAGTCAATTTAGAAAAAGAAATGGAAAGACTGATAAATACATTACTATATTGCTTGCTTTTTTGTTTTAAAAATGTCCATCTTGTTCAACAATGTAAACAGTCAATTTTCCGAAATGTGTGATAAAGTAACACTTGAGAAGCCCACTGACAATGGTTGCTTCTGACAAGCTGCTAATGATGAGGGAAAGTTAGCCAAGACCCACACAAGTGAGTTTAGAAATGTATTCCCCCTCACTTTACCCTTGAGATGACTTAACCTTGGCCTGAGTTTTGACTCCAGCCTTATGGAAATATCTGGGTCTGAAATAGCCTGCTAACTGCTTCTGAATTCCTGACCCAAACATTACAGGCTGTTTCAAGATTCTAAATTTTAAAGTAATTTGTTATACAATAATAGATAATTAATGTATCTTGTTAGTACAATTTCCTTTTCTAGGTATAATTTAAAAGCCGGCAAGGAAGGTAATCTTCCATGATTTAAACATAGTGAAATGCTTTGCTTTCTTCCTTTTGTGGTTCAGGAAACATAGGTAAAAAATCAGCATCAGAAAGACTATGGAAAAAAATTTTAGTCATATATTTGTCTAAACACCTTATGGGAAGTGCGTTCACAGCCAAAGGCTATAATGATATTCATGCTAAACATTAATCAGCACTTCACAGCAATGATTTTCACATGAATAGCATCCCCACTCTGACCACAGAATCTTGTGTATCACAAAACTTCATCTTCCAGCCAGCCTCAGTGGCACAAACCTGCAATTCCAGCACTCCAGGAGGCTGAGGCAGGAAGATTGTAAATTTAAGCCCCGCCTGGGCAATTTAGCAGTTTACAGATACTCTGTCTCCCAATCGAAAACGAAAGCCTAGTAATATAACTTAGTGGGAAAGCCCTGGACTCAATTTCCAGTATCAAAAAAAAGAAAGAAAGAAAGAAAAGAAAAGAGAAGGAAAGGAAAGGAAAGGAAAGGAAAAGAAACATTTTACATCTTACAGAGGACTGGATGGAGTAGATACTGAGTCCAGCTTACCCCATTAGAACAGGAGAAAGGCCGTCCCTCTCCCAGACGTTCGAATTGACATACTGGGATAGAGTTGTCTCACCGTGGGTGCCTCTGGACACTTACAGTCTAACATGCAGCCATCACAGGAGATGTACGTTTAACAGAAAGGAAGACCAGCTTTCTGAGTGACAAGCCCAACGACCCGCAGCCAATACACACGAAGAGCCGTGGTCACGCGAACATGAGGTTCTTGTGGTAAAGATTATTTTTAAATTGACTCTGTGAACATGGCCCTTTACTTAAGTTAGTCTGACACTGGTGAATTCCTGTTCCTTGCAAACTAACCACTGTTGGACGAGATGGAAGCCGGAGAGAAACATTCATTTTATATATATATATATATATATATATATATATATATATATATATATATATATATATGGCAAACACCTGGAAGACGCACATGTTCATCTACTCATCCGGGGACTTTCTCATGAAGTACAGACCTGAGATGCCGCCCTGAGGAGAGACAGGAAGAGTGTACCAGCAAGCTCTGCACAAAGCTACGATTGATACACAAACAGAGAAGCTGCTGTTTCCTTCTTTTAGAATATTCCTATATAAATTAACCCTTAGTATCATCTAAAATACTAAATACTATTTAAATACTGTCTCTTTAATAAAAATATATATAAAATTTAAACAAAAATCAAGGAAAATATTAAAGGTAATTTTCACTAAACTTACCATTCCTGCTCACTGGTTGGTTTGAAAGTATCTTGTGCCTTGAAGCCAGACCTCATAAAACAGAATTCATTTATTAAAGAAATGTTCAATGAACTTCTCCTATTGCATGTATTTTGTTAGTTTTTGCTCGATTTATACCCATGCATGATGTATGTGACTTCTCTGGGCCAACGTTTTGTGATCTATAAGATAGTAGAAAAATTTCTTATTTTTATATATTTGGTGTATGGATAAATAACCAGCTTATTACTGGGTACATAGCAGATATACAATAACTGTCGTTTTCCTTGTCATTGTATATACGTATGAACAAATTAGCTTGGATTACTGATTTGGGCCCTGGAATTATAATAATTCAACAGGGGAAGTGTAGTGAACGATGCAGGAACGAGAAGCCTGCCAGCCCGGCTTAAGTCAAGCACTGGGAAATACGGACTTACGGTCCTGCTGCACGTGTCCGCGGAGCTCGCGTGTACGCACACCTAGAGTACAGCAGTCAAAGTGTGAGTACAACAGGCCCATAAAGGACCCAGCACAGTCCCAAAGCCAACGAGAATGCCTGTGCTTCTCAAATTGTGTGTGTGTGTGTGTGTGTGTGTGTGTGTGTGTGTGCGTGTGTGTGAGATATCAGGGATTAAACCCAGAATCTCGGAACGTTTGCACTAAGCTACATCTCCAGCCCTTTTTTCTAAATTTTTATTTTGAGACAGTGCCTCCCTAAGATATTACCTGAGCTATCCTCAAACTTGTGTTCCTCTTCCCTCGGCGGCCCAAAGCGCTGGGACTCCCGACATCTGCTACCACACCTGGCTAAGTAGAACTAGTTTCTCCCCCCACATCCCCCCCCCCGCCATTTTACTGCTATGTACAAGTGTAAAATTTAAGGTTTACAATGGAGTTGAGCATTTTGTGCACATACGTATCTTGTCAAGGTGACAAGGGCTTTCCCACTAGTTTCTTTTTGAAGCTTCTGATGCTTATTTATCTAATTAATTAGTAAGTGACATACTTATTAAATTTTGCAAATTTTAAAAAGAAAATTAGGAAGGAGTGTCATTCTTAGGTACAGAGATATAAGCAAACAGCAGCTGACAATTTAAACAAGAGTCAAGGTAGGAGAATCCGCGATGGGAAGCACACAGGTGGTGTCCGCAGGAGGTGGTGCTGGTGGCGATATCGCAGTCTCGGTGACAGCCTGCCTGTTGTGGTTAGGATCTGGAGTGTCCCCCAAAAGCCTCATGTATTTTGATGTGATGGATTGTCTATGGAGCCATGTGATGTTGCTGGATTGGGGTCTAGTCTGGAGGGGTGGATTGCAGTTGTTGGGATTAGGGGCGTGTGAGTTAAGACTAAAGGCCTGTGAATTAAGACTAAGGGTGTCTAGTGGCCACATCTTCGATACCAGGATACAGGAGAGACTAAGATGGGGAATTGGACTAGTCTCAATTAGTCTCACTTCCCTGTCTATTGTGATGTCCTGAGAAGCTGCCTCCACCTCTCTGCCTCTGCCATGTACTTCAAATGCTGCGGGCCACCCCTGAATGGACTGTGAACATCTGAAACTGTGAGCTAAAATAAACCTTTCCTTTTCCTAAAATTGTGGGTGTCAGGTATTGAGTCACAGCAATGAAAAAGTAATTGAGAAACTGCCCAAAAATTACTGTTCAAAATAATGTCAATAAACAATAAAAGAACAGGAGAATCGTGTTTGAAATATTCAGTTTATGAAGGTGAGGCAGTGACTCATAAAAATGAAAAGTGTTTTTAAGTATAAAAATATAGAATGGCCAAAACATTTTAAATCTATTTT
>PVKB01000142.1:0-214691 GCA_004027205.1 Ctenodactylus gundi
AGCTATTGTCCTAGATAATTGGATGATTAGTATTGAGAAGGAGGATGAAAGAAAAAGGAATGACTACTGGACATGTTCTCCCAGTGAAACCTACAGGGAGTCAGATCATGCACATGCACATGCACATGTACATCTTTGATTCTATATGTTTGGGCAAAGGATTTGGTAATTTGTAAAATATTTGTGAGAGCAATCGTGTTTGCCTCATGCCAAAAACCATCATCATATTAATAGCTTTTGTGAACTAACAAATTTTAGATGTCACACACTAAGTGGCCTGATCAACCTGGGGGTGGAGGACTGGTTGCCTTGTCACTATCCTTCCTCACATAGTGGGCCTGGGGATCCAGTGAGGCTCCCCAAGGGGTGGGAGGATCTCCCAGGAGAAGCTGTGAGTCTAATACTCTTCCAGTCATTGTTTCCTGCTGAGAATCGTGAAGCAGAATCAGAGCTTCACAGCCTGAATTGTTCACCTTTGCTTTGCAAGTACAACCATTTCCACAGACTTAAGCACATTTCTCCTGTGTGGTAGGAGAGCTTCTTGCTGTCTCTCAAGAAGAGTAAGTATCTTCCATTGAAGCCTTAAATCACTAGGTCCTGTTTGTTTCCCAGAGGGATTCTGTGTCATGGAACATTCTCCTGAAAGTCTACAGGAAGGTGAAGCTTAGTTTTGTCTTTTGCAAGGGTGTCATTTTCTCCAACAATCAGAGACTTGAGTAACTGAGATAGGAAGCCTGTGCCTCACTCACAATAGTCAAGGGATAAGAATTCTTGTTCTTTCTGGTTCTTTTGTACAATTTCCTTTATTCTACTGTTAAGTAATGGCACTTTCACTGTCCTCCAAAGGGTAGTTCAGACACTCCTGGGCTTCTAAGCTGGCCAATGTCAGCACTTTGCTCACTGCTATCCACATTCTTTCCATCCACCAGGCACCCTCTGTCCCCCAAATACAGCCTATTGTACTTCACGCACCACTAGCAATTTCCAACCAAGAAGGAACACCACAGAGGTACAAGATAATTAGAGATTATTATAACAGAAATTTCATTGCCACACCAAACTCTGCCTTTTAGCATTAATTAATCTCCCTTCCCAGCCCCTGAGCCACTTGCATTGACTGCTGGAGCCACCAGCTCCTCAGACACACTCAGCTAGGCTCTTACTATCTTATCACGGGGCAAACGGGAAAGGAGTGAGGACAGATTCCTCAGAGGCCAGCTTAAGGTGATTTTTCTGGTCACCGGTAGGCTGAGGGGCAATCGTGGGGACAGATGTTGGGCCATGTCCCTCACTCGCTCATTCATTTACTCATTCATCTTTGCTTCCCAGAAGATGGCCGGTCACAAGTGGCGGGTGAAGAATCGGTACAGGCTGTCTGCCTCTACCCCCTTATGGAGTCCCCGATTGTACCCCAGTCACAGAGTGAGTCTAAAGTTCTTCTACACACCTATCCATTCTGCGAATCCATCATTTTTGCTTGCGATATTTACTGCCACTTGAGAAGAGGCAAGACCAGTCTCTTTAAAAAGTTGGTTATATCCTGCTGAGGAATCTCCTGCCTGCAACTGAGGTAAGATGCCATATTTGGATGAAGAGCTTAGCTTTCCTACGGGTGTGATTTGATGACTAATATGTATTTCACACATTTACTCACTCAGTTTAGAGACAAAATAGGAGCCTCTACCAAAACAATCAAACATGAGCATTTATGGTAATTGACAGTTTATATGCATCTGTTGCATTACTAATTATTAGTATAGTGATAATGACTAATTACTACAAAGACATATTTGAAGATGTGGAAGTGCTACAGTACAGTTAGATATTTTTCTCACTGTTACTTAATAGGTGTCTTCTTTATCCACATGTACTTAAAATTTTAAAACGTGTTCTTTGCCGGGAATGATGGGACACGTTGAAAGAGGAGGACTGCAAATTCAAACCTAGCCTGGGCAACTTGCTGAGATCCTGGCTCAAACAAAAAGGGCTGGGATCGTAGCCCAGTGTGGAGCACTTGCCTAGCACGTGCAAGGCTCTGAGTTCAATCCCCTGTAGTGTGAGGCAAAGAAACAAAATAAAAACAAGAAAACACACAAACACACACACACACACACACACACACACACACACACACACACACAAAAAACCCAAACTTTTCCTCTTCTATGAGCCCTTAATGTAATAACATAACATTTACAGACTTCCTTGGTGCCGTTGTTACTCTTTTGTTGCTGGGACACAATACTTGAAACTCACAGATTAAGGGAGGAAGGTTTTATTTCATCTTGCAGTTTTATGAGGCCTCAGTCCAACCTTGAGCAACTGGCAATGGAGGGGAGGGCGTGGTGGCTATCAGCTGTTCAAGGCATCAGAATAGGAAGGAACAGTGCGTGGGGGAGTGGCCACGGGATGAGTACATCCTTCCAGGCCATGCCCTTGGTATTCACCACAGGATCAGCAATCCGCCACATCTTCTGTAAACCGCTCACCACCCCCCCCCCCCCCCCCCCCCCCCCCCACACACACACACAGACACTGAAAAAGTCCCACTGCCTAATTGCAGGTGAAACCCATAGGTCATCTGTAACATCCAAAGTATGAGGCTTTTGTGGAACAGTCCAAATCCAAATCATAACACTTGGATTCTTGAAATTAAAGTGCATACTTTCTCATCTCCTATAACAATAAAGATACGCATTCATTAAGAGTCTCACACAAAATGTGAATAGAAGCAGTATGATTGATAACAACTGAAAACTTTATATAAACACTCTCCATAAAGATGATTCAGAAATGATGTGCAGCACATTTGTATAATAGAGCATTGAGAACAGCGACGGCAAAGACAGACCACACACAAATGAACCTCACATGCACACCACTGGACAGCTGTAACCAGCAACCTAGAGCACAGGCATCCCTGTGCCCTCGTGTATGGACTGAGAAGCAGGGATGCTCATCAGAGGAGGCAGACATCACGTCGGCTTGTGGGCTTGTGGCACCCATGACTACACACACAAAGACATGGCGATTTCTCTGTGCTGTGCTCTGTTTTTATTTATTTTTAACTTTTTTTCTCTTTCAGGAAAATTCTGCATAAGATTCATTTTAATTAGTCCTAAGAAATGACTGAATTTCCTTCTGTGCATTTGATTAACTTTGAATTTTCGAGACAGCTGTCTCATTCTGGACCAAGCAAGTGACACCTGTGGGCAGCCAGGGGTCTCTAGAGCCCACCACATGCAAGACCCTGACCAGAGTGACCAACCACACCTGCATCATGGCTTCTGGTGAAATCACCAGATTTTGAAGAAATGCATTCATGTCCAAAGCCACAATTATTTGACACACTTACATTAGAATTTGAGTGTTTTTATAAATGAGATGGTTCCCTTCATGTGACTGATGTCTACATAAAGGACAAGCTCAGCATCATCGGTGACGCAGAGCCCAGCTAGTGTGGCTGTCTCGGTACAGTACCGAGTGAGCATAACAAGGTACGGGCTGTTATTCACATCCCCTCAAGCCTCTCTGGACATGGCGATCTCTGAGTACGTGGAATCATTGATAATTTCTTTTTGAAAAGAGCAGAAACTAAAGCAGATTACGGCTGAAGCCCACTGAACTGTGTGCTCTACGGAACAGAAACTGCCTGCCTAGTTCATCGTCCCCATCCGCTGGGTTCCTGGCAGGCAGCAGGCAGGTGAGAGTTATTTAGGAAGAGCACAAACAGGTGTGTCCAGAAAACTGACACATGAGGCAAAGCTGCAGTAGCCTGCCTGCTGCAGAGAACCTCCAGTGCCCCCGGCAGGAGCGTGTGCATGTGCGGCGCTTCTGACTTCATCGTGTGGCTTTTCACAGAGCACAATAGACTTGTGCTAACAAACCAATCGTTTTTTTAAATGTCTCGGGGGAATGCTAAGTGCTCCAAGTGATGCAACGCTATACAGGGGCGCGAGTCCCACCCTCCAAAACAGACAGCTAATAAAATGGCAGACAATATAAGAGCAGGGACGGGTCCAGGGGAGGGACAGGTGAGGAAACTTCCTGTGACGTCCATGGATTATGAGGTTGTGGATACCGTCTCAGCTCTGTATTCAACTCATTTAATACGCAAAAACCTCTCCAGGTGAGCACCATGGAGCCCATTTTATGATAAGGATGCTCAGGTAATGTGTTTGACATCACAGTGCTTGTCAGGGGCTTTTTAAGCACAGAGCCATGGCACTGCACATACTGTCTCTGGAAGATGTGCTGGGAAAGTTAGTCCTAGAAAAAGGGCAGGGCATGTCTGGACACTGTGCCCACACTGGATTCACTATGACATGTGACAGAACAAGAAAGAATGGAATTTGAGCCCTGCCATTGGCTACCTCTTTAGGCAGAGATGAGGACCCCACCCCTGTGCTTTGATTGAGTAGAAATGAAACACATGAACATGGCGCCTTCAGCTCCTCTCAGGGGAAGCACGAGGACCTAGTAGTCCTTTGTCAAGGCAACTGCTTTTTTGGGTAAGAGTTGATGCAAACCACCTACACTTTGAGCAGGAAGCTAGTAACTAGAATATACAAGGAACTGAAGAAAGTAGGTGCCTCAAAATCAAAGATCAGATTTAAAACGAGCAATTGAAACAAATAGGCAGTTCTCAGGTGAAGAAGTTCAAATGGCCAGCCAATACAGGAAAAGACATTCAACATTCTTAGCCATTAGAGAAATCCAAAACAAAAATATCACTATATTATCTTACCCCAGAGAGAATGGTATATAACAAAAACTTAAACAGCAATCAATGCTAGCAAGGTTCTGGAGAAAAGAGAACCCTTTTACATTGCTACTGGGATTATAAACTTGTGCACCATTATGGACTGCAGTATGGAGATTCCTCAAAAGGCTGAAAATAAATATTCCATTCTATCCAGCAATACCTCTTTTGGGTATCTTTCCAAAGAGTTAAAAGCAATGTATAATAGAGATGTATGCATACCTATGTTCATAGCAGCACAACTAACAATAGCTAAAATGTGGAAAACGCTGAAATACCCATCAAAGGACCAGTGGATACAGAGATTGTAATATATTTATACAACGGAGTACTATTCTTCCATAATGACGGATAGATTTGAGGCTTTTGAAGGTAAATGGTTGCAACTTGAGACCATCGTGCTCAGTGAAGTGCATCAAACACAGAAGGTTAAATATTGCATCATTTTTCTAATATGAGAAGCCCAGAATACAGGCATCCTATTGAATCAAATTGGTGTGATAGTGAGAGTTAGGGGGATGACGGAGGGATCAAGAGGGCCAAAAGGGGGAGGGGAAAAATTGTAATTTTGCTGTGATATATACGTGTACAAAATACTCAACCTCAATGTAACTATTGTGGAACTAATGTGTGTGTGTGTTTATGTGTGTGTGTGCATGTGTGTTTGAATAAAAGACTCAAGATAAAAAGGCTCTGAACAGAAAGAAAGAAAGAAAGAAAGAAAGAAAGAAAGAAAGAAAGAAAGAAAGGGAGAGAAGAAAGCGATGCAGAGCCTCACAGTTGTTCCTCTGTTCCATCCTGCCCAAATAGGACATGGCCTAACGACAGAGGAATAGCAGTAAAAAGCAAAGCACATACCACTACACTTCCACTGCCACCAGATTGCCCAGATGTTTTGAGGGCAGAGCTCTTTCTTCTGAGGAAGGCAGTGTGGTCCTGGCCCTGGGGCAGAAGGGCTGTGGCTCCAGATCTGTGACTCCAGGTCTGTGAGTGAGCTCACATCACTCCACTAAGTGACTACGAGTCTTTCTCGTCCCTATTGAGACTTAATCCATCACTGATTGCTTGTTTATTTAGTTACCGCTGTCTTGCTGTAAGCATGCTGCTATAAGAATGAGCTTCCATTTAAAGATGCTTGTAGAGGAAGATGGGATTTTAAAGCAGAAGTACTTTGGACTCCACAGCGTGATTGGTATGAAATGGAACCCCCCAAAGGATGTCACCTGGGCAATGCCCAGTGTTCATATGTAGCTTCACTGGGTGCAACACCTTCTCACCTCTCCACTTCCCCTGGATTCTCCAAACAGTGCTAGGAGTTAAGATCAATGTCCTATGGACAGTGAAGATGAGGAGGCCCCAAGGAAAAAGGTGGCTTTCCCAAGTCCACCAAGCCATCAGGTGGCAAGATCAAGATCAACCTCTATCTGCTGGCTACAAAACTCACACTCACCCTGCAACTTAACTGTCTCTCCTCTGTGTGGTGGATAGCCCTACTGAAACACAGCAAAATTCTAACGCAGAGTAGCTCGTGTACATGTGACAGACACCATCCCACAGGAGCTGTGTGTATCCTGAACAGATGAGCTTCTGACATTGTTTGAAATAAGTTGTTCAGAGCCAATTCTTCCTCCCTGCCTCTGGAGAACTCCATTTTGAAGGCTATTCAAGAAGGCCACCTGGACAGTAGGTAGCCAGTGTCTTACTGACAAACCCCAAACAGCACGGTTAGTAGACACACATCCACTGACACACACTGCCCAGAAAGTGAGTGTCATTCTTTCTTTATTGCCTCAAAGGCTCTGACACATTTGGCCAGGTATGGTGTCTTGGTCAGAAAAGGGAAGACCAGGATAGTTCCTTCCTCTCTCATTGTAAGACCGAGTAAGACAGGGAAGAGGGGCCCAGGGTCAGAACTAACACACGAGTACAGACTTCCCTCTCTCTGTTCTTTTTTTTTTTTTCCCCATTCTGACTTTGGTGCTTCTTTAAATTGCCTTAATTGTGTGCTCACAAGAGTAGGTATAATCTATTTATATTCTGTTTGTACAGCAAAATTTTGGTTACCAAATAATGGCTAATGTAATAATCTGGTCAACTTAGAAGTAATAAAAGGAATATTAATATAAATGAATTAAGTTTTCAAGCAAGAGATAAATTATTTGTTCCTTCTTTCCTCAAATGTTGCTGAATACCGGGTGATGGGGAACATATGAATGAATCCTCTTCCCTGACCGAGCTGAAAGGCAGAGACGGAGCAACGATGGTTTGGGGACATGGTTCTCAGAGCTTGGACTTGTGACTATTTACCTAAGAGTATGCAAACCATGAGATAAAAAAACAATGTCTATCTGTCAATCAGTGCTCACCAGTCTGTGGGGGTCCCAGGAATACCTGTTATTTTTAATAGATAAAATTGACTGGTTCTTCACAACTATGACATAAGTTATAGAAACGTGACCTCCAGCATCTTTTCCCCATGGTTGGTTAGATCCCATGAGTGTCCCTATCCTGTCCTTCCTTTGGCCCTTCTCCTGCCGGCATGTTTCTGGTGCAGGAGCCAATAGGGAGCCCAGATAAGGATGCCATCTCAGATGTGTGGCTCTCCTGGCTCACCTGCTGTCCCTGCACTTTCTCACAGGTTCTCTCATAAAAACACCCCTTTTCTGCTCCTGTCTGAAGCTCTCCCTCCCACCCACCAACATTTTTTTAGCCTGTGCTGGGAATGGAATCAAGGGCCTTAACACTGATTTTTTTTCTTTTCTTCTTACTTTTTCTATATTTTGATATCTTGCTGAGAAACTAGACACTAAGTTGCCCAGTCCAGGCTCAAACTTGTAATCCTTTGCCTCAGCCTCCCAGAGTGCTGGGATTCTAGGCCTGTGCCAACACCCTCAGCTGTAGCTCTTTTCTCTGTAAGGTGACACTTGATCTGTGGTCAACACGTAGGGGCAGATGGCGCATCTCCCTTGTGTCTGCCCATGACAGTGCCTTATCCTCTCCCAAGCCACACCCAGCCCCACACACTCTTCGAATGTTTCTCCTCCCTCCTCTTCATTGTCTCCTGATCATCACTCCCCTACTTACTGAATTTTTTAAAAAAGTTAAAGCAATGTTTTTTAGCAGTTCCTACATCACCGTCAAAATACTGACATTGTTCTCTCTATCTCTGGCCAGTGGCCATAAGGAATTAAGCTACTGCTAGACTCTCATTTGATAGTTCTTTGAACACGCGTGGCTCAGGAGACACGTGTGAGTGTCTTCACTCACACAGGGAGTGGGCAGTGCCAGCCTAAGTTGCTTCCTCCAATTGTGTGCTACATCCCCGGAGCTCTGTGTTCACACATCAGACAATTAGAGAGCCCTGCGTTCTGGCAGCCTCTAATGACTGTCAGTGGCTGGTGTCACCTTGGTGGGCATAACTTCTAGCTGTGTTTCATTAGTCCGTTCATCTCATCACACTTACCAAATATCTACTATGTACCAAGTATGCTTTCAGGTGCAGAGGACAGCGCCGACCGACAGGCCAAGTGCTGCTGTCATAGAAATTATATCTTAGTCCAAGGGGTGAGGGGCAGATGCTCACAAACCAGCAAACATGTGGCTTAAGTATTAATCAGGCCCAAGTCTTCTGAAGAGGCAAAGGACAAGCCAGAAAGTAAATGTGTTGCATTGGGAAGTAACACAGGGACACTAAGCTGGGTGAGGTAAGTAAGCCTGGACAAGAGTATTTCATATTTCAGGCTGAGGGACACTAAGAGCTAAGATTTTGAGATGGGATTTGAGGAACAGTGAGACACTCATATAGTGGGACTGAGTCAGAAAGGAGAGTAGGGAAGCTTACAGACTAGCTAAGTCCAGAAAGGCTCTGTGGCCACGTGGGGCATTGTTTTCTACAAGAAATGAGAAATCACAGAGGTTACCGACAGGAAGTGATCTGAGCTTACCGCTAAATAATGACATTTGAGTAATGAAGAAGAAATTTTTTAAAAAATCAAAATAGGAAGATGGGTCAGAGACCTTCAGGAGGATTTTGACTTGGATAGGACTTGGCAGCGAGCATGAGAAGACCCTTGACGCAGTGGAGAAGCCTAAGTGATCAGGGGAGATGTTTGTAAAGTAAACTTCAATTCTTCCTGGTGGAACCACAAAATTATGCAGCTGAACTTATTGGTTAAAGTCCCCTATGACCTTGAATTACTACGCACATTATGGGCTTAGTTTATGGTGTTTACATAAAAATATTGCCCCACATTCTTCTCTGTTATTTTAATTGTCACCTCATCTATCACATTTTTTTTCTATATCACATGTACTTCCCATTGTTAAGTCTAATGTTAGTTTCATTTGGCATTTTATCACTCTCCCCACTTTTTTTTGTGGTACTGGGGATTCAGGTCAGGGCCTTCACATTAAGCTACATCTTCTGCCCATTTTTTGCTTTTGATTTTGAGACAGGGTCTCACCACATCACTAAGCTGCCTAGACTGGGCTTAAATTTGTGAGTCTTTTCTTAGCCTCTCATAGTGATGGAATTATGGGTTTGGCCACTGAATCGAGCTTCCTAAAATTTTGCTTTATGACCCTCTTGCCCATCTGCCCGGAAGTGTTTCCACTCACTCCTGCGCATGTGTCCGCAGTCATCTGCCACCTCTTAGGTCTCATTATCTATGCTGGGTTGAGATGGAAACCACATAGCCACGCTTTCTTCCATCTCTTCTGCTTTTTCATATGACCATTAACTTCTGGGATTGAGCTCCTTCGAGCTTTGGTTTCCTGTATCAGACCCCAACATTACTGATCGTATGAATGTTCCACATTCTCCTGGCTGTGTCTGGCATTTTCTATAAAACCAGCGTGGAAGCAGTTGTGAGACAGATGAGTCTAAATCGCCTTCCTGGAACAGTCTGTCTGGGGAAACGTCCCCAGAGGCCCATGTGTAAAAGGCTCAGTTAAAAGCCAGACACTGTTGGGAGGTGAGTAGTTGGGGCCTAGTAGAAATAAGTTAGGTCACTCTCACCCTTGAGGGGGACTGTAAGACTCTCAGTTTTACTTTCTTTCTCCCTGTGCTTTCTGTCCATGAGAGGGGTGGTTTGGCTCTGCCACGTGGTCCTGTCATGATGTGGCACCATAGTACCAGAGCAACAGAACCAACTGATCAAGGGCTGAAACCTCCAAAACCACGAGCCAAAATGACTCCTTTCTCTTTGTAAGTTCATTGTCTTGGGCAATTATTACATTAACAGAAGGCTGACTGACACACCTCCCATAATATTATATGGTCCAAGAAGAAATGAAACTTTCCAAGCAACTGTGTCGAGTTTTCATCTAATCACCTCCCTGCTCCTTAGGAGGGTGTTGCCTGCGGTTTCCTAACCATCTCTTCTTGCAAGGAGCAGCGTGTGTTTTTGCACCTGCTTTTAAGCTCATTCAATATGGAGTCCTAGTATACCTCAGAAACTCACTTATGCTCTCTGAAGGCAAAACTTACTATCTCTGTTCATTGTTTTATTTATTTTTTTCATTGGCCTGACATTAATTCTTCCATTCTCAGCATGGGTCTAGTCACAGGATCTTGTCCTATCTAACTTCTTTCTATATATTCCAAAACTGGTTTTTTTTATGCCTCTATTACCACCTCTTTCAGAAATAATCTCCCGTTGGTAGCAGAAGTGTTTGTTGGTTTGTATACGGGGTCCATAAGTTCTGGCTCATTAGAGCAAATTCCTTTGTATGAAGGGCAAAGGACGTGTTCTAGGACGTCTGTTTTCAGAACACACAAATTCATTAATACTCACTTATCCTCATTTAATAAAATGAAATAATTGCAACTAGCATTTAAGTTCAGTTTTTCTGTCATATCTAAGTACAGAGGAGGGCCCACATCCTATATTACTAGGAGCAAAAACTTCTGCCCTCTTCCTTTTGCCATGAAAAAGCTGCTCCCACCAGGATGAATCAGAGTCAAACAGGAGCCCTGAGCAACATCGAGCTAATTTAATTTGGAAGGCATGTCACCAGAGGGCACAGAGAACAGGTATACTGGCACATTTGCTGACTTACTAACTACTTTTGCAACATCTGTATGTCTTGGATTGCACTTGGCAACAGTCCAGATAAAATTTGGTTCTTTTGCTGCTTGGCATTATTTTGGTACCAGTGCATTTGGGAGTTTATGAAATATCCTTCTCGAGGAATATTTAAAAATCAAACATCATTGTTCTGGAAGGGTTGTAGGCATAGATCTGCTTGGAGGAAGGGGATGTAGTCAGTAACCCCAGGGGGCCTTTTGAGTCTTGGATCTGCTGAATTTCTGCCTTAACCAGAGCTACACCTAACTGCTTCTTCTATAAAAATCACTCCCAGAGGTCTTCCTTGCTGGAAGAGATATGAGCTGCATGCAAATGAGCAGCCTCATGCCTTCCTGGGATTGCTGCTTGGGCGCCAACTCTTGGCCTGTTTCTCGGCTCGGCTCTCACTCCTGAGGCTACATTCTGGGCCAACTTGGAGAAGTCCTGGTTTATCTTGTGAACCGTGCTTCCTCAAAGACGATTCCTCCCCTGTGAGGTTCATGGTCCGATGACACACTGGATGGTGCCGTGTTCCTTCCCTCCTCCCACCCATCTTGACTCAGCCCATAATCTATAAAAGGCACCTGGTGTCTTTGCGGTGATCTGTTTCACCGCTTCCCTCTCAACAACACTGAAAAAAAAAAAAATCCCAGAGGAAATAACTTAGTTTCAACAACTGTTCGTGTCATAGACAGTGAACATGGAGGGTGGAGAGGACATTTCTCCTCTGTTCACAGGAGCCCCTGTGTTTCTCATACAGTTCCTCCATCAGTCTGGGGACAACATAGCACCTGACTAACTAAAATTGTTTTAAATGAAGTTGTCACCTGTGCCGCACACTCAGACACCAGCCTCAAGCACACGCCCGCTTCTCCGCCAGCACAAGTCATCCTATGTAACATGGCTGACATATAATTTTACTTGAAAGACATGTGTTTTCCTGCCAGCCTCATGGTAGATGCTCAGTAAACATTTGTTCTCTTTGAATCTATCTATAATAAAAATCCCTGTATTATAATCTCAATATTAAAAAGAACCTGATATTCTATTGATACAAGAAAACATGCTATGATGGGCAAGGGTCCAGAGCTCAGTAGAGCTGAGACAAAGGTATTATCCTTAAATTCAGGAATCAATATAAATTTCATACATACACACACACACACACACACACACACACACACACTTACGTCACTCAATTCTTTTTTCAGAAAACACATTCGGTTTGGTTTCCCCGCACAGGAAAGATTTGTGATCAGATTTTTGCGGGCACACAACTTTAGACTCTTGCAGCTTTCCCTGTCTTCCCCACCACCACACCCTTCCCCAGTACAAGCATGGTCTCAGATAAATACGCACATGCACACATGCAATCAGAAAGGGGAACCGAGGTGACACTGATGTCAGCCACATGCCTGGAATTCTCCACCCCTACCCCTGCAGCAGCATTCAGCCCAGATTCTGAGTTTGCCTATTAGCCTGACAAAATGCAGCGTTCCCCTCCAGATCCTTAAGATAGAGCTGGTATCTGCTGAATGAGCAGTCTGCATTCCAAACCTGGCATCTGGGGTGTAAGAACTCAGATCCTGGAACTTATTTCAAGGTCAATTTGCTTCAGAATCAAAACCCATTTGCCATAAAGTAGAGATATGCTAGAGAGGGAAGGAGGGCCTCAAAAGGGGAAGGCACCATCATTAAAATAGCTGTAGAAAAACTAAACAACACACACACACACACACACACACACACACACACACACACGCGCGCGCGCGCGCGCGCCTCAGGGACCTGTGTATTTTTAAACCTTGTCTTGATGTGAGACTTTCCTTCACATTCCTTCTGTCTCTGTGGCTTCTCTGAACTGATACGCTCAGCCACCGGAAGGGTGGGGTGACGAAAGAGAACTGCTTCTGTATGCCATCATCTTGGCTCAAACAAACGGGGTTCTCTCACCAGGTGCCACTGTAGGCTCCTAGCTCATTGGTCTCATTCTGAGACACCAAGTTGGCAGCAAACTATTACTAGTTCCTGCAGACAGGTTTCTCAGTCAGTGACAGAGCTCCTTGGGCTCCTGTGTAAAGCTCAGGGTGCCAGGGAAATGGGCAGCAGTGCCTGTGACCTTCTTGTCAGATTGCTTCTTCGATGTGTTTTGTGCCCTGGTCTCTCCCTGGTCCTCTGGGCCTTGGTTATTTCCAAGTATCCAAATGTGTCTTGTTCCTCTGTCTTTCACCTCTCACACCTTGTTCTGCTTGTTCTGTATTTGAGACAGAGCACCTGTGTGGTGCAGTTTTCCCCAGTGCCGTGCTGGTTGAGGACAAGGGGCCTCACTGTACAAACACAGCACAGCATAGGTGAGCTATGAGAGCGGGCACCCACCGCAGGAGACCGGCTCTGTTCTGTGCCCCACAGAGGTGATCTACCCCTGGCCTCTCTCTGCCTTCTGTGTAGAGCCCACAGCTGCTGTTTGTTTTGCTACACTTGATAGTGTTGCCTCTCACAAGTTGGGAAACAGAGGGAGTATCTGAAAGCAAGAAAGAGCACATTAAGCTAGACTGTCCTAAGGATTCTCCAGCATGCCAAGTCAGGGCATGAAGAAACAGCCAGGTGCCAAATACGTATGCCCAGCGCCACACTCTGTATTGTCTTGGCGGACTAGAGGTGAATGTACTGTGCATATTGCCAGCTTTGGTTGTCGCTGTAATCCTTGGATGGGACTCTAGGCTGTTCCCTAGCCAGTGAAGGAAAGCAAGAGGCCTGCCATGTTCACTTGTCTCGAATGTCTACTTTCTGTTCATCAGTGACTCCACAGTGTATTCCCTGGCACAAGCATCCTTAGCACTGCCTTTGGCGGCAGAGGGTTTACCAAAAAGATGCATAAGCAGAAAAAGTCTCTCCTTTCTAGGAACTGGGGGCTAAATGGAGCCATGACCAGGACAGACAATAACACAAACAAGGCTACTGTTTACTGAGAACATGCTGTGAACCAGGCAGCATGCATAGCATTGTGCATTTCAATGAGGTGCAGTGGAAATTGCAACCCATGTATACAGTGTACGTGACATTCTTCTCCTTCTCCACCTAACACAATGACAAAGGTGCTATGATCATCGAAGTATTGCTGAGGAGGAAACCAGGGTGACAACAGACTTAGTCACCGGGTCCAATTTCCAGAGTCAGGTTCTGAGGAGCAGAAATTTGAATATGAGCCCTTCTGAGCCCAAAGTTTCCATCAGAGAGTTTTAGCAGGGCCTGTGCTGTCTCAGACAGAACAGAATAATGTTTCAGCCACAATCTATTACTCACCATCCCTTTGGGAGAGGGAGGGAGAGTCCACGTGTAGAGCCTGTATCTCGCTGCAGGATCACTTCCGCCACATGGGGAAGGGATGGGCGGCTTGGAGAGAAGACTCAGATGGGACAAGACAAAGAGAAGGAGCGGAGCTCAGGAAAGGTCCCAGGGCCAGTGATGTTGCTCACAACATGGGAGATGTCTCAGTTACTTTCTCACTGTGAGCACATGGTACCTGACCCGTACAACTTAAGAAAGGTTTATTTTAGCTCACAATTCAGGATTTTCAGTCCTTGTGTGGGTGACTGGCATTATTAGAAAGGCAGAGCCTGGTGGAGACTAGTTGCTCAAGGCATCACAACAGGAATCAGAGTGAAAATGGGGAGAAGCCGGGCAAGAGTATGTCCTCCCAGCTCATAGCCTGAGAGACCCACCCCTCTTAACCAGGCCCCAGCTCTCTATAGCACATGAAATCAGTAGACTATGCCACTTGATGCTATAAATCCCTACAATCTAATCACCTTCCACATATATGAGGCTTTGGGGTAGGGGGAAGGCATTCCAGATCCAAATCAAAGCAGGAGATGTTTCCATTGTCAAAATATCACTGTTACACATTTCAAATCCAGGCATATTTTCCAGTTTCTCAGTATGGGTGGACACAATGCAGCTTCTGCAGCTTTATGTGCTCTGAGACCTGGGACAGGCAGCAGCAGCTTTATAACTCAGGGGACCTTGAAACAAGAACTGACAAAGCAGTGACAATCTCAAAGAAAAACTCACCCAGAGTTGGCTGGGAAAACTGGGCCAAGTAGCAGGAAGAGCTTCGGGCCAGCTTGGGCCTTAGGGAGTAACCCAGTGTGGCTCTAGGCCACTGCCTTCAGGCTTCCTCTGCGGCTGCTGGTCCTTCCTGAGGCAGGCTGGGGGAGTAATCTGCCTCACACCTCCAACCCAGCCCCCCTCACCTCCTAGAGGACCATCAGCACTTTGCTTCCCTTTGGGAAGAATAAGAGATTAAGAGGAAAAGAACTGACCCATTTTGTGGAAAGTGTTTATTTTCCCTTGTAACTCCGAGCTTGCTAAAAATAGAGCTGGAGTGGGAAGTGGGTCTCGGTGGACTGTGGGGTGGGATTCTTTCTGACCTTTCATGACCCTGCTGAGCATCAGAGCATTTACAGGAACTTCTGTCTGTCTGGGTCACACAGGGACAACTCTGGAATTAAAACATCTGTGGCCATTTTAGGAGCTGTTCTCTGCATGGTGAGGAGGGCTCCCCACAACAGAGGTAGGATTCCGTAGTCCATTTCTCTAGTTCCCCATTTCTAGCCCCTTACCCCAGATTTTAGGATACCTTGTGAGCACTGGGCATCTCATCTCATGTGAAGCTAGGTGTTGAGAGGCCATTCCAATTTCCTTCCTGACACCAGCATTTGGGTTTCTGCCAAGCAGAGAAGAAAGAAAGGCTCAATGCTTGTCTGCATGGAAAAAGGCAAATTGAGGAAGAGAGACCGCTGACTCTGGGAGAAAACAAAGGCCCGGGATCTGAAGAGCAAGCCTCCTCTGCTTCCCCAGATGCCAAATTAAGGCTAGGCTGTGTGGCTGACTCAAGTGTAAGTAAAAACTTCAGCTTGTACAGGATGCATGGCTGTGGGCCAATTTCTTAACTTCTCCGAGTCCCAGTGCCTTCTTATGAGACCTAGGAATGATTAAACTGTCCCTCCATGGTTGGTGAGCTCAGCACTGTCACATACAGAAACTTCTAGGTATAGTCCATGCTCAATAAACAGAATCTAGAATTAGTAATATTTTAAAATTAGACTATTGAATTTGAACCTTGGTGAGTTTTAAAATTTCTTCTGAATTTGAACAAAGCATCCCTAATATAATAGTTATTTATCCCTTCAATCTGACACTTGGGGATCAACATGAGTAAGCAGGGGGGACGAGTCTGAGAGGAAGAGGGGAAGGAGAGGATTAGGAATTAGGTAGCTAGCCGGAATGGCTGGAAGAAAACTTTGTTTCTCTTGGAGGACTTTGAAATAATCAAAATTACCAGCTCAGAGAAGGGCCATGCTACCGGCAAGCTCAGAACTCCGACTTGTGTCTACAGGGAGAGGTGAGCAGGAGGCCACGAGTGTCTACTTTTAGGAGTCACCGGTGAGGATCAAGGGCCAAGATGGCGGCCAGATCTGTGAGCTGATGGCTGTTTCCTGGGGAAACCCCATGTGATTTCTTGCAAGAAGTGGGCCTGGTGGAAAAGAAGGAAGCCCTGCGAGGGAAAGGGGACTGGCAGAGGGAAGCAGGAATGAAGACCACGCTGGAGGAGAAGGGAAGCCTAGTTCAGACAAGGCCACCCCCACGCCTGGTCCCAGCTGGTCAAGCTACACCTTAGAAAAGTGGCAGCAGATAGTTTCACCTGCTTTCAAATGAGCGGGGACCGCAGTGCAGCTGTTGAAGAGCCAGGACCTTGCAGCAGAGGCTCAAGGAAGAGCAGGGCAGCTCGGCTACTTAGGAAAATTCGTGGGGATTTAGAGCCTGTTCAGCATGCGCTGTTCTGCACATGGAGCCCGAGCCAGAGAGAAGCAGCTTACTCCTACCCGCAGAGCTGTGCTGCGCATCCTCCGACTGGTGCGGCTGGGTAAACTCGTGTTCCACTACGTTAGGTTTAACCGCAGAGCTTTCTGAGTAGTACACTGTTGTCAGTAGTTCAGCATTTGATAAACACGTGAGGTGCCAATACAGAGCTCTTCAACTGTAACTGTCTGCATGTTCAATCCAATTTAACTCAATAAGTGCATGTGTGGCATTTGGTATGAATCCATTTCTTTTCCTGAGCTCTGCTTCCCTCCACAAAACTTTGCACACTGTTGGATAGATTTCAGGATGAAAACATTTTATTCATCAGTTTCAGGAGGTTAGTGATGTACTTCAGCAGCTAAAAATACTTCTCATGACACACATTGTGATGAGCGCCCGGAATGCTTCTGTTCTGTTTAACGAAACTGTAGCATATTGTCTATCTACTGCTGCATAACAAATCAGCCCACATCTTAATGGCTAATACTATGATCCCTTGTTACGGCTCCTGTGGATCGGGACTTTAGGTGCAGCATGGCTGTGCAGTTCTGGGTCAGAGGACCTGTCTGAATTTTTCGTTGTTGGGGTGCAAAATCCAACACCCATAAATGAAGGAAGAAAAGGCTTATTTTAGCTCACGGTTTCACGAGGTCTCAGTGTACTCATGGGTGGCTGGTAACGGCCAGAGTATAGTGGACAACAGCAGCTCAGTGTGTCACAGGAGGAAGGATCAGGGCAAGGGAGAATCTGGGGCAAGATAATGTCCTCCCAGGCTACACCTTCAGTGATCCACTTCCTCAGTGAACACATTTTCAGTCATCTGACTCTCCTGACCAGACCCAACCTCCTAACAGCACTGAAATTCATAGATAATCCACAAACATTCAAATTCCTAAGGCTCTTAGGGGACATTCAGATCCAGATGGCAATAATTGCTTATACAGGGAGGGTTCAACTCATCCTTGGGTTTGAATGGAGTTGAATGCTCTGCTTCCAAGGTGACTACTGTACATGCTGGCGGGTCAGCACTGCCGAGTGATGGTGAGGGAGGTGATTCTCTAAGTTGCTACCTGAGTGAGTAAACATAGGTTACAGGTGGCTAGCTTCCCACCGGAAAAGTGTTTTAAGATAACAAGGCAAAACGGTAATGCTTTGGAATAATCTGGTCTCTGAGGTCATGTGCTATCCCTTCTGCCACACACTACGAATCACATAGAACACCCTAGTCCTTTGTGGATAGGGACTATTCAAGGACAAGTAGCTGAGGACCTTCCTCAATGGATGGCCATGACAGCTAAAAATTAACCTCTTTTTTTTTTTTTTTTTTGGAGACAGCGTCTTGCTCTGCAGTCCAGGCTAGTCCCAAACTCACTGTGTGGCCTAGGCAGGGCCAATAACTCCCAGAAATCCTCCTGCCTCAGCCTTCTGAGTACTGGGATTACAGTTGTGCATCTGTTACTTTGCAGTGCTGTGGGATTAACCCGGGGTCTTGTACTTCCTGGCAAATGCTTCAATCATTGAGCTACACCCTCAGCCCCAACTAGCAAGTGATGTTTACCAACGACTTTGACCATCTTCAGTAACATGTATTCACATCGAGATATACAAATAAACAATGATAGCTTTAACAGGGAAAACCCAGTTCTTGTCACCTGGTGGACATGGGTTAGTGTTAGCATGTTTCATTGGTTCTGGAAGCTTCTGTTCCATTATGAAGTTGCAGCCTAGTGCGAGGATGAGGCTTTCCCTCCTAATGCCTGCGTTCTACTGTTAGCACCATTCTGATCTCAGTTTCTTGCCACTAGCAATAGAGCCGGTATGCATGTCCAGGTCCTAAGCTCCCTCCGAATTACAAACCGTTCTCTTCTCTTGCTTTCTTTCTCTTTCTTTCCCTTTGCATAAGTGGGTTCCCCTTTGATCTATTGTTCTCCCAGTCCCAGAGCAATATGATTCCACACGGAGGAGTCTTAGAGGCAAAAAGCCCGAGGATTTATCCTGTAATTACCGAATGCATGTACACGCACAGTGTGGAGCATTTGATTACAAAAAGCCACTAGACATGCAGGATCCAGGAATTAGCTTTGCACAAACCCACAGTATCATTTGAGGCTCAAGCTGTAATTGAGTTCCTCCATCCTCTCACATTAGGATATCCTGTCACTGTCTTATACTTAGCATGTGTGTGTGGAGATAAATTCATCTTCCTCTGAAACTGAGCTCTTCCAACCCACAGGGGCTTTTTCATTTTCGGTGTTAGGGGTTCAACCCAAGGCCTTCATACAAAGCCACGAAAGTTTATCTTTTAAATTATGAGGCAAGTTCTAACTAAATTAATAAGTGTCCAGGCTGGGCTTAAACCATGGTCCTCCTGCCTCAGTATCCCTGAGTTCTGGGATTACAGACCTGTGCCATCGTGCCACAGCTTCTCGCCCACGTTCCCACTTCTCCATCCCTGTGGCACAAAAGGTATAACCTCAGGCATTTCCTCGGTTTCCTGTGATCTCTTCTGCCACTTACACTCCAGGACAAATGCTGAGCCCTTCTCTTCCCTTCTTACAGCAGCCTCTGGGTTCTATTACCTCTTATCTCCCAGGCTGTCCTGTCCAATCCATGCCACATGCTTCCACTAGATCAATTTTTCTTAAATTCCACTTTGGCTCAAAAAAAAATCAGTATTTCTCAAATTGGGATAAAGCCTAACCCCTGTCCTGACATCCGAGACCTCCAGCTCTTATTCCACGGTGTGTGTCTGCTTCCTTCTTTCTCACTGCCACCCAACACAAGCAATGTCTTCTCACACCTACTCCGTTTCTGGTGCTGCCTTGCCCCCACATACCCCTACCAGATATACCAATGTCAATGCCCCATCCTCCTCAAACAAGTTGTGAGGGCTCTTGCTTCTGTGAGGTCCTTCTCTCTTAAGCTCCAATTCATGCTATTGTCTACTTTATGGGCCCTGGTGGAAGACCTTGTGTTCAAGTCTCCCTGCTCTGGCGCAGAGATTCTTTAAACAGTAGTGTTCTGTTAGACAACACTGTGCATTTTACTTACCCAGCTGTGTTGAGCACACACTTCCATAACTGGGAAGAATTGAGAACGTATTTACTAAAGAAATCTGTGGATCAAAGTTCCAACAGGAGCCCCAGGAATGAAATTTTTAATGGCTGCTTTTCTGGTGTCACAGCTGCGTTGGGTGGAGAGAGCTGGTCTCTCTGTCTTGGTTGAAGCCTGCAGTGCCTGACAATCTTGGAGAGAAATATGACACACAGCCCCCCACCAGCAGAGGAGACTCTGTTGTCTCTGCCTTCTCTGATTCCCAGCTCTGTATGTTTGCTTGTATTTTTTCTATCAGTTTACCCTGTTCATTGTCTGACAATTTAGTGATTGTTCTGGTGCCATTGGCAAGTGTCCTGTTTAGGGCTACCCACTGTGAGAAGCTGGAGTAATTTGTGCTTGTAGATTTTTGTTTTCCACAAGATGCTACTGGGGTGATAATGCCAAAATTGTGCAAATGACTGAAACAAAGAGCTGTATTACTTCTGTTGCCAAGGGTAGGGCCTCCCCCTCCCTCACTGGAAGGAAAAGACAAGCACACTGAGATCTGCTATCCTCTGGAATGGGAAAGCTACCTTCAGTGCCTTCTCTCTGAGAAAGAATAGCAATCTTAAACTCACATCATAATTAGCATTTTTATTCAGTGAACTAGGGAAGGCCCATGTGGCTCTTAAGGGCTAGTGGATAAGAGGAACTCTTCTTCGTACATCCAGTAAATAAGGATCTATTAAGGGCTGGGCCTCAGGCTTGGTACTGTTAATCATACACACACTTGAGCAAGCACACATGATTGTGCACGTACATACACACAAACACACCAAACAAATCAAGAATTAAACCAAGCTCAAATGCACACCACAGTCTCCTCCTCTAAGGCCATTAAGAAGTCTTCGATATTCTTAGGATTAAGTCAAAGCCTATCGATGGAAACCCGACCTGAGCCACAGTCCAGAAATGACACAGCAGGAAAGCAGATAAGGGGGAAATTGAAATCAGAAATGGAGAAGGCTCAGATCACAGCGTCCACTACCCAGAGTGGGTCATGTCCTTGCCTATGGTGTGTTCTCAAAGGTTTGGTCTAGTCTGGGTATACGTGACTTTTATCATAGGGCCATGACCACACCCTGAGATCTATTGAGCCAGGCATAATAACCCTGAAATAGCACATCTACCAACAACCCAAGCCTAAGTTTGCACTGTGGCTGAGGAAAACACAGAGTCAGAAGGCAGTGCCAATGGGATCCAGAGAATGCACACAGCAGCCAACCCCCCCCCCCCCCCCCCCCCCCCCCCCCCCCCCCCCCCCCCACACACACACACTAGAGCCTAGAGGGAGGGGAACCTCAGGACAGATCAGACTCTTAAGTAAGGTTGCAAGGCAAACCAGACGGAAGAGCTTCCTGCCCACATGCTGATCCCAGCACCTTCCATTTTCTTGGCATTAGCTATTGAGCCTGGGCATAGATTTATTTGGTAAAATGTTCCCCTACTTTTTAAGAAAAAGAAGTTCTAAGTTATCATCTCACTAGTATTTTCAGGAACCATTAGTAGCCCCCTCACAAGAAAAGCAATAGGATCAGGATAAGGCCCTCACATGGCTTTGCCGTGAAGTCGTTGCAGGATGCTGGGGAGTGCCGATGTCTCTGAGGCTGTGTCCTCATTGGAGGTATGCGGGGTGGGGGGGGATGTGGGAGGGGCAGATGGCATTAGAGAAAGTCTCACTGCAAAGCGTATGTGAAGCAAGAGAAAGAGATAGAGAAGGAATGAAGGTGAGGAAAGAGAGGAGACACAGGGAGGGGCAGAAAGAACAGGTGGAGAATAGCAGGTAGGCTACAAAGAGGGGAGAGAATGATGCACACAGATGTTCTAGAGATGGCCCAGGAGCGTGGTCACAGAGCACGGGGCGCCTTCGTCTGCATCTGATCTCAGCACAGGCCTCTCTGGTCAGGAGATTTGAGGCTATCAGATCTGTTCCCTGTGAAAAATAGTGACTCAATCACATGAAAATGGTTTGACATTGTTACTGTCCTTTGATTGCCTCCAAAGAGAGGCTTTTCTGATTGGCCAGGCTATAAAAAGAATGAGACATATCCAGCTGGTGAAGGCAATGTTTTCCTTTTAAACACCTACTCTGTGTCACCTTGAACACTGAATACCTCCCTACACAGTCCTCTCATTTAAGTGTTTATTGGGCAAATGGTGTGCACTAGGTTTCAGCAACAGAGCAAGCAGAACAGAGCCACTCCTTTCCTCGTGGAGTCTACAGTTGGGTTAGGGTCTAGCATGGAGAGCACCACAGAACCAGTGGCCCCACCAGCTGCCTTGGCCACTTCACCCTTGCCGTGACAAAAAACCTGACATCCACAATTTAAGGAGGGGTAGATTTATTTAGCTCATAGCTTCAGAAGGTCTCTCACACACAGTCCGTTCCTGGGGCAGCTGGCTACCGTGGAGGTGCATGGCAGAGGCTGGAATGCTGCCCACCCGTTGCAGACAGAGAAGCCAAGGCAGACAGAAGCAAAGCCTGGGATCCCTCCTAGGAAGAAGCTGCAACAGTGTTTCTTCTTCCTTCCTTTGCTTAGTTGGGCTCCCAACACCCAGGGTGGGCGCCCTTTTCTCAGTTCTTGGCCTGTAAGTCAACAGCACACACCTGCAAGCTCTGCCCCCAGCAATGGCAATCCCCCCATCTCAACAAGTTGATACAATCTCTCCAGTTCAAGCTCCAAACATCCGCCCCTTTCGGCCAAGCTCTGCCTCCCAATAACACATAGTTCCAGATACATGAGGCTTTAGGGGGACACTCAAGATCCAAACTGTAGCAACAACCGCTGGTCACATTCTCCTTTTAAATGTTCACGGATGTTACAGCCCACTCTGCATCGTCAAAGAGACTGAATTTTGAGATTCTCAAATAGCTTATTTGGTATTTTACAGCTAATAATACGACGGGCAGGACTTACACCAAAACCAATCGGGAAGTGACAAACGTGCAGTTACGTCAGGATTAGCGCTAATTGTCCCAGAAGAAGTTTTCGCTTGCGCACACGGTCTTATATTTACATTAATTGAACACCACAACCTTCTGAAACAAAATTTGCTGTGAAAAATAAACAAGCTGCTATCACACAACCAAACTCAGGAAGGACTAACTCCGCACAGCTGCTGAGGAGCCCAGGAGCCTCCTGCTCTGCCGGCTGGGGAAGTGAACCCCCCAGGAAGCCCAGCAGCAGCCCAGGGTCTCCCTGGCCAGATTCCGGGCAATTTCCCTGGCAAATTCATCAAACTTCTAGCCATGGATGTGTCTTTCTTTGACAGATATGGCCGGGTGCAGGTGCAGCAGACCCTCGTGTGCAGATATACAAAGCCTTTTAGCTGCTTCAAAAGCTATCAGTGCTAACACGTGAGGTGTGAGCGAGACGGATCCGCCTTACTCAGGGCATCAAAAGGGATTACCCAGAAACCGATAACAGATTTTAATTTAGATGACCACGATGGGGGCGAGGATGCCAAGAAACAGAGTTAATTCCATAGTGGCAAAAAGCCTAAGATGCGAGGGATGATAAATATACGTTTAGAGGTCTGTTTAGCCAGCTGCCCTGTGGTCTGCTTCACCACGGCCCTGCATCCTGTGATGCCACAGGCTGGGGTGGCGAAACTCCCTGGAGTAGATAGCCCCGTACCTAGGATTCTAGACTTCCAGAGAGAATTTAACACCGCTCCTTGCTTTGCTGCCCTTGAAGGAACAAACGCTATGTCCTTGTTACAATGCAGACCATTTCCTACCCTATATCGTGGTTTCTGGGCGACAGAATAATTTCAGTAGTCAGTTTCCACATATGTCATTGATAGATAGATCGTTTTGGCTACCATTTGAAACCACCCACTATAGATGTCCCTCTGCTACTTTCCAAGGTCGCTATTATCATGACTACTTAAAGTCCAGTTGCTTGTCCTGGGTCCTTTTTGCTTCTATCTAGGGAAAGATTAGTTATGATTTCTCTGAGTAGCACAAACATCCAACCCAGAGTTCCTGAACGCAACCCAGGACATCCTTCAATGCAGCCCAACACAAATCCCTAACTCTCTTACAAATTTATGAGATTGTTTTTTTTTTTTTATTATTTCACTCAACTGGACAATTCTTGAGCATGAATTTTGTAGATCAGACCTGTTTCATCTTTGGTCCAGGGCTGCATGTAGTCCTGGAAGTCTGATAACAGGGCCTCACGAGATCAGAAACTGTTAACATTATTATGTGCCTCTTCAGCTGTATTGTCAATGAGTCAATCATCCAGTGTTCGGTGCAGCACGTGTGAGTGACCACCTAGAACTCTGCCTCTCTTGCCCACACCCACAACCAGCGGAATCAAAACCCGCACGTATCAAAAGTTGCATATGTTCGTACAACTTGAAGTGTAAAACAGCATTGTGGATCACAGTATTTCAATTTACTTACATGTCTGTGTGTCTGTGAAGCCAGGGGATTATTGTTTTTAGGTAGCTATATGCATTTTCCTATTCAGTAACTACATAGGTTTGTGTTGTTTGTTTTCATGTTATAATAAAAATATAAAAAGTAACTTGTGTTAGTTCACCATATTATCCATATTGTGTTTCAAATGTGGCTCAAGACAATTCCTTTTCCCTTGATGCAGCTTAGACAAGTCAAAAGGTTATATACCCATGGCATAGAACATCAGTCACATATTTATTTATCCAATTATTCACCATTTTTTTTTTGATCAGTCAACTGTTATTCACCAGGAGCTGTGGTAGATGCAGAAAATACAGCAGCGAACAGGACAAACTTGACCACTGACTTCCTCAAGAGTGCCCATTGATGTAGTGGGAAGACAGTGGAAAAGAAAGAACAGTGAAACAATTTTTAACAAGAAAAGAAGGCACAGAATTTTAAAAAATGAGTAATAGTGAAGAAAGATATCCCAAGAGGAGTCTCTGATGCAACCAGGCTAAGGGCTAGCTGGTATGGAGGACCATCTAAGCTGACTTAAAGTTGAAGAATATTTCTTTTGATGAAATCCCCCAGCAAACTAGGGATGAAAGGCAATTGCCACCGAGTGATAAAGGGCATCCCCAGAATACTTAGTTAATATCACACTTACTGGTGGTAGGATGGAAACTTCCACCTTACGGATAGGAAGAACTTAAGGCTTTTGTATTCAGCACTGTGTTGGACCAGGCAGTTAGGCAAGACAAACAGATTTTTAAAAGTGCATTCATACTGGGAAAGAAGAATCAAAACTATTCTATTAGTAGTTGCCGTATCATAAACAGAAAAATTCAAAGGAGGACATTGAGAAATTATTAGAACTAAGAGACAAGTTCAGCAAAGGTACAGGGTATATGATAAATACAAGAAATTAGCTGACATTTACACACTATAGATGAGCAATCTGAAAGTGAGTCGATTTATAATAGTATTTAAAAAAACAGAACAGTCAGAATTAATTTTAAGACAAAACTGCAAAACTGGTACTCTAAGAATTATAAGCCATTGTTGAATAAAGTTTTTTTTTTTAAGTCCAAGAAGAAAGCTATTCCATGTTCAAAGATTGAAAGATTTAACACTGCTGATATATCAAACTTTCAAATTCATTGATATAAGCATTATAATCTTTATCAAAATCCAAGCTGTCTTTTGCAGGAACTGGCAAGTTGATCCACAGATTAATATGGAAAAATCAGAAACTCAAAATAGTCACAGCAATGATGAGAATAAAGAATTGAGTTGGAGGTCTCCCATTTCCTGATTTCAGACTTATTAAGAGACTATAATGAAACAATGTGGTACTGGCAAAAGGGCAGGCATGTAAAAGTGCAACGGGACAGAATAAAGTTCAAAATTAAAACTCTTGCTTTTTATAATATCAATTAATTTTTGGAAAAATGTCAAGCAAGTTTAATTGAGAACAGAATAGTTTTTTTTTTTTTTTTAAACAACTGGTGCTGGAACAACAAGATATTCACCCACAAAAGAATAAAGTTGGATATTTACCTCAGACCAAATACAAACCAACTTAAAAATTGATTATGGATGGAATTGACATAATATCTAAAATGATAAAACTGCTAGAAAAGAAATGCATGGTGAATCTCTGTATGTTTGGGTAGGAAAAAATTCTTGTGTATGATAACAAAAGCACAAGATGCTAAAGAAAAAACAGATAAGTCAAGCTTCATCAATTTTTTTAAAAATTGAAATTCAAAAACATCAAAAAAGAACCACTAAAATGGGAGGAGATATTTACAAATTATGTGTCTGTTAAATGAGTGGTATACTGATAATGCAAAGAACCTTATAATTCAATATTAAAAAGACAAATAACTAATTTTGAAATGGGTACTGGGTTGAAATTGACATCTGTCCAGAGGAGATGCACAAATGTGCCAGAAGCACGTGGAAGTATGTGCAACATCATTAGTCATTAGGGAAACACAAACAAAAAACAAAATTAGACAGCGCCTCACACCAACTAGAAATGTTAGAGCACACAAGACACAACAAGAAGTGCTGGAGAGAATGCAAGAATTCAATCTTTCTATGTTGCTGAGAGGACTGCAAAGCAAGCGGACTATTCTGAAAGATGGTTTCACAATTCCTAAAAATTTTAAACATAACATTACATTATGACCTAGCAACCACACATACACACACACACACTCACACACACACACATATATATATATATATTCATGTACAACCATATTCATATATATAAATGTATATATATGTGTGTATGGATGAGTGTATTCATATATAAGTTAAAACATGCATACACACTAAAACTTACACAAGCACATTTACAGCAACATTATTCATAAAAGGTAAAAAATGAATACAGACTGTGATGAATGGACCAAATACAGAATATCTGTACAATAGGATATTATTTGGCTATAAAAAGATATGAAGTATAATACATGCATGCTACATCATAGACCAACTTTGAAGAAATCAGGCTAAATGTAAGAGGCCACTCATGAAAGATGATGTCTTGTATGATTCTGTTTATATTCATCAGCTTGAATGGGTGAATGTGTAGACAAAGCAGATGAGTGGTCGCCTAGGGTTGATGGTGACGGGAGACCTCCATCATGCCTGTTGATGGCACAGGACTTCTTTATGGGGTCACAAGGATGTTTTAGAGTCGATGATCATAATGGTTACCAGCAGTACACTTAACCCCACTGAATTTTACATTTTAAATTGGTGAATTATAAGTTATGTGAACTGTATCACAATACAGCTTTAAAAAAAAAAAAACTAGGGAAGAGCAAGTTGAGTCAGATGCTTGGTTAGGAGTAGTCTAAAGCTTTCCTTACTCAAACTGTGGCTCACAGACTAACAGAACAGGAAAAGGAGGTTTTAGGTCCCATCCAAGATCTATGAAATCATATTCTTTAAATTACTAAGTGCTCCATTTTTTGTATGCACATTATAGTTTGAGAAGCAGTAGTTTAAGTAGAGAGGGGGTTAAAGCCAAGACTGAGGTGGTAAGGAACTTGGTAAGATGGGGGGACTGAGAATCCAGGATGGATTGGCATGGAAAGGACCTAGGAGATTGGAGCATTGAAGCAATGAATATCTAGGCCCTGTTGCACAGGGACTTAATGTCTCAGAAATGAAGCTTGTATTTCATTGCAGTCAGCAAAGATCAAAAGATTTAAGCAGAGGAGTGATGTCATCAGAGTTGCTGCTATGTGGAATATTAGTTAAGAGTAACAAGATTAGAAGTTGAGAGAACAGATACTTGTTGGGTAGTAGAAAGATGTTTGTGCCTTAAACTGTTGTGATGGTGGCAGAGGTTCAGGGAGAAGGGTGGTTACCAGGTATATTCAGCAGAAAGAGTTGACAGAACTAATGATTAAAGATGGATAACAAATGAAAGATTCAGAGCTGGTTACTTACAAGATCTTGAGTTGATGGTGGCATCATTTACCAACAAAGGGACAACCAGGCAGAGACAGCTATGTAGCGCCATATAAAACAGGAGCTCAATTTGGGAAAGATCTTTCTGAAAGACACCCACGTGGAGACAGAAGAATAGGGAATTGAGAATTCAGAGATGTTCAGGCTGGAGATATAAATTTGGAAGTCATTAACGTAAAGATGCCATTTAAATGAGATCACGTAGGGAGAATGTAAAGAGTCCAAAGCAATTTTAAAATTCCAAAGAGGGATGTTTGCTTCACTATCTGATTGTCGAGCCAGGAAAGCACTAGTAGCTCCATGGGGAGTGAATATTAAGTAGAGCTAGTCTATTGAGAACTTAGACTTAAAGAAAGCTTTGACAGAAACTACCTTTTTGAGAAGGGGTATTTCCATCCAATTTAATCCCTGATAAGTGCTGGCACTGACCACTCCACTCCAACCATGCTGTGGCTTAGGTTTATATGGAAGTGGACATCTCTCCATGCTCACCGTGGGAAAAAAGTAGGTGGATCATGGAAAAATTGGAGATGGCTGGGTTCGAGGTAACCGAGGTCGTGCAATGAACTCAGGCAGGGTCGGCTCAGCCATCTGCGTGGATGTATTTCAGTATTTGCACAGCAGAGAGAACTGTCTATAGAGTAAATAATCAGTCCTTGGTATGGAGACTGGAGGAAAGGCGTGGCTCTTTTAATTCATGACATGGCCTAAAAAAGTGAACTATAGAAGTGTTTAGTTTCTTTTTAAATGTAACTAATAATTTTTACTAGTAAAAAAATTGTATCTTCATTCAGTTTTCATTGTGTGTATAACTGTATGGTAAGTTGTTCAAGGGCTTGTCTTTTCTCCTTAGTGCAAAGACCCCAACTTGCCCAAATTTGTGTTCTGTAGTGCGTAGTTGCATCTTTTGAGTGCAGCTCATGGACAAGTCTCAATGAGTATTTGTTAATTAAATGGCTAAGCATGTGATGTCTCTAAACAAGTAAAAGCGAAAATCGGGGCAGAAGAACCTTCTTTCCTCTTAATTCATCAGGCACACTCCATACTTTAATTTCAGAAAAGTTCGGGTGGGAGACGACTTATGTGTTACCAGTCACGTTGGTCTTCACACTGCTTTGGAAAATCTGTGGGGGACCCAAGCCCCAGGTTTCCTGGCGTTGCCTTGGAGAGAGAAGGAGATTCCTATGGATGGGAGTCGTGTGGTTTGCTAATCCTTCTTCAACTAGAGAAAGAATTTCTCCAGCTCCAAAAACCTTTTCATTGGAAAAATGATGTAATATTTAAAAGTATTTTAAATAAAATATTCAAAGCTATGATGTGATGGACTTTTTTGTTTTTGCTTTTTGTCACTAAAACGCGTCGTTAAACCTAGAGAGGTGGGCAGTGCTAGTAGACGTTCACCGCTAGTTGGTCGGCGGATGGAACCCTGTCAGTACTATTAATAACTCTATGCCTTTCTGCCACATTCTTCTAACTGCTGGGAAGGCCTTGAGTTCACCACAGCCCACTGCATGCGCACAAAAAGACCATCAGGCTTAGGAGCTGCGCAAGTCGAATCTAAGCTCG
Source organism: Ctenodactylus gundi (assembly GCA_004027205.1). Classification (NCBI taxonomy): domain Eukaryota; kingdom Metazoa; phylum Chordata; class Mammalia; order Rodentia; family Ctenodactylidae; genus Ctenodactylus; species Ctenodactylus gundi. The sequence goes on from PVKB01000142.1 coordinate 29,267, forward strand.
AGGCAGGCACAGTGCGGCTCACCCATCTAAGATCCTATGCCGTCTGTGTGCCTCCTCTGATTCACAAGGAGAAAGTTAATGCTGAGCCTGACCAGACCAGGGCCCCACCTCCGCATCTTTTCAGAATCTAGCTCGGAGTTTTACAGGGCACATGATCTCCAAGCTGAGGATACGTATCCTCCTGCCAGGAAGCAGATGGATAGATCATAAGATCTTTGATCTTGGACTCAATTCGTTATTCAAGAATATAAACTGTTTATAATTATACCTCAAAAGTAACTCCTGGTTTCACGAACAGTGCTCACGCTTTCGGTCTGGCAGGGTCTGCGAGCCTTTTACGCAGAGGCTTTGTTTCTTGTTGTGTTGGGACCAGCAAATCCATTTCCCACCCGGTCAATGGTCAGGTTGCCACCTTGGCAAAGGACACAATAAATGTAGGCAGGATATTTACATTCACTATTGTATGTTTTTAAATTTCCTTGGCAGAAGAACGGTGAATGCAAAGCAATAGTATGGCTGAGAGGCAGGGGGCCATAATTAAAATCCCTTTTTGTTTTTTAAATGGCTTATTAAAATGCTTGTGAAACCTGCTACACAAAGCGACAGCCAAAACCCGTTGCTGCTAAGTGGAATGAAATGGATTTTTCAAATGTCACGCTAGTATCCACTTAATAATACATTTTCTATAGACAGGACAATAATATATATTTTAATCACTTTTCTACAGGCAAATAGACTGCACAGGAGCTGCCCTTCACTGGCACTTGGAAATTATGAATTTTTCAATAACCTTTTCTATTATTCATCCTGTGTTATTCCGTAACATTTCTGCATGAGGAATGTGCTTCCTGGACACTTTATGAATCTCTTCTATTATTTATTAAACAGCAAGGTGTCTTCCTAAAACCCTCACCCCAATCCCTGGAGAGGCCTGCTTGGAGGAAGATCCAAACATGGATAGCTACACGTTGAGTTATTAATAATTTTGTATCTGTAAGAGTTTCTGATTGAGTAAGTTCCTCCACATGGCTCAACTTTGACCGCCAGAGGTGCGCAAGCTCCGAGAGGCCCGTGCCTGATAATTGGCCTGCGCGAGTCTCTATTTAAAGCAGTTGAGCTATATTTACTATGTACTCCTGAACTGTCCATGTTCCCAAAGGGAGAGCTTGGGAAAGGAGGGTGAAACTGGCCAGGGAAGCAGGATTCCCAGGTTAGATTTTCTGTTATGCATAAAGGATCTGATTCAGAAAAATGTATTTATCTTCCCCCACTGGCTCAATCCACTCACAATGTTTTCTTTGCGTGGATAATTCTGACTCATTCTATATGTCATAATGTAGCCTTGTGTTCTCTGGGAAGTCTTCCCAGACGTGTCCAGAACACAGTAACTCTTCCAGTGTTTTAAAGGGCCATGCTCTTACCTATCTTAATATTGTCATACCGTACTGTGTCACTGTTGTGACCCACATGGACAGGGATTTATTCTCTCCTGATCACCGAATACATTCTATGACAGGAAATAGAATTAGCGCTAAGTAGGTGTTCTGTCATTGCTTAGAATGAGTTAGTGGATGCATAAGTAGTAAGGTCGTCCAGATGCTCCTTATAAAGCGTCTTTCAACAAGGTCTCAAAGATGCAGATCTGTGTCATTGGGCAGAGAAAGTCCATGAACTTTCACCTATTCTCCCTTCTCTTGAATCTGAATAGGACTACAGACAAGCTCTAGTCCAGCCGCTGCGTGTAGAAGTAGCCTGAAACACTTACGGACAGGACAGACACATTTAAAATTAGAACATAGACGCAGTTCTGTCTTCTGCTGCCGTGACACTGCTGGAAGCCGTGTATTCCAGATGTTCCAGATGCAAGATGGTGGGTTCATCCGCCACTGGCCCTGAGTAATTAGTGAGCAGGACAGCCCATCCCCCACCATGGCACACATGCACATGCACCCACATACTGACCTACACTGCAGTCTGGTCTGTTAAAACGAATTTAATCCTGTCTAATATCTACATAACCAGAAAGAGAAACACGGGGGTAGGGATGCGCTGGCCTTGTTTTCGTTAATCTGCTTGCTTTAGCATTTCCAAACCTTTCCATCCTGGAAATGGGAATGTACCAGAGTATTCTTTATTATCTGACTCCTCAGTGAGGAGAGAAGGCAGCATTGGAGAAGTTTCCAGAACTCTGAAAATTTGACCTACTTTGGATATGCCCTTGAGGAATCCCTGCAAGAAAAACAATTGTTATGATAATTCTGCTACGGGGGAAGACTGTTCTCCAAGCTTGGTGAGAGACTGTTCTCCAAGGCTCAGCTTCTTATCTTGTGTCCTCTCCACGCCTCCTAAGCAGGCAGAGTCTGGATGGGTCTCACAGACCCTTCTCCCCCTCATGGGAATCTGGAGGAGGGAGCAGAGTCCACCCTAACCAAAGGCATGGTAGCCTCCTCTTCTCATTTCTGGGGCCCAACCCATTGTGGATGGCCATGCTTTGTGTGTTGCACTGGTCATTCTATGAGGGGTATGTATATATGTGTGTGCGTGTGTGTGCACGTGTGTGTAGTGCTGAGGGCCGAGCCGAGGGCTTCACACCTGTTCAGCTACTAAACTGCATCCCCAGACTTATTTCTATTTTTTATTTTGACAGTCTTGCTAAATCACGCGGGCTGGCCTTGAATTTATGGTCTTCCAGCTGGGATTACAGTTGTGCACTACTGTTTTATGTTTTGCATTTTCCGATGGGTTATGAATCGGTTTCTTTACTCTTTGCAAATTATTCTTTCTGAATTCTTTTTTATTTTATTTTATTTTTTGAGACAGGATCTCACTCTGTACTCCAAGCTGCCCCTAAACTCACTATGAAGTCTAGGCTAGCCTTGAATTTGGCAATCCTTTTGCCTCAGCCTCCCAAGTGCTGGGATTATAGGTGTATGCCACCACTCCCAGCTTATGTGGTGCTGGGGAATTGAACTCATGTACTTAGCGCTTTTAATCACTGAGCTATTCCTCCAGTCCTGAAGTATTTTGAAGAAACGTTCCCTAAGCTAATAATAAAGGCTACACTAGTGATGTAACTGATGTTGCCAAATTTATAAGGAATAAACAAAAATTATAGTCAGTATTTAAATTAAATAAAAGCTTTTTTAAAGACACTTTTCCAAGAATAATAGGATAAGTATGTTTGAAGCAAGGAAAAGTATCTTGAGTATTTTGAACATTTTTAATGGCTATGCATTTTACTATAATAATGTTTTATTTAAAATTTCACCATGTCATTTGAACACACCTCATTAATCAATTATTACAGCAATATTTGTCAAATAAAAACATTGTATCATGTCCATAGTCATCTGTTCACAGGAGATAATACCTTGAGACTTCTGGGCTCTACCCTAAAGTCAAAATGAGCATGAAAGCTAAATGTTTTGCATTGATTCAGGAATCAAAGCAGCCACAACAGGAAAACTGAAGGTATTCACAGAGGAAGACTTTCAGAACTGCTTCAAGAAGTGACAAGAACGAGGAGATAGGCATGTCGAGTGACGGGCGTATGGTGAAATAGGTTAATGACAATGTATCTTTTATTGTAACACATTTTTATATTTAAATATTCACAGTATCTTTTGATCACATGTCATATGTATGCTAACTGAAATGTACGTGTGTAGGTTTTTATTTTTTTGCATAGTTTATCTGTTTTCTACTTGTCTCATACTCCCAATCTGGGGCAATGTTACAGGTGAAATCATTGCTATGGGAGACACTAAGCTCAAAACTCAGGAGCTGAGCTCTTCAATTCAAAAGCCCATCCTGCTCAAGGGTGAAGGTGGAGGCAAGGACAATCCAGCAGAAGCAAGAAAATAGAAAAAAAGTCTCATGTACGTTAGGACTCTACTTGCCTGACTAGGGTAAAAGGAAGTTCCAGCCGAGGGTGGGGTGCATGGCTGACTTAAGAGGCTGGATTTGGCCCCAGCTTGGCCTTTGTAGATATAAGAGAGAGAGAGAGAGAGAGAGAGAGAGAGAGAGAGAGAGAGAGAGACAGAGAGACAGAGAGACAGAGAGACAGAGAGACAGAGAGACAGAGAGACAGAGAGAGACAGAGACAGAGAGACAGAGAGGGAGAGGGAGGACCACACACACACACACACACACACACACACACACACACACACACAGAGAGAGAGAGAGAGAGAGAGAGAGAGAGAGAGAGAGAGAAGGAGAATGCAGAAATAGAGAAAGGAAGAGGAAAAGGGCAGTAACTCATAACAGGTGAGGAAAAGGGGAGAAAGGGAAGAAGGGTAGAGGGGAAAGGGAAGACAGAGAGACAGAGTGTGTAACAAACAGCTGGACCTTCCCGTGCGCACTAAAGGGGCACCTATATTTCCTGAGGGCCACCCCCAATCTTAATCATCTGAGAGAATAAGTCAAGATTGCAGCCATTTCCCCAGACATACTGACAAAGTGGGACCCTAGAAACACAGATGGAAAATCTGGGGGTTGAGGAAAGGGCTACCTCGTTCATGGTGTTCTTAGACCATGTTCTTGTTGATTTACTAGAAACCAAAGTTGATGACATGGTTTAACTAGGAAGTGTACCCTGGCTTGCTATATTGAGGGCTTGACCTCAATGTAGTAATGTACAGAGGTGGGGTCTGGAGAGGTAATTGGACCAGGAGAGCACTGACCTCGTCAATTGATAGTTTGTAGACGAATGTGCTAGGTGGTGGGGCTCAGCTGGCAACTGGAGATTGCCAGCTTTCGAAGGGCACATCTTGTCCCTGGCCTCTTCCTCTCCACTCTCTGATTCTTGGCTCCATGAGGGGAGGAGCACCACTATTCCACATCCTTCTGCTGTGATGTTCTACCCCACCTGAGGCCCACAGCAATGGAACCATTTAGCCATGGATTGAAGCCTCTGAAATCATAAGCCACCTAAACCTTATAAGGTGTGTATTCCAGGTGTTTTGTCGAAATGATAGAAATGTGACTCATACAGATGCCTTCCTCCCTCCATGGGCAGCACACCATAGAGGAAGGACGGGGAGCAGAAGCAATGAGGATGTTGGCAAGACAGAAGATGTGGAGGGGATCTGTGGGGGTTTGAAGGGCTTGAGGTCAAATTCTACTTCCATCTGTTTTTATAAATGAAGCTCTATTGGAACACAGGCCTAGCATTCAGTTGCCTACAAGGCTGGGCTGGTCCACTTCAGCACTTGCAGAGGGACCTTTTGACCTCAATATCGAAAATACCCACTACTTGGCTCTCAGCAGGAAGTGTTTGGACTCTCACTTGCATAATAATCTTGAACTTGACTGCAAAAGGCAGAGGAGAATTAGGACAGAGCTGAGCATCCTTGAAGGCACCTAGTTCACAAAGATGCGTCAGGTTCGGAGTACCTTCTGGTATGATTCAAGTTATTTCTGTTAAATATTGTGAGGTAGATCCAGTCCCAAGATGAGTATTATCTTCCTGCTGCAGATGAAACTGAAGCACAGGGTAACAACATCCCAGTCATACAGTTTGTGAGTGCTGTAATGAGGGGTCAGAGCTTTCTTCTACCCTGCCGCATGGAAGGTGCTATAAAGGGATGAAGCTTCTGAAAGAGATAGGAGACTGAATCCTAGTGTGAGTGCTGGAATTTTATATTCTATTAAATTTCATTCCCCAGTTAGACAGGAACCCCAGACTCTTCCTACTGGTTTTTTGTTCAGCACCAATATACCACTCTCTCTGAGTGTCTATCTCTGAAATATTTAGGTTTTGCTTTCGAGGTCTTCCTGAAGCATCATTGACTCCTTTTAAATTTCTCCTTCCAGACAACTCCTTCACGGTTTAAAATAGAGTCTTAAGCCAGGTCTGGTGGTCCAGGCCTGTATCCCAGCACTTTGAGAGGCAGAGATGGGAGGACCACAAGCTGAAGCCTAGCCCGGGCAACTTGGTAAGGTCCTGTCTTGAAATCAAAAATAAAAAACGGGTTTCTCAGTTTGGGGACAAGGCTTTGGGCTTGATCCCCAGTACTCTAAAAATGGGGGCAGACTCCCAAGCCTCCCTCTTTGCACACAGCCCATCTGAGGGATTCCTATGAGGGCCTGTATGTTCCCACACGCCGTCTTTCTTTCACATTTCATCTCATCCAAACCTCCTCGCAGGCAGCGGCTCTCTAAATATCATGTTTTAGAGTGAGGGGGAAACACAGTTGCTGGAGCCCGATGTCATCTGCGCAATAATAACGGCATCCCAGCTGATGAGAGGCAAACAGCCCCCGGGGTCAGGGCTGCTGAATGATACATCTCTTTGCACTGTTTATCTTGTGAGGATACCCAAGTGGAGCACTTAGACTAATTTTAGGGTCTTTTTTCCCTCTCTATGAACTGCGCAGCCCTCTTGAATGCAGTCTGTATTCCTAATTGGATCTCATCAAAGCTTTCCCATTGCCTTCAGCTGGCGGAGCTGCGTCTGGATGTGGAGGGAGGGGACAGACCCCAGCAAGAGAGTTGCGGTGGGCTGTGCCTACCCGATGGCTGTGTCTGTGGGAACCTCGTGATGGGACTCAGCAGTAGGCACCCAGCCTCCTAAGTCACTGCTCTTCCTCCCGTAGGGACAAAAGTAGAAGAGGTATAAAAAGTCCTCTTTAATGAAGACTTATTGAATATATAATTGAATATACGGGGCTAAGCATTTTTGCATATGATTTAAATAAATGTAAACTCAACAATTCTTGTGAGAAAGAAGCACTATTAGTCCAGTTTTACCAACAAGTAAGTAGAAACATAAAAACATTACTTAAGACGTTTGGGGAAACGTCCTAAAAAAAAATACCTATCCTAACACAACCCAAGTAACAAGCACTCTTAGTACTTGTTACAGGGCAAGCTTTACGTAGGCTTCACAAAAATATCCACAGGACACAGAAAAAATTCTCTCCACACACTTTCCCAGTGCCAAATTAGTAAACTATTAATGTCATCTTTTTTCCTTGAACCTAATTGTCATGAAGTATAAACTCTGAATTTTCCCACCCTATATCTTTACCTGGAACAATCACAATATGTGTGTAGGCGCAGAGAACATTCCATGTCCATCAAATGAAAGAGTAAATGACAGAGGCTGGTGCAGCACTTGCCAGGTAATAACTGACCTGTTGCATGCACTCACTTTCCCAGGCTCATGTAGGGGCTCACTGTCACTGGGATGAGTGTTGAAGGAAGGCGTCTCACTCACTTTTCATTGCTGGGACATGATACCCAGCGCCCACAGCTTACGCTCACTGTCCAGAGGTCTTGGTCTACTCGTGAGCGGCTGGCAATGGCGGAGCCAGCACAAAGCTGTTCACTGCGTTGCAACAGGAAGCAGAGTGAACGGAGAAGGGCAGGGCTTTCGTGTATCCCCCATCGAGCCCAAGGGATCCACCCCTTCCGAGCAAGCGCCACCTCTTAACAGCACAGGATATCAATGTTTAATCCGCATGATTGAATCACGTTCCTAACATGAGTCTTTTGCAGGGCGTTCCTTATCCGAACCCTAGCAGGAGGGCAACAAGTCAAACGAGCCATGCATTCATGACTCTTACAGGCTAATGACAGAGACACACAGATGAGTCATCCTAAAACGATATGCGAAGTGCAGAGTTCGAATGTGCCCAGAAACGCAGAGAAACCCGCTCTTCTTAGGGCAATATAATGTGGTACAAAACAAGATGCAACAAAGGGGAGGAGATTTGGAAGTAGAGAGAATGATGCTTAAAGCTCAGCCTTCCCCCATCCTACTAGGTGGGTGTGGGTCCTCCGACTGGCCACTTGGGCACACAACTTCCCACCTATAAACCATGGAGGATAATGCTTTTGTGCAGCTATCGTGGAGATTGATCAGGGAAACATGGCAAGTCCTTGGAGCAATGGAAATTTGGGTAGGGGTCCTTGCCCTGGGTCTGTTTCAGATCCACAGGCGGTTACACCTGGGCCCTTGGCCTTGGTGGGGGCACCTTCCTTGTTCTGACTGATGTTTTGGGACCTACCAGCCAGAAACCTATCTTCAGGAGATTCCAGGTCCTTACCTGCCAAGAGCTCAGCAAGGAAATGAGTTCTTTATCTGTTGGGAGACAACAGAGTAGCAGAGCAGCCACCTCTTCTCATCTCTAATTTACTGAAACAAAAAGAGAGGTGGAAGCAGGGGACTTAGGAAGGGTCCAAAGAGTTGGGGACCACCAGGAAGAGGAGGTGAAGGGGTGGGAGGATGCCCTGAGGGGCACATCTACTCCTTGCTTGTTTTGTCTCTCATCGAGTAGAAAGGGAGAGAACAAGGCTTAGATAATAGTTGGCTTTTTGCTGGATGGTGGAGAACATTTCCTGCCAACAGTGCCTCTCACAAGGACAACTGCTTGACACTTAGGCAAGGGAGTAAGCGGGGAGAACAGGATGAGATAAAATTACAAGTGACAGCATCGCCTGTGCCTGCAATTACAATGCATTGTAAACAAGGAGGATTGCAATTCCAGCTGCCAGGCAGGGCCAGGGATTGACAGGGAGAGCGCAGTGTCTGAGAGCACAGCGGGAGCCTGCACATCTGCCTCCAGCCCAGGGTGGTGGGGAGATGGTACAGACAGAAGGGACCTGGGGCTGCAGCAGGGCACACATGACAAACAACATGCTCAGGAAGAGTAGGCAGGTGAGTGGTGGTGAGATAAAGGGGAGAATACCAAGAGCTCAAATTGGAACACGTGTGTGTGTGTGTGTGTGTGTGTGTGTGTGCGCGTGCGTGCGCACGCGCGTGAATACATATGCACATGCATACTTGAGCTCTGCATGTGTGTGTTTTCAGGGTGAACAGGAGAGAGGAAATTTCAGCCCCTGGTTGCATGTCTCCCACCACCACTGCACAACAAAAGAAACTAACTTTCTGGAAGGACCTCCTACTTACCAAGCTTTGTAAGGCATATACTAAAAACATTATTTCTGCAACCTGCACCATACCATTTACTACCAAGTCACTTTGGAGTATTTATGATTTTAGATTAAGAGATATTGCCATTGCTCTTTAAGAGTCTAGCCCTTTGATACAGAAGAAGAAATTGTATCACAGACAAGCACCATGCTCAGGGCACTTGTCTGGTAGTGGCTATGACCCAGTGTAAGCCCCAAACTGACAGTCCACCTGCTCTAGTATGCATTTCACAAAAGCCCCTGTAATTCTGTCTTCCATTGCCAAAGCTATTCCTTTGGCCTTTTGTCAACTATTAAGTTAAACAGGAGAAAATGGGACAAGAAGAAGGCAGATGCTCAGAAAAAGTAGCTTTTTCCTCACCATTGACTTCACTGAGACAAGTGCTTGTATGACACGTGGGACAGAAAGGGCTGAGCGTGAATCTAGACCAAGTCTTCTAAAAAGCAGGGTTTCTTACCCAGAGCAGAACGTGGGAATTGCTTCTCCAATGAAGTGTGAGGGAGCACAGGCTTAGCCCACAGCAGGGGGAGTGGAGCGTGGATATGGGAAAGTGAATTTCAGCTATGAGTAGGATGCCCGGTTGCTTCCTCAACCTGGTGCTCCCAAAAAGGCCCACGTGTGGTGTGGGTATTTCCTCAATGGCTGAAAAGAGCTCAGCTGAGACATGCGAATGCTCATGGCTCCCCCGTGTGACCAATGGCACCTGTGGTCCTGGTAGGGGACACACTACAGTCACAAGGTGGAGATTTCCTTCATCTGCTGGGTCTGCCGACTGTTCATTTGGCTGGGGTCACCAGTCCTGTTGGAAGGTGTTTCCATGTACCTCCATGCGGGGCTGTCAGTAAGGCCGGAACTTGTTGGGACTGAGTCCTAAACCCTGTGGGGTGGCATCTCGTAGCTCATCTCCACAGGCTGTCAGCAATGAATAGGCTGAGGAAGCCCACAGGAGGATTCATCTCTCCCCAGCACAGCACAGCTTGCCTCCACGGGAAGTCACTGTGGCTCCCCGGGAGGGCCTCCTTCCCCAGGGACCACTCAGGGCTCAAAGGCATCTCTGGTTCTGAGATGAGTGAGTGATGCTGAGAGCAAGGCAGCCTGTCTGGGGGAGGTACATAGTCAAATACTTTGTGGAGCTGGCACTAAGTTTTCATAATAAGTTGGAGCTCTTGCTGAATTAACAAGGCTAGCTCTCCCAGGACAGACACACTGAAACTGTGAGCCAGGCTTTCACCTAGTCCATCCAGCCCCCCATGGCCTTGCTCTCTGCCGCTGCCTGGACCTCTGTCTATCCCAGGAGCTCTTCATGTCCACATCGGAGGCACAGCCCTGTTTCCAAATCTATCTCACCCAAGACAACCCAGCTCAGTCCAAAGGGTGTGAGCATCAACTTGCTTTTTTACCCCCTCGGAAGTGTGTGGGGACAGCAAAAATCAGTGGTTAAGAGAATCTGAGCCAGCTGGGATGATGCATGCATGTAACCTAAGCTACTCAGGAGGCTAAGGCTAGAGGAATGTAAGTTTTAGGGCAGCCCAGGCAGTTTAGGAAAACCCTGTCTCAAAATGAAAAGTAAAATGGGCTGAGGGTGTAGCTCAATGGTAGAACACAAGTCCTTGGATTCATTCTCTTGTATGGCCAAGACAAGGAACACAGGATTTGGGTAAAGCCGCGAACCCGCCATTCATACATTTGCACGGTACTATAGACAGATCTCTTAAGCTCACGCAGGGAGCCTGCTCCTTCATGTATAAAATATGTGGACAGCTCCGACACTAAAGTCCCTGCTGTGCTGATCCATTTCGATGACACAGTAAAGTCTCTGGACAGTACCTGGACAGGAGCAAGTCTCCAAAGAAGGAAAACTCATGTCAGGACACTCCTCGAATGCTGTGAGTGGCCTGCTACTGGGACATGAAGTCGCTGCCCAAACATCCTCATGCCGTGTGGCAAACCCCTGACTCAGAATTCTGTTCGGAGGTGAAAGGTGAGCCCAGGGAATTCTCCCTGACCCACCTCTGGATTCAGCTTTGCACTGCTTTCTGTCCTGTCCTTTGAAGCAGAGGCTCTGGCTTGCTTTCCGCCTCATAACCCCACCCTTGACCTTTCCAGGTGACCCTTGGCTCTGTTCCTTTGACATAGGTCCTTTGCTGTTTTTAGATCTAACGAGTGTACAGCTTCTCCTCACTTTATGTAACTCTGCTTCTACCTGCTGCCCCTCAGTGGGATTTTTTCCCCAAGCACTTGGCACCATCCCTGCTGTTGACCTCCTACCTCTGGAAACAGGAAGGACACAGATAACAGCCAACAGACCTGCTGACGGGAGCAAGGTCAGGCTGACGGGAGGCATTAAGGGAAGTCCCCTGAAAGAGCATGGGTTAACGAATCGTTTTGAAAGTAACTTTTCCAGTGTCTGTGTGAACGTTCTGCTCCCCAGTGATGCTGGCATTTGGTGGCATCCTGGCTTGTTTGCTGGGTTTGGGTTTCGGAGAACCATTCTCCCACAGTCAGAAATGTACGACTTTGTTATGGCTTGGATCTGTACTCCCCTAAAGGCTCACGAAATTAGATGTTGTGGATTATTTCTGGATTTTGCAGTCCTTCAGGAGGTGGGGCTGAGTGAGGAGGGGCAGATTACTGAGGGTGTGGCCTGAAGGGCATGTTCTCACCCCGGTTTCTCTCCAAGCACAGAGCCCATCTCACGCTGCTAGCAGCTGTTCTCCACTACACCCTTTCTATCATTGCCAGCTGCCCAAGAATGGGCTGAAACCTCCTGAAACTGTGAACTAAAATAAGCCTTTTCTCCCCTACGTTGGAGATGTTGGATATTGTGTCCCAGCATTAAAAAAGAAGCTAAGACATGCTTATATGAGGGTCACCTGTGCCATTTTTATTTATGTATTTATTTTTTGCTTTTGCTTTTCAACTTCACACTTCCAGTTCAAAAAAGATGTAGGAAGTGCCCTGGAGCTTTGGCTGGTCTACCAGTCAGACCAAGACAGAGGTGCCAGGGCCTCCTCCTGAGATTAAGGGTGTAGGAGGGTGTGAGAGTGTAAGTGTGTGTGTGTGTGTGTGTGTGTGTGTGTGTGTGTGTAACTTTTCAATAAACCTGATGGGGAAGGGATAAGATTATGCCTCCTCTCTACTGATGCCATGTTACATTTTAACTTAGTGAATTCAAAACATCAAGCATGAAACAACAAACAGGGGCTTGGGATTAAATTAGCTGGGCAGGAAAAGGATATTCTCGTTTCATCATCATACGCCAGGAAAAGAAGAGGATTCAGAGTGTTGGCCACTGCAGAAGCCAGGGTTAGAACTGTGCTGCGGCAGGGACCAGATGTGTGGGCGGCTCTTGATGACTACAGGAACAGGGACAGGGACAGGGAGAGCAGCCGTGTGAGCAAGTCAGACTACTGGTGCCAAAAGGGCTTCCCGGCCCTCTTCTCTGTTCCCATGGCCTTATGAGGAGGAACGCATGCCCCAGAGAGGGGAGAGGCCCTGCTCAGACTCCCAAGCTGTTTGAAACTCTTAGGCTCAAGTGATCTTCCTGTCACAGTCTCCTGAGTAGCTGGGACTACATGCGCATGCCACCACACCCAGTTTAGCGGTAGGATGCTTGTCAGCAACTGGGTCTTCTGATTCTAGCCCGGCACATACACATATGTATACGTGTATATATGTGTATATAGAAATATCTTCCAGGTTAGCGATAACTCAGCTTTTTTAGTCCCTTACACTATGTTCACTCTGCTTTCCTTCTCTTCACAAACCTTCGGAGCTATCTAGGACTTACCTATGGAGCGAATGCTCACTTCTCTCTGGTGGCCTTCAGTTTTCAGAATCTTCTGTATAAACACTTCAGTCACTTTCCCATTACACAAGCCACACCTCTATAAGTGCCGTGTCTCCCTCTTTTTCATACATTGTTGATATAACCTTCTGCTCCCAGAGAGCTTTCCTGGATTCACTCAGCAGTGACCACCTTTGTGCCATTTTGCAAGAAGTCCACGTTGCCCTGAGTGACATAGTCGCAAGCTTTGTCTTCATCAGAATGGAGACGCGTCTTATGTTTAACTCATAGCACCTGGCCCAATGCCTGTGTCCATAATAGACACATAATAAATGTTAAGTATTTGATGCTCAGTAAAATTCTACTAGGATTGAGTATGCATTTCTGACCTTTCTGGTTTCTTTTGATTATCTGCTCTAGTACTAGGTAGGATCAGGTTGTTAAAATGTTATATAACTGTAGGAACACTGCAGTGCCCAGATCCAACACCAATAATAGAGAACAACAGGTAAATTTCCCTATTTCTAAGCTCAAATTTTCTTTATAATCTGCCATTATTAGTGTCACTCCCTTAAATTGTAAGGCTATGGTTAATGGAGCAGTCAGAAGGATTTTGGATCCAGGCCATGTTGGAATTGATGGCATATCATTTTCATGGTTAAGGTACAGAAAGACAGTGCTTCTTCTTGGATAAGCCCCCTCACTCCAGCTTAGATTGCTCACGCTAGGGGAAGACACCTGCCAGCAGGATGTGAAGCAGCCCTGGAGAGAAGTCCACAAGACAAGGGACTAGCAGCTGCCCGCCGTCATGAGAATGAACTTGAAGCAGACCTCCCACTGTGTCCTAGCCCTCCAGTCCACTGTAGCTTGAAATTCACAGCCACCTCTGTATGTCTCAGTGTTTTCATTCCTGAAAAGGGAATAATTCTAGTGACCTCACGTGGTGGTGATACAAATAAGACAATACATGTACATCATTTAGAGTCATGCCTGCCACGGACTGAGCTACCCACAGACCCTTTGCCATGAGTTGCTTTTCTGTGATCTGGCGTCACCTGACCTTCGCTGACAGGTCATTCATATTCCTCCTCCAGATGGTGTTTTGAGTTTTCTCTGTCTCACTTGATACTTTACCAAGACTGAACTTGTTTTGATCTCTCTACCCCTGTCCTTTGAAGTTGTCAATTTATGTGTCTGTCTCTGCGCTGGCCCCGTGGGACTTTCTTCCTCTCGTTGTTTCTGGTGCACAGTCTTGAAATGTAGGAGTCTCAATACTGCATGCTATGGAGACTCTGGAATAAAATTCCACTCACATAGATCTCTGTTATATCTGGAGAAATAAGGTTTACATGCATGGGGCAAAATGTAAAACTATCCAATAGTGAATGCTTAAATCCATCAGTATGTATGAGGCTAAATATCTTACTGTTTTTGAAAAACTTGACTGTCTGGAAAGATAAGGTGGAATAACTTGTGGTCAAGAGAACAGACTGGAAAGTAGGATTTTTATTGGCTGTGTAATTTTAGAAAAGTATATTAAACTCTCTGTGCCTTTGCTGCCTTACCAATGAAATGCAGATACTCATGGAAACAATTCAGAGGGTGAATATGTGGATAAAATGAGAGACCCCAATGGAATTCCCGTGGAACGATGCCTGGGCGTGGTCTGCACTTGTCAGTGGCCCTCTCATTTCTCAGTACTTCTCCCTGTTTCTTAGCCACATAAGTGAGCTTCTACTCATTTTTAAGTCATATCTTATTTATTTATTTATCTATTTATTTTTATTGCAGAGCCAGGATCAAACTTACGACCTTTGTGCTTACTCAGCAAGCACCCAGCCACTGATTTATCCTCCTAGCCTCTCCAAAAACTTCCATAAACTGCATTTCTGGGCACCCCTTTCAGTAACTGAAGTTGCCCTGGGTCTTGATATAACCAGTGTGAGATCAGTGATATAGATTCTTCCTTTCAAAGAGACAATAGGAGCTCAAAATTAACCTTTTATTGCTAAAGCAGCTATAGTCTTTATTTTTGGAGAACATACAGCCTTTTTGTTTAAAACATCTTGGGAGGAGAATGGGATATTACAGCAGTGCACAATCCACCGTAATGGCTAGCTATTGCTGCATAGCAAGCAGCAAACTGATATCCTTTCCACAGTTCTTGGGGTCCAGAAACTGGGTATTTCTGGCTCCCGATCTCTCACGGGCTACAGCAAAGCTGTTGTCAGGGTTGTGTCTCATCCAAGACTCCCCTGGAAGGTGGAGATACACTGAAAGCTCATTCATATAACTATGGGCAGGTGTCCATCCTTTGCTACCCTCCACATCGTAGCTGGAGGTGGAGAGAGAGGATGCAGACTCACGGTCTTTCTGGAGCCACTCAGACTTCAGGCATCGACGATTTTTTACCAAATGGTGCTCAGATGAAAGCTTTCCCAGGCGCAACTGTTTGCTGTAGGGCCAAATGGCAGTGATGACTTGAGCGCCCCCTGTGGGCAGTGACGAATTTGGTCCTGCTGTAAGGTCCCCTCTGCCCTCTTTGCCTGCAAGCATTTAACCCCAAATAAGAGTGTGGAGAGTGTCCCGATGAAAACTTCCTCCTGCAAAGCTGAGGGGACTTGTCGATGGCAATCAGCCTCGTGGTTCCCCCGGCCAGGCCAGCTGGCAGGAAGGCTGCCAAGGCAGCAGATCTGACGAAAGAATTCTCAATCACATTTACATGTGCATGGTGCAAAAAGGGAAAGGAAGGGGGAAGGGAACCCCTCCGGAATCCAAAAGGAAAGTCACTACTCCATAAAGAGAAAAGAATCAGCCATAGATTTGGCTCAGATGATCTCAAATTGCTGTCCTTAAAAGCTCTGCTCTGTCTTCCTCCTCCTCCTCCCATCCATCCAATTGCCCAAAGAAAGTCTCTAATTTTGCCTTAATTTGTGCCTCGGTTGCAAGAACAAAACAGAACGTCACTGCAGCTCCCCCTCCAACCTTCCCCTGGCCTCTTAGCAGCTGTGTCTCCTCAATGGTCTGACGGAGTCCTTCCTCTGCCATCATCCCTATTCTTTGTCAAGCGGATCTGCAGTACCAAGCCCAGTGCAGTGCCTGGAGAGGGAGCCCCAGAGTCCCAGACATCCAAGGGTCATAGTTGTTCCAGCCTGCTCCTGACTTCTCGGGGGGCCAATGACCACAGACTAATCTAGGGCACAAAAAGCAAAACATTCACTTGCTTTGGGGTGACATAGCCATAATCTCTTAAGATTACAGATATCTCAGACATCTTGCCAGGACCCTGGGGGAGGAGATGTAACCTATTTGAGTATTAATATCATTTCTTAAACTAAAGAAATAAATATGTACATCCTATTTATTTCCTCCTAATTGCACCCTCTTGGCATATCCAATGGCAAACGGTACCTGTTGACTCCTGACTGGACACAGGGTTTTTTTTTTTTTTTCTCAGATACGGCCCTGGCTTTGCCCAGAGAAGCCCTCACTGAGAATCCTCACCTCCTACCCTTGGGGAAGCCTCATTTATCTCCACTCTCCTGGCCTCCGCCCCAGCCTCCGCCAGGGAGGAGAGTTCTGCGCCGCTTCTAATTAATCTTCGTAAATTGCTCTGCGATCGTGGGATATAAAGGCAGAGTATTATTAGAAAGAGCTGGCTGGGTTAGTAGCAGGCCATAAAAGTCGGATGCTGATCAGCTCAGTTTTCAGACTATAGTTATTGGGAAAGGCTACAAGAAGCTTTATGTGATGGCAACATGGTAAATGCTCAAGCAAAGCACAGGTCAGGGACCTAGAGACATGCACTCCTGTCTCGGGGCAGGGACGTCAAAAAAGGGTTTGAGCCAGTTAACCCTTGAGCCTCTTGCCTTTGATAGGCCTAGAGAACTGTAGGTCCCTCTTATCCACAGTTTTGACTTCTGAGGTCTCAGTCACCTGCAGTCAACCATGATATTGCATCTTCTCACACCATCGCAAGAACAGGGATGGGACAGCAAAATAAGATATTCTAAGATAGAGAGATCAAGGCTACAACCACAAAACTTCATTTCAGTATATTGTTTTCATTGTTCTATTTCCTTATTTATTATTTCTGTGAGTCCCTTACTATGCCTACTGTATAAATTAAATTAGATCCTGGGTGCAAAATGTACAGGAGAAAGTGCATGCGTGTGTGTGTGTGTGTGTGTGTGTGTGTGTGTGTGTGTGTGTGTGTGAGAGAGAGCGAGAGAGAGAGAGAGAGAGAGAGAGAGAGAGAGAGAGAGAGAGATTTGGTATTATTTATTTATTTATTATTTGTGATTTTAGGCATCCACCAGAAATCTTGGAATGTAGCCCCTGTGAGCAGTAAGAGGGCGTTGTATATTGATCCTCAGTAAGATGAGATGGTCCCCCTGTTTTGTTTTTTTGCTAGAACTTCTTCCTACATTTCAAAGAATATATACCCACTTGTGGATGAAATAGGTCCACAGAAACGGGGAGGTCCATGTGAGGCAGGTGGTCCTGGTTATGAGGGCTCTTAGCTGGCTCTTGGGCCAAAAGTAACAGATTCAAAGCAGATATAAAGACGCTTCTTAGTGATACATCTGTGGAGTTCTCATAGACTAGAGGCAACCCATGCGAAATTGGGTATGAATGACCCTCATCCCATCTTTGTGACTAGCTGCTGATCCTTGTGCCAGAATTCAGCAACAATTTCTTCTCAGAATCATTCTGTGAGTGAGGCGGGATACTGCTTTCTTCTATCTTTGAGTCTGTCTGTGTTTAGCTGACACCAGCCCACACTTCTTAAGCTATCTGGTGGAGCAACTAATTGGCATTTAGAGAAGGCTCTGTGACTGTGGAAGAGAACAGGGTCTAGAGGAACGCGTGATGGCTCCTCCAAATTGCACATCGCCGGGGTGATTCTTCTAGCGGCACATGACCTTCGGAAGCAAAACATCCAATTACTGTAGATTGTTTATTATTTCATGTTAAAGCAGTGTTAACACAGACATTTTCCCTTAATATTTTATGAAAACAATATCTTAGATTTAATATTTTAATATCTATTTCCCACAGAGCCGTAGAATTTCATAATGGAAGACACATCGAAAGGATCAGGGAGGGTTATGTGTGGAGTGCTGCCATGAGTTTTCAGATTTCTGTGAAATGAGTCAAATTAAAGGCTCAGAGAGAGTTTTCTGTGCTCTCCAGGGTTGTTTGGATGGTGTTCCGTTAGGGATCTGAATCCAAGGGGAAAACCACGGAGCAGAGTGTGTTCTCTTGGAACTAAGGACTCAAAGCCAGATTCCTAAGTGCTGTAGAAATAAGAGTGATGTATTTGGAGACCCTAAGAGAATAAGAGAGACTGGTCTCAATAAATAAAAAGGGAAGCATTTAGATAGGGTAGCCAGTCCGGCAGCGTTTGGAGGCATTGCAGTTAGGAAATCCTTTATGTTGCATTTCCTTATAACTTCACTTAAAAAAAAAAGCCCCAGGAAGGATAGCAAAAGCTGGGTAGGGAGAGAGAGGAAGTTGGTGTGACATCGCCTCTGATGCGATAGCACTACCCCAGACTACTGTGAATCTAAGAAGAGTGTATATTCTGACCAACAGAAAAGTCATTGGTAATCATTAT
This sequence comes from Ctenodactylus gundi, assembly GCA_004027205.1. NCBI lineage: Eukaryota > Metazoa > Chordata > Mammalia > Rodentia > Ctenodactylidae > Ctenodactylus > Ctenodactylus gundi. Next base: position 47,615 of record PVKB01000142.1, read on the forward strand.
CAGCACAGTCACAGGCCACATAGTGACGTGGTAGCCAATGATGGGCCACACGTACAATGGCATTCCCATAGACAACAGCATCTTGTGATACATGAATACACTTATGTTCACAGTCACAAAATCACCCAATGGTGCATTTTCCAGAAGTTATCCCTGTTAAGCAATGTACAACGAACATCCTTGTGTGATCAACTGTACACCGAGACCTGCCCCAAGGGATTTGAAAACATTAGTTGATCTTACCTTCCACCAACACTTAGGTAAACAATACTATTGCCTCTTTCAGATGAGAAGATGGAGGCTTCTCTAGAATATAAAGAAAACAGCAGCAACAACAGTAACAACAAAAACATCACAACTAAGAAATGAGAGAATCTGGATTTTAAATGCAGGCAGTGTAACTCCAGAGCGTGGCTTAGCTACCAAGTTAACTTTAGCAGTATATTACTTAAATTTAGAATTGCTGCTACCACTATGGCTCTAAAAAAAGCAGAGGGGCTCATTTAGATACAGTTAGTTTTCCGGAAGGGGGCGGAGGCCTGGCTGAGGAGCAGGAAGAGCTAGACTTCTCCTCCATGTTTCTTACTCACTACCGGGTGCCAGTCCGTGTAGATTTTAGTCCACATTTTCACTCTCAAGACTATTCTTGTTGTTCATTTAAAACAGATACCACAATATAGAAAACTTCCAAGGCAAGTGTACAGCTTTGGAAGCAGGAAGATTTTCTGCATTGAAGGAGCTAGGGAGCAAGATTCTGCCTTGAGTTATACTGGCTTATTTGTGGGGCGTAGATGCATATACAACCAGCCTCGTGGGCTGCTTGATTTGCAGAGCAAACATCAGAATGTAGTTTCTCTAGTTTCTCTCTGTCTCTGCTTCTCTCTCTCTCTCTCTCTCTCTCTCTCTCTCTGTGTGTGTGTGTGTGTTGTGTGTGTGTGTACTAGAAATAGAATAGAACGCAGGGCCTTGTACATGATTGGTGGCTCACCCTCCACCACTGAGCTACACCTCTAGACCCTGCCCTCAGATTATCAGCATGGATAGATTCAACAAAATAACGCCAACATTCACTTTCTTTGTGGGAAGAACAGTAACTCTATGGACTTAGGATCATTCAGGAAACCTAGATGTTTCCCTTGACAAGAGTTGGGGAGAATTTGAGGCAGACTGGGGCCTTGGAATTCAGGGAAGGAACAGGATGTCAGGGGAGGGAGAGTACTGGGAAAGATTGAGTACCAGGTTTAGCCAGTAGATTCTGACATCTAACATGAAGGAAGCTTTCTGGAAAACCATTGTTTAGAAATGGCCTCCTGTACTAAACCTCAACAAATGATAGTAGACCAAAGTTGAATCACCCATATTTAGTGCTGTAAAATCAAAGTGAACTTTAAATGGGCCTTTCCAAAAACCATGAGATGCCAACAGACCTGAGTCAAAGTAATAGCACAGTTTTCCTGTTTCAACCCTTAAAGGCCTCTGTCCCATTTCTGCTCTCCTCAGCCTCTTCCGCCTAAAGCCAGCCTCCTCTTCTCTGATTGCCACAATATTCATTTCTGCTTTATACAACAAGATGTTACCTGATTCTGGAATCACAAATACTGGCCAACTAACTTTTTCAACTACATCTGTTGTAATTTTGTTTTAAAACTTAACAGACCTGTACCCAATTTCTTGTCAACACTGAACATTTCGGTAGCACCTGCATCTGTGGTCATATCTCTCTGAGGATAGAGGAAATGAAGAATGATGACATTTGGAGACAAAGAAGAAAAGAGAGGCAGACGGACATAATGCAGAGGGGAAGAGAAGCCAGAGGTGCCAGGGGTCTGCAGGGTCCAGAAAAGGCTCAACACATGGAAACACAAGAAGATTCAGACAGCAAACGATTAAGGGTTCTTCTAACATTTGGCCTAGTGGAAACAAAGCAAAGTCAAGACTGAATATATTTTTGTATTCCCAGAATGCAAAAGAAAACTTTCTTTGAAAATGAATGTACTTTACCTCAAATCCTACTTCCTTCTGGCAATGATACAAGACCCCATAATTCCTTAAAAATTGTCCTATCCCTGACTTTTTGTATATCTACTTACTGAATATACCCTTTTCTTTTGGCCTTTGGATGAGAGAGGATTTCTGTCATTTCTCCTGTGACTGTCTGTGGCCCTTAGGGCCCACTTATGCCATCTATGAGGACCCAAATGGAATGTGCCAGAACATGACAAGGCTGGTGGCAGAGGTTATAATCCTAGAACTCTAGCAAGCTGAGGCAGGAGAATAAAACAATTCAAGTCCAGCTTGGGCAACTTAGTGACTTAGTGAGACTCTGCCTAAAAAGAAAAAGGGTTAGGGATGTCGAGTTCAATGAGAAGGACCTGGATTTCCACATCCAAAAATTATAATTATAACAACGACAACCTTTCTCTCCCACCTCTTCAAGAAGAGCAATCTTATGAATGGGACAAGCATGGAACAAGATGTCTGAAATTACATTTCTGATTTCAGTAATAAAATAAAGTCAACCACTATTGTCAGCTTTGAGATCTAGGGGTGACCTGGAAGGTCAGCTCAGCCACACTCATCTCCATTTCCTTCTTTTCCTCCCCCAGCCCTATCCGTCTGTAGACCCTTGTGCCCAAAGAAGTCATCTAGTGGCTTGTCAGCCTGGTGGGGTCTCTGTGGCCCACCTGGGTCCTGCTGAAAGCATGTCTAACCTTTATTCTCTTCTACACAGATCCCGTCTTCTGTTCTGAGTCCACAGCATAATCTGCTGCTGCCCGAAGAGGGCAGGGGTGGCAGGTGGGTAGGAGTGGGCTGGTCACCGTCTGTGGCCTCACAGTCTTGATGTGTAATCACAACTCAGCCGTAGACTGTAATGTGGCCATAAAGAGCTCAGAACCACAGTATGTGAGAGTTATGCCTGAAATGAAGTCCAATCTGTGATAAGGCAGCCAGTATTAATGCCACGAATATGTGACAGCGGGCAGAGAAATGACTGATTGGGGATGTTTATAAATATAGGAAGTGAGCTGCTTGTGGCGTCCAATAGAGGGGGTTAGCAAAATGAAGACAGATGGCGGGCGATCAGCTCGCACATTCCTTTGTGGCTGCCAATCCACACAGATAGCTCTCTGCTCAACTTCATCACACAGCGCTCCCCATGGGGCCCTCCAGGTACATCGGAGGGCCGTCTCCACCTCCCCGCTCAGCAGACAACTACACTGTGCTTTCTGAGAATGGCTTCTGCATGGACAGCAGAATGAGATGTCACCCAGGGTGGCCATTCTGGACATGGCACTGAGAGGCTGGAACTGCAGCCAGAATCCTGGGGCCTGCTCAGCTGCTTCAGAATGGCTTTTGCAGAAGTGTAGAATGCCATGCTTAGGGGACAGTTTTTCAGGCTCCCATCTAGCCCAGCTCTTCATCAATGCTGGGAAACCCCGGGCACCCTTCTCCAGCCTGTGGGAAGTATGTTCTTCCCAAGGGGGAACCCTCCATGGTGGACACTGCATTGATGTTGAGCTTAGGAGTTGATGTTCACTTCCTAGAGCATCCTTGGTGGTACCACGAGTGGGAATCATTCTTTCATTATAAACCTTCCCTGGAAATATTGGAAGGCATCTCATGACCATGTGCGATCATAGCTTTGGTTCCCTCAAAAGGAACACCATGAGCTCTATTAATCTTTGCTCACAAATCATGTACCCCACTCCTATCAAATAACCATTCTGATCAGTACAGACCAAGCCAAACCTTTCAATCATGTATGCAGTGATTATCACAGTACTATGGGTACTGCCTGGCTGGCTCATAGCTAGATATTTTGGTTTTTATACTATAAGAAGGGGAAGGAACCTCACTCTTGTAACATGTGGGAAATTTTCAGTGAGTAAAACCAGTTTTCTCTCTCTCTCTCTCTCTCTCTCTCTCTCTCTCTCTCTCTCTCTCTCCCCTTTTCACCCTGCTATGACTAAGCTCAGCTTCTGCAGTCTGTCAAACTCATCTAGTTCTGGTCTCTGAGCCCCATTGCTTTTGGTTCTTCCATACTTCTGATTTTGCATTCATGTTGCAAAAACAAGGGATTCAAAGTGGCCTCCCAGCACCCAGCCCTTCACAAAGTTAAGCCCTAGCTTAACTTGAACCTTGCATTTCTTTCGATCCCTTAAGTTTCATTTTGATCCCCAAATTCAGCTTGCTCCTAGTTGTGCAGTTCTGGTTCCTGGCTCCTTGTTTTTTTTTTTTTTTTTTTTTTTTTTTTTTTTTTTTTTTTTTTTTTTTTTTTTTTTTTTTTTTTTTTTTTTTTTTTTTTTTTTCCTTTCGTGACTGGCTTGCTGAATTTCCAGGTCTTCCACTCCCCAAGAACAGGGGATTCTGCTTGGATCTTAACAACTTCCCCGCTCAAGAAGCAATGGGCCCCGTACTTCCTCCTCAATCAAGCTGTGTACCTAATGAAGGGAGATCAAATTAATAAATACTTCATATGCGTGGCTGAGCTGGGTTCTTATCATGACCCTCTCATGAACATAGCTATGAATATACTCCCATCCTGTACATGCAGAAATCGAGGCACAGAGAAGTTAAGTAACTTGCCTAATGATACACAACTAATAAACAAGTAACAAAGACAGGTTGTAAGCCGCATGTGGTGTGGTCTGAGTCTAGAGTGTCTATGGTCTCATAGTGTATATACTCAGAAAGAAAAAAGATCGATCGATTTTACACACGGGATTCGCTGTCTGTTATGGTTTGGATCGGGAATAACCCATGACAACTGCATGTACTCAGGTGTTGTGGATTATCTGTGGATACCCTGCACGGTTAGGCAGTGGCAGCATGGTTGGGAGGAGCAGATTACCAAGGATATGGCCTGGAAAGATGTACTCTTGCCCTTGCCCCAGCCTCTCCTCAAGTCTGATCTTTCCTCTTGGGATGCCGCAAGCAGCTGCTACCTGCCAGACCCTTCCTGCTATAGCTAGTTGCCCAGGAATGGACCGAGACCTCCTGAAACTGTGAGCTAAAGTGAATCTTTCCTCCCTTAAGTTGCGGGTGTCAGGTACTGCGTCCCAGTGGTAAAACATCACTCTGTTCTCAGCCTGGAATTTTTGTCTATCTGACCTACATTTCAGAATCGACCTCATCGCTGATAGATTGGCTTATGCCCCATTTTCCATAATCTAGGGTTCCAATCTACCTGAAAAGCCCTTTCAAAGAGGCTCTGCCTCCTGAATTTCGTGAGATTATACCCAAGAGTGACATAAGACATGACATAAACCTACATTTGAATAGTTTTCTTTGGAGACCTAATTATAAAATATTACATTTTTTTTCCTCGTGAAATTGCATCGCCTTTTCATTCTGCCAATATGACAGGATCTTTATGGGTCCGATCACCTGATAAATTTGCTTTTCCTCCCAATTTCATGTCATCTACAAATCTGATAAGTGTCATCATCCAAGTTGCTGATGGAGACGATGCTGGATGACACAGGCCAGAGCCAGTACCTGACGCTTCCTGGCAGGCCACCCGTGACATTGATCAATTTGTTGTTCGGGATGTTTAGCACCTGCTGATGACAGTGGTCCATCCGCTGCACAAGTCTGCCTAATTTTCCTCGGATTCTGCATACATGTTTTTATCATTCCAACAAAGTCATTAGAAAAGTCCTTGTAAAACGCCTTTCTGGAATACCGGCTCAGTTCACTGTGCCTACCAATTTTCCCTGTGGAACATTGTCAAATGAGGAAACGAAGTTTGTCTGACATGACTTCATCTTAATAAATCTAAGACAGTAGGAAATCACTATTAATCCACACTGCATTGTGAGAATCTAAAGAAAATTTCAAGGCTTTAGAAAACTGGTTTTTAAATGGAATCCCGGGAAGCCCTAGGTTCCTTTCAAAGTAAGACAGAGACAACCGCAGGGGACCAGGGGAAATAGGGCAGGCAGAATCCCAGCCACCTTCATTCAGAGAAGCACTGCTATTTTATACTGTATAATCATGTTTTACCTTAGATTCTTCTTGGAAATATGAGATGCAAAATACAGTTTGAAAACAACTAATTTAAAAAAAGAAAAGAGAAGTCTGTCTACCTGGAGTTTGATTTGATTGTTATATTGACTGGTACTTGGGACACTCACTTTGTTAATAAAATCGAGACATCATGATCTACATTTTCTCTGTGCCTCACAGAAGTGCTATAAGAGTTGATAGATAGCCTTAGGACAGAGCGACTAAGCGAGTCCATTATTGAAATGCACACATCTAAATGCCCCACAGAATCCTTGTCATTTTTTTCCAAGTGATTGGCTCAGAGGATGTTATCTCCATCCCCAAGCATTTATTGACGCCTTGAAGCTATAAGGTATTTTCAAACATGTGACTTCTTCAACCTTTACAACAGTCCTAACGAGAGAGATGCAATTATTCCTGCTTACCGTGGAGGAAACTGATCCTCAGAAGAGGTTAAACAACTGTTTGCAATTGTGCAGTCAGTCATCAGAAGAAAGCGATTTCGAACTCAGGCTTTGACGACCCTAAGGCCTTGAAATGGGACTTTATTGCACATGGACTGATATTTTTATCCGTCACTTGAGAGTTAATATTTTTGAGTGCTTACAATGGGTTAGGCGCTGGTGACTAACTCGTCTGCTCTCACAGTGACTCTGATGGTGGCAATATTATGCTTCATTTTACAAGAAGCTTACGAACTTCTCCAGGTTTATGCTGTAAGAAACTGGCAGAGCCAAGGTGTAATCCAGGAGGCTTGGCTCCAGAGACATTGGCAACAACCATTATGTTGTTATTTATATTTAGGGTCATTCCATTGTCAGACTCAGCACAGGCAGAGAAACCCACCAGCTGTTCCCAGGGAGTCTAAGAAGCTTTATCTGTCCCTATGCTGCTTCTGCGTGGATCTATTACTAGAGATTGTCTCTTTCATTAAATATGGCGTCCAGCTAGACTGACTGACTTGCTATAGGCATTTTCTTACGTTGAAGCAGAAATAGTATGGCACAGCCATTAACATTTTGGTGTGAATATTAGTAGAGAGTTAAACATTGAAAGGAGCAGTGAAACACAGTGCAAAAACTTAGAGAACAGATCAAGGTGAGTCTGGCAACCACCCTCAGCAGCACAGGACAGGGCTCTGTAATAGGGAAGGGAGTGTGGTGAGGCAAGATTTACCTTCAACACATTTAGCTACGGACCATTCTTGGCTCTTTTGAAAGAATACCACTCAAATATCCGCATCCTGCTGTTTCTTCTTGTCTCTTTCCAACTGTGCTGGAGAATAGTTAAAAGGGCTGAGAGGCTGTGGACTATGCCTCCTGTGAGCAAAGCCATGCTCTGAAGCGGGGAATGCAATGGCGGGGCTGTTATTTATGGTCTGGGAGCTGACTCCCTCTCTCCTCTAATTGGCAGGAGCAGAGTGGAAGCAAGGGAGCACAAGTCCCAGCGACTCCCTCCTTCCAGCCCATCTTCTAGAAACCAAGTCAGGGGCTGGCTTTGTGCCAACATGCATATTTCTAGTGCCTATTGAGCATGAAAGAAGATAACAGTCCCGAATAGCATCAGACAAGGAACGAAATGAAATTTTAACCCTGGTAATATGAGATGCATCACACTTCTCCTCCTTTTAGAGTATATTTGCCACTTGAGGTAATTTGGCTGGAACCCTTAGAGCACCTGTGGGCCGGGAGACACAGAGCATCAAGGTACCACAGAGAAGATATGAGTTTGCTAGACAGAAACACAACCGGAGAGAGGAGCAATGGAAAAGTGCCGGCATCTTAGACTCTTCCTGAGTTGAGGAAGGTTAAAACCACTGGTGTTATTTGTGATATCCCTTGCCCCACCACTAAACTGTTTCCTTGAAGATACTCAGCTAAATCATAGCATGGGAGGGGCTTAAAGTAGGAGAGCCAATGGAAAGTTAGATTCTTACTCAATTGTCTAAACTGCGAAGTTGCAGTTATCTAGCAATGAAGAACGTTTATTTCATTAAATATTGTGTTCAGTTAGACTGAGTTACTTTGTGTTATCTTAATTTACTTCTAAGCCCCAGTGGGAAGCATAGTAGCGAGGGTCTCAAAATGTTGTACCCTGTGGTACAAATTTATAAATAATATGGAGTATAGTTCTTGTATTTTGAAGACTTTTCAGCTGGAATACCATATGTGTATGTGTGTGGGGGTGTGGCTATATATATATATATGATTAGACAGATAGATAGATAGATAGATATCTAAAGACACATACTTACAACTTGAGGGAACAGAAGTTTTAATGTAACAGCAGAGCTTCTGTCACTGATGCTATTAAAGCTGAGTCTATAAATAAAAGCTAATTAGTCTTGCTGCTAATTTAGCAATGATGAATTATAATCCTTGTTGCAGGACTTTTCAGAGTCTTTACATGCTAAAGCTCACCACGAGTCTTTCAAAGGAAGATAGGCATCTAACAACTTTATAACCTGGTAAACCACAGAGTAATTTCCTTTTGTTTAATGAATCATCTTAAGAGATTGGTTTAGGGAGAAAATTGTTTTCTGATTTGGACCTGGGAAACAATTTGGGGTGTCCCTCGGAAAGCGATGTGTTAGCACCAAGTACAGACTGAAGGGCACCTTCTAAAGTTTCCTCCGTGCCTGGCAGAACTTGAGTTCTAGCAAGGAGGGATTCCTTGGCAGAGGGGTAGACAATCCAGGAGACCCACTGCTCTTTAAGCAGCTCAGTACCTCCCCCCAGGGCAGGGATGTGTCAGGGCAATGAGCGGAGTGAGAAGAACTGTCCTTCCTGTGATCAGGAGAACGCGCCTCATCCAAATCAGGGAGGGGGAGACAGAATTGATGTCCTAGGAGGGATGATATTGCTTCCTTTCCAAAGTCAAGGTCAGTCCCATTCCTTCCCCTAAGGATATTCACTCTTTATCTTCTCTCTCACGTTCACTCCATGTCACTGGCATTGAGTATAGACCACAGGAGGAGATCCTAGCCATTACTAAATGAATGCAGTTATGAAAAGTATAGATATGTATATATGGATTTACATACACACATGCGCGCGCGCACACACACACACACACACACACACACACACACACGCACCTTTAGTTTGCATTTCTTGGTGCACCCATTGGTCTACTGAGGATATTGCAGGCTGAAGACTCTGGAAGCACCACCATCATACTGCAAAACACGGGACCAATCATATTACCACTGTCCAGGTCTCAGTGTAGCCATCTGTAGTAAGACAGGCCATGAGCCGGTTTTTCATCCAAAATTTCTGACAAAATTACAGAGCTTGAACAAAGGGGAGGTTTTATACATTATGCAGACACTAGGGAAGGCTTTTAGCTCACAATCCAAGAAACAGGGGGAGAAGGGTGGTGATTCATTTGCTGTTTGCATTCACCATGAGTTGTTCACCTGCAACTACTGTAAAGAATAACATTCATGGGTATATAAAGAGGATGTGGATTTCAAAAGGCTGAGCAAGACTTGTTTCTTGAAGCTGGTCAGCACTCCTTTGCATAATCCCTCCCAGACATACCCTGACCAGCTAGCTTCCCATATCCATCAAGCTGAATTGAGCCCTAGTGTCCACATGCTGGATCCACCAAAAACAATGAACTAATTTGAATTAAAGTAGGAAACAAACGCATTGTCTTCCTCACTAAGCCACCATGAGTTTGCTGTGATCCAGGGACTAGGCTTTGTCCCATAGCCAAGAGGAGAAATGTTTAAGACTTGTATGTCTGCAGGTAGACAACACATTATCACTTTAGAAGAATCTCACAAAAGGAGGCAGGGTTATTCTCACACCAAGATCACAGAGATGGTTGCGTGGCCTACCATCATGGTCTAATTCTCTAAGAGAAAGGATCTCAGTTTTTATGTGAAGTGATAGTATTGGGTAGCAGTGAGGTTTGGGGGTACAAAAATCTGAAAAGGAGAGAAAACACTTGTGTCTATTGACTTCCCATTCCAATAATAAATAACAGGGTCCATCAAGTTATCAAAAGTAAAGGTCTGTTTTGGGTTATAGTTCTAAAGGTCCCAGTCCTTGGTCCCGTTGCTTTGAGCCTGTGGGAGGCAACATATCATGGCAAGTGCGGCACAGCAAAGCTGCTCCCCTTATGGTCAAAAAGTGAAAGAGAGAGAAAATGCTGGGGTCACATTGTCCCCTTTAGGAGCAAGCCTCCAATGATCTCAGGACCCCCCACTAGACCCTACCTCTGAAACATACCACCACCTTCAAATAGCATCAAGCTGGGACCCAACTTTTAATGCATGGATCTGAAGGGGGCACTTAAAATCCAAAGGAAAGCATTACTTCTGTTGATGAAAGTAATCTCTATTTTTTTTTCCTTCCAGTTTTGTCCTGTTGATCTTAGGAGGAAATTATCTCAGAAGAGAGAACTTTTAGTGGAGCTGGACTTGCCTGGCAGAGGTATTAATTTACCAGGAAGAAGCTGATATTACTTTCAATTGAATTGGATCCCAACCTACCGGTCAGGTGTTTCTGCTTTCCATTTTCTTGCTGTTTGAAAACATCACACCAGCTAATTTAAATTGGCTTTCTCTTGTGAGGTACTTGAGAAGAGGTATTTCCCATGTTCTTTTCTACAGTCTTGAAAGGCAGAGATTTGGCAAATGAATAAACAGAGGTGCAGTGACGAATCAGCAGAGCCAGAACAGAAGCCTGGGTCCCAAGACTGTTTTCCTGGTTCAAATATTTTTCTAAAAGTGACATAAAACAACATAGCTGTAGGTGCGAGGATGGGACTCACTAGCAGCCCTCAGACCTTTTCCTAGGTACAGTAATTTGTATCTTAAATATCACCCAAAGTCTCACGTGTTAAAGATCTTCAGTTTGAGGCCCAGTGGGAGACAGTTAGGTTACTGGCAGCGTGATCTTGAGGAGGATAATGGGACCATTAGTCAGTATGTCTTTCTCTTTCTCCTTGGCTCATGATGGAAGTGTTTTTGCTCTGCCCCCATGCCTCTTTTATGATGTATGGTGTGACTACAGGCTCAAAGCAGCAATCAAGGACCAAAGCCCCCGACACTACAAGCCAAGATAGCTTTTCTCTTTACAAGATAATTATCTCAAGATTTAATATTCTAACAGGAAATTGCGTACCACAGCCCTAGATGAAAAAGGCAGGTGTGTCTAAAGCTCTGCCTGTGATTCCCTGGGCCCTGGACAGGGAGAAGCAGCTCAGCCTAGACCAGATCTGTCCTTTGTCCTGAACCTCTTCTCAGGCCTTGGAGGTTGGCTCTCAAGGCTGCAGCGAAGTGGCAGGAGGTATGGCCAGGGGCTGAAAGCGCGCAGCCCAATGGCCTGGTTCACGCTGAGCCTGTTTCTTATTCCACTTGTACCAGCATAGGCATTTCTCCTCCAGCAGCCCACAGCTTGGACACCTCGAGATGCAGGACTTTTCATCTCCTCTTGATTGGGCTCTACAGCAGCTTGGAAAGCCTCTGACTGAAAGTGAGAATCCTGTCACACCTTAATAGCCTCATTTCTCGGGCAACGTGGGCTTTCTCAACTCCCCACGCCTTTGGTGGGATGTCGGACTCGCTGGCTTTGTTTGTCTGTCGCGCATTTCTATCAGGGAGCAGTCTCCGCCGAGCCTTTCACTGCGCACACAGTCATCCAAAGGGAAAGAGAGACATGCTCGACATGAATGGCAGTGGCAGCTGGAATTTGTCACACCCAAGGTTAAAAAGCACAGACAGGTAAAGGAAGGCACCGGGAGGAAAGTAGTAACGGGGGTCTTGGGAACTCCCAGCTGGGTGGGGGTGGGGGCGTTTCCGGTTTGGGTCTTAGCACTCTGGAAAAGAGCAATATGCAACAATACAATGTTTCTCGGGGTAACTGGCTTCATCTGCTTGGTTCTGTGAGGGGCCTGTGGCAAGTCCTTGTACGTTGGAGTGCCTCTGCTTTGTCTACCATCGTGGCTTTCTTAGGAAACCCTGAGGGACGCAGGGTCTTTCTCAAAAGGAGAGACTGTCCTGGTTGTGGCCATACCCTTCTCTGCTTGCAGAAGGCCCCCAAATCTTGCACACACTTGCAAGGCAGAGCGTACTGCTGGAGCTTGTTAGTGTTCAGCATGTGTTTGTGAACTTACGAAATGTTTCGGTATTCATTAAAGTGGTCAAATTCACTTTAAACGGGCCTAAACAAGTCACACGTCTATGTCCATTTTCCTTTTTAGTTGTTGGCCCAATCTGTTGTGTCTTGCCCAAGATAGAAAGCTGTAATTATGGAAGACGCGCATCACTCTTTCTCATATACGTTCTCGTCCTCCTAAAGCCGGTATCACCATAAAGAAGTCTCTCTGCACTGAGGCACGTCAGTGACCCAGTTCTGAAAGGACAAGTCCTGTGTCGTTTAATTAAATAGTGCAGGACTCAGGCCGCGGCAGTGGCAGACAGAGTACCTGGGGATCCTCTTTACTTTCCTATGCTGACCTTTTAAATAAAGAGCTTCAACCTAAGGATCTGTGGATGCAGCTTGGGTTCTCCAGCCCTGGTACCAAGTGGCTGCACTACAAGGGCACTGACACCCAAAATGCTTTCCCTCCATTGTTCATTAGGAAGTTTTCTTCCAGGATTACATGTTCTGGAGAGTGGCACTAAGAACTTACACAGGTTTTGACGTGGGACCTGGCTTCATCCTGCCTCAAACAAGATGACGAAAAATCCTGGAAGGCCTCAATTTTCCCCTGGGTAAATTCGAAACCAATGTGATGCTTACCTGCAGGACATTTTGGATTTATTTTAGTATATGTAAATCACCAAGTGGCTCCAAGAGACCTTGCTGTGTGGCTTATCTGCAAGGTACTTCCAGACCAAAGACTAAGCTCCACCTCCCTTGCCCCACTCCACATTAACATTACATAATATCAGTTATCTAATAGTTAATATTTGAGCACCTCCCACGCACTAGGCATTGTTTGAAACGATCTCCCACTCACAGCAATCCTATGACTGCTATCCTCATTTGAAGTGGCAATAATTTGAGGCACAGAGCAGCTAAGTGACTTGCCTAGACCACAGAGACTCGCTGGACCTGAGGACATCTGGTTAGAAAACCGTCTTCTGAGCCACAGGGCTGCACTGCTCTTCTGGCTCAGTCTTGTCTCCTCTGTGGCTGTCATCTCTGGTGCTCTGTACACTCAAGACAGCAGGGGACGTGTTGCTCTTGTTCATTCAGAGCATGCAGTGCCTGCCCCATAATCAGCAATCCTGCTTATTGAGCAAATGGGTATTATTTTTAAATTATTATTTTAACCTGTACTCTTTCCCATGGGCAAAGGATTCCATAAACTCATGACCTACTAAGTCATTCATTTTAATTTATACTAAAAGCACCCTTTTCAAGGTTATCTATGGCTTTCTAGCTTTAGAAAATTTCCAGAATATGTGGACAAGACCAACTCACTGTCTGTCCTCCTCAGGCACAGCAGACTCCTGTCCTCTCCTGCTCAGCCTCCATGCTCTGTGCTGGAATGAGGAAACAGACTGAGCTCAGCACCCCAGTTGCCCTGTCAGGTTCAGCCCCTCTCCGGTGGCCTGGGCAGATCTACATGGTGGTTGGGGCTGGCCAGAGGACACTGGGTGACCAGCTAGAGTGAAGTCAAAGGGGGATGGGCTCTCCTTTAACAAAACAAGGACTGGCTGGGAAGTGGAGCCTGGGAGGAGTGAGGGGCTTCCCCTTGCTGTGTCCAGCTTCTAGCAGATGCTCTGCCATTGCGCTGGTGCCTGGTACGGGCCGGGTCATCATCAGGACAGGCTCTTTCTGCAGAGCTGGGGGCTGCTCCTTGCTTCTTTCACGCCCACCTCCTCTGCTGTGTTTAGATCTTCCGTTGCTCCTACAGGCCCATCCCAGGTGCTGAAGGCTCAGACACCAGCCTGCCATGCTACTGGGAGGTGGGGCTTACTCAGAGGAAGTTCGGTCATATTGGAGCTCAGTTTTTCGACCTCTCTGTTTCTATTCACCTCATGTTCTTGCATGATGTACCATACTGCCCAGGCCCAGAGCAACAGGACCAAGGACCAAGCAACTATGGACTGAAACTTTGTAACTATGAACTAAATAAATCTTTTCTTTTGTTGTTGTTGTCGTTCAATTAATTTTCTCATGTATATTGCTATGGTGATGGAAAGCTGACCCTCTGGAAATGTCAGCCTCTTTCATGGCCCTCACTGCCTCAGGCCCTCCTTAATTTTATGTGTCTTGCGTAACACCTTGAATGTATTCTCTTCTTCATTGTGTGCTTCTTTGTTGACCTTGAGAATGTCTCATACACCACGTTCAGAGTGTGTGTGGTTTACAGTGGCCACACCATAAACAATGAGGAACTAAAGAAGAAGCGAGTGCCACAATGGATTTTTCCTGGGAAAGGAGCCATGCCAGTGTGTCTCTGTAGGCCTTGTATTTGACACGCCACAAGTTCAGTGAGTGCTGGAGAAGGGCGGGGATGGGTAACGGGGCTATGAGATTTTTGGATGGTGGGATGGGACGAAAGGCCGTAGTAACCTTGGTGAGAAGTGGACAATTCTATTTCTGGAAAGCCATGGATCCCTACACTAAGACCAGGAAACAAAGAGGCCTTCTGAATCCCCAGCAAGAAGTATAATCAGAAGAGAGTCAGAAATTTTCAGAGTGAGATCTCAGAGCCATCACCGCTGAATTTCCTGGGGAGTCTTGTAAAAATGCTAACTCAGATGACCCCAGCAAAGGACCATGGAGCTGAGTTCTGAAGATCTGTCTTCACAACAAGTGCTGGGAGCTTGTGAGCACTTTACTATTAGGAAATGGGCGGGGGGGGGGGGTGCGGGGGAGGAAGCAATTGAACTCTTGAGAACAGGAGGAAAAGGGACAGTGAAACAGATTTAATGATTCCTGTGAAGAAAGTAGCGATGAGCAACAAAAAAGACGAGAGAGGAAGCTGAGCTACCAGGAGTTGTTCCAGGATGACCCTGGGCAGAGAGTACAGGTTTCCACCAAAACTAGACTTCCGTGTCTAGAATACAAGAGCAGGGGTCCTGAACCAAGAAAATTCTAGAAATGTGAGAGAAAAAACCTGGACCTCTAAATAGAAATAAGAAATTTTTGCGAAAGATATCCAAGGAAGAAAAAGAGATAATTGATAGGAATACATGTAGTGCTGATTCATTCTCTAACAAGCATCATCTTGGAAACATGGTATATACCTCACAGAAGGAGCTAGTTACCAAAAGACAGGCAAACTCATAGAAACAGAAAGCAGGTTAGTGGTCACCTTGGGCTGGATAGGGAAAGGACCCTGAGGGAGCATCTAAGGCACAAATGGGGAATCTTTTTTTTTTTTTTTTTTTTTTTTTGCCAAGGACCATTTGGATATTTCTAATGTTACTTTCAGGCCATACAAAATTAGCATTAAAAATCAGCCTTCTATATTTAATAAAACATTTAATTATTATACACTTAGCTTGCCCCGACATGACAATTGCCTTGGCCAGGCTAGGCCAAATGATTTTGTGGGTCCCGTAGTATCCGCGGGCTGGACATTTCCCACGCATGCTCTAATGGGGGGAGGATTTCATTTGGGGCTAATGGAATCATTCTGGAATTGGTAGTGGTGATGGATGCAGAAATCTGTGAATATTCTAAAAGCCAAGTATTTGTAAATAGAAACAGTTTAATTTCATTACATATAACTTATGCAATTCATTAAATAGGTGAAATGAATAATATGTGAATTATGTTTCATTAAAGCTACTAAGAAAAAAGATAAAGCCCCTGGGAGCTATGATTTAATACTCACAAGTGGGCTAAGCAGAGTGGTGTAAGTTGTACGTTTCGAATGATTTCCATTAAGAGCACTCACAGGCTAATTAGCAGAGCCGATTGGCGCGGGGCTGGTGCTCCCTGCTCTTGCTGACCGTGGTGCACAGGGGAACCCCCAGAGAGGGGAGTGGAATGAGGCTGTGGATTTAAGGCCACATCTGTGCAGGTGAAATACCCTCTACTGTGCTCTGCTGTGGTGCTGAAAGTTCCCAAGAGAGGTGACTTTGCAACTTGGCTTGTGGGAGGATTTTCGTTTGAAGATGGCCTTCTGTCACATTTAGCCAACCAAACTGGTACAACAGGCAGTGCCTAGTCGGTGGCCAGGACTATGCAAAAGACAAGGAGACTACCTCTCTTGTCTCTGGGACTAGAATCTGGGATGGAACTTCCTGTGTGATTTCTGATGATTGATTTGCCCTCCCTCCAAGCCCCAGTGTCCCCATCTATAAATTAAAAATAGTATGGAAAGTGAAAATTACCATGCCAGTTAATTTCTTATCTACAAAATGGACCTAATATTCCCTACTTTGCAAGAGGCCTATAGAATTTGATGAGATGCATTCAGACCTGAGCCCAGCAGGCACATCACAGGTGTTTCCAAACCCCAGCTCTACTCGCTACTGCTTTTTCTTGCTGTTTCCTGATGGGGAACTGATCATCTTACGCATAATTCATAAATAATTTGGATGAAGTGAACTCAGTTTTCTCATCCCCAAAACAGAAAATTTCGCTCGTGTTTCTGTGGAGACTGTTCCGTGACTACACAGGAAACACTCAGGGCAGTTGAGTGTGTGCAGGCCCTACGACTGCCCTGACAAAGCAGTAACAGCAGCCACCAAGCAACAAGTCGCGGAGCAGGAGCCGCACTCTGTGGTAACACTCGTGCCACTGTCGGTGTTAGTAAGAAAGTAGGTACCCGGGGATGTTCCACCTGCCCCACCAGGCTGGCACCACCTTCTCGACTTGATGGAGGAATGAGAAGGAACCAAGTGGCATCTTGGTGAAATCGTTTGGGAGGAGAACACTATGATGTTTAAGAATTTACATATCTGAGCTGAGTCAGGCTCCTGTTTTGTTTTAAATCTGTGATGATTTTGCAAGAGGGAAGACGTAGTTGGGCAAGGCGATGCATGTCTGTAGTTACCAACACACAGCAAGCCCCAAAGCAGAAGGCTTGCAAGTTCATGGTCACCAGGCAACCTAGTGGCTTAGTAACACCTTATCTTAAAAGGGGTGGGGGGCAGGGGGGCTGGAGATGTAAAACTCAGTGCAAAAGGCTTGTGTTCAATCTTCAGTGGAGAAAAAAAAAGTACATGTTTGAGGTACATTTTATTTAAAATTTTCTGGAGTGCAGGTGATTGAATACAGTCTTCCCCCTGAGCAATATTCCCAGACCCTTTTCGTTGTTTATTTTAGGTAGGGTCTTGGTAAGTCAACTAGGTGCTGCTCAAACTTGTGATCCTCCTGCCTCAGCTTTCTCAAAGAGCTTGGATTACAGATCTGCGTCACCAGGCCTGGTTGGCTTGTATTTTCATATTCTTGTAACACAAGAGTTAACAGGAGGGGCTATCAGCAGCTGTTTGGGGGGTGGTACCGTGTGATATTTTGACACAAATGTACAGTGCAGTGTATGCATAATGGTCAAGTCAGGGAGGATAATTAACATTTCCATTTCCTTAAAACATTTATCATTTGATTATGTTGGGAAAATCCAAACTTGTTTCTTTCAGTTCTTTGTGAAATACATAATAAATTATTCTGAGCTACATATCCCTCACTGTGCTGTACAATACGGAATGCGTTCCTCTTGCCTAACTGGATCTTTGTAGCTGTCATCCAGCTTTCTTCTGTCCCCTTTCCCTATACTTCCCAGAGGCTGGTGACCACAGCTCTGTTCACTACTTCTAGACAGATGGTTTCACCTTCCACGTGATTGAGAAGCTGTGATATGTGTCTATCTGTGGCTGGTTTATTTCATTTCCCATAATATCCTCCAGTGGGATGTTGCTTGTGTTTTTCTCGATCAGACCCTTTCCTGGTGTCCCTGGACAAACTCTGAGATTTTCATGAGCCTCCTACCCTGGGGGACAGCAGCCCCTCCTTCCACGTCCCCAGCCTACCCTCCTGGTGATGGGGAAGTGAGCAGCTCCTTAAAGGAGGTACCTTTCAGAGCCACCCATCCCCCAGGTGTCTCCATCCCCACAGCTCTCCAGCCATCCACCTTGAGGGTCAAATTTCAGCAGAGCTATTTTTCCAATTCTGAAATACGTGGGAACTTCCCTCACTTTAAAAGCTGCTTCTGCTTGTGGTGGTACCTGGCAGGACTTCTAATCATAGGCAATTGGTATTCTACGGAGCATCTTCAGAAAATAATCTGCAAACAAGAGGCTGCAGGCTATAAAAGTCTCTGTCTCTTTCTCATTTTCTCTTCTCTGTCTTTCTTTCTTTTTCAGAACATGGCTTACAGCTTAATAAAAATATAACCTGAGCCAGAGAACAGAAACCTTATCACTTTGTCCAACAATATTATTCTTTAAAGAGTTTCATTAATCGGTTTAAAGTTGTGCCACATTTGGCTAAGAGGTGCAAGGTGCCTCCCCATGCCGACAAGATTGTCCTTGTATTTCAGGAGCTGACACGGCTGACTCAATTAACAGAATGGCCAGGGAGACAGGTCAGCCTTGGAAAGTTCAAGGCTCACACTGTGTGTGTGATGAATTGAAGAGCAATCTGGCTCTCCTGGAGCTGCATGCATTGAACACATGCATGCACATGTGCACACACATGTATGGATACACGCACACACCACACACACACACACTCTGAGGCTCCTTCCCTGAGAAAGCAACATTGAGGAAGAATAGAGGAGCCTCTGGTTTGTTTTTCTCTGCGTGCTGTTAAAGAATCTGTAATACATTCTGCAAGGAAGACCCAGTAGCTCGCAAGGAGAAGCGAAGGCAGCTGTCAGTCCAGCAGCGTCGTTTGAGCTCAATCAGTGCAGCGCTGGAGGAGTCCCCTAAATGTTTAATTTCTTCCAGTGCCAGAAGCACAGTGATAGGTTTTATCAGGATTGTATTGACTGCACAAATGAGACATGGTGTGGAGTGGTTTTCTTGGAGGGAGAGACATTAAAAGCACACACCAGGAACCCATTTAACAGGTTTCTAATAATATCATCTTATATCGACACCACATTTTCATTCCTAACTGCTTCAGTCCTGATGTGTATACACAGATTACTCATCCTTCCGTAGAATACGTTTTCTAGCTGGAGGCTGATAAGAGTGTTGGGAGGAGGAAGGGTAAGACTTCCTGATTGGTCAGCGCAAAGATCAAGACCTTCCCTTGGAACACTTGATTACTGGCGCAATGGCTAAGTGTGGATAGGGTTTTGCTAAGGTCATGGCGACGCTAGATAGTTTCAGAGAGGAGCATCAGACCCAGCTCTACCCGAAGTCATATAACAGAGTTCCAACAGATTTATAGATTTCTCAGGTATTTTTCTAGCACACATGCAAAGGGAATCAAATGCAGGATTAATTTACTGCTTTGAAAATGAGGAACATAGAAGCACTTATTCATTCTTTCATCAACTATTTATTAAGTACTAACTGAGAGTGAGGCAAGGCTGTTAAGGTGCTTCTAAAACAGACATGGAGGAGACATAAGCGCAGATGTGTTCAGCCCAGCATGGAGCATTCTGGTGACGGACAGCATGCAGAGATAGCAAGGCACAATGGAGGAAGTGATCCTTCCGCTGCCTCGGACCCCAGGAGGGCGGCAGCCGGAAATAGACCTGGACACTTCCTCAAGGAGAAACTTACCCAGACCAGTAACAGTGGCTGAATTTTTTCAGACTGAGAGTGGAGTTAACGCCGTACAAATGGAGAGAAAAGCACAGGCAAGGGCGCTGAAGATCGAGACATGAGATGTTTAGGAGATGTAGGTGTCACTGAGACTGGAGGTAGACCGAGGCAGAAGGCCCCTGGCAGCGCAGAGGAACCACCCATGGGTACTGCCTTGTGTAGAAGGAGTGGTGCAGAAGCCATGCAGCAGCTGTGCGTCTACTAGCATGAAACAATCACCATCTTCAGTGGCTTGCTATCATACGAGGAAGTGATTGCGAACACGTGACACCTGAGAGGTGACCTATGTCCTCCCGTGCTAGATACTGAGATGGACAGGTGACACGAACTAGGCATCCGGCAAAGGAAAGCGCAGTGCGACTGGAAATGCACACTTGGAGGGGACCTGAAGGAAAGTAAGAATGTTGGAAGAAACATGTGTATGTGTCAGTGTGTGTGTGCATGTGTGTGTGTGTGTGTGTGTGTGTGTGTGTGTGTGTGTGCATGAGTGTGCGCATGTGCATGCCTGCGTATTCATGGAGAGAACCAGGCTGCAGAAAGACTAAGAGAAAAATGTGTGTTGAAGGCCTGGGTTGTTAAGTATGTAGATCTCATGTCAAGGATTCTCAGCACAAGTAAATAGATGAAAAGAAATTAAAGGGGCCCAAGAAAACTCTCAGCGCTGATAGATGTATTTAGTATCTAGTATTTTTGTTGTAGTGATGGTAATAGAAAATATGTGCATGTGTATTCACATTCACCAAATTTTCAACAGTAATTATGGGCAGCATTTCTATAACTCACAAAGCTGGAAATAAGAATCAGAAGATGACAACCTCTCATCTTGCTCGCCAGGGTGAGGACATAGGAAGAAGGTGGCTTTCTTCAGCTCGGATGAAAGCTCTCGCCAGAGCCCCACCGCGTCAGCGCCCTGGACTCAGACTCTCAGCTTCCAGAAGCGTGTGAGGTTAATGTCTGTGGCTTAAAAATTAAGTGAATAAATAAATACATGTGGGTGGTCTCAGAAATGGGGAATGAAAAGCCAGCCTCTTTGAAAGATGGATTTCATGCCAAAAGCCCACACTGGAAGCAGGATGTCTAAACTAGAAAGCCGATGTCTAAACTATAGATGTCTGCCTGGCAGCTGAAGCTGACAGGCCTTATCATAGTCGTAGAAAAACAAAGGCCCATTTTACTCTCCATGTACCCGAGGTGGCAGGGCCACAGAAAGCCTGGGCACAGGGGTTCTGTGCCTCACTCATGTGTGTGCTCTTTCAGGGTGTTTCCCCCTCACTTTTATTAGTATATATATATATATATAATACAATAACTACTTTAAGTTTAAGAATTTTGTGCACATACATATTGTGACACCACTGCAATCGCTTCGCCCTTTTCTAACTCTCCCATTCCCCTCCGACTCCCAATATCTCACCCATTTTATCTTATAAATTTCCTATATTCAGCATTTCTTCCAATAGAAAAACCACACAGTATTTAACCTCCTGAATCTGACTCACTTCACTAAGCATGATGGTCTCAAGTTGCCTCCATTTATCTCAAGTGCCTCAAATCTATCTGTCTTTATGAGCAAGTAGTATTCCATTGTGTACATATATCCCATCTTTTGTATCCATTGGTAGAGCCAGGCCTGGTGGTGAGGCCTGTAATCCCAGGACCCAGAGTCTGAGGCAAGAAGATCACAAGGTGGAGCCCAACATGAGCAGCTTAGTGACTCGGGGAGACCCTGTCTCAAAATTTAAAAAAAGGAAAGAAAAGAAAAGAAAAGAAAAGAAAAGAAAAGAAAAGAAAAGAAAAGAAAAGGGATGGGGTTATTATTCAATGTGAAGGCCCTGGCCTCAGTCCCCAGGACCACAATAAAATAAGTAAATAAACACATATATACATAAACAAATGAATAGGAGAAGTAGTTTGTTTTTAGGGCCTAGTGCAAGCCTACTTGGGGAGCTAGGCAATCCATTAAGGTTCATGGACAGGAGAGCTAACCAATGCTTCGTACAACTTTTATCCCCTTGGAAAACACAGGCCATTGTCATAGAAGATGTAGTTGATTTGAAATAATAAATTAGTCTTTTGCTTTTAATAGAGAAAGTACTCAGTTATTTGAAATCGATTCAAAGATAATATGTTAAATCTCGCTTCTTAAAAATGGGATTTGCCTTCTGTGCTGAGCCAAGACAGGTTGGGAACTGGAGGGATGGTGGCTCTAAAGGGTCAGTCTATAGACCCCGGCACAGGAGAAAGAAAATCACATTTAGTCGAGGTCTTGCTCTGGCCCAGCCCCGTGGGAAAGGGGGGAAACGCGAAGGATGGAGAGTGAGGAGGGACACAGGGAGCAGATGCCTAGGGAAGATGGTGAAATAGGAAACGTTTTCTTGCAACCTTTCCCGGAGAAGAGCTGCCGGAAATCCATTTAGACAAACGCTGTCCTTGACAAATGGTAATTTTTCCCCCACTATCCAGTAAATTTCTCAGAGTTAAGTTTAATATTTTTTTTTCCTTCTGAAAAGAAATAATCATTTGCCTCAGAAGCAAAAATGGAGTTAAGGCTCTAGTGATATAATAATAATAATTTGCACTCACACA
Organism: Ctenodactylus gundi; assembly: GCA_004027205.1. Classification (NCBI taxonomy): domain Eukaryota; kingdom Metazoa; phylum Chordata; class Mammalia; order Rodentia; family Ctenodactylidae; genus Ctenodactylus; species Ctenodactylus gundi. Next base: position 69,909 of record PVKB01000142.1, read on the forward strand.
GATTCTTTCAAGCAAAGGTCTCCGAAGCTTTGACAAACATTAATTAATTAAGCCTTGTAGGTCCCCCCAGGAGGTAGGTAGCTATTATCTCACCTTTCCAGATGTGGAAACTGAGTCTCAAGGAGGTGAAAGTGATTTGCCTAAGGTCACTCAGGGAATGAGAAGCAGGCAGAGACTGAAATTACAGAAAGTGCCTACACGCCAGAGCCACGAAGCTGGCTGCCGCTTCCTCCCAGGGATACCGAGGGGCTGGGGCTGCAGACTCAAGGCAGAGCCCAGCTGGTGGCACCTGGTGTGCAAGCAGGACCCAGAGCACTCCGGCCCACGGGGCACGCTTAGGATGGCGAGACGGACAGGGCTGTCTATTTCCACTTACAAGGTTCGGGCTGCCTAGGATTCAGTAGAACTTTGCTACCATCTGGAAATGAGCAAGGGGTGGCTAGGAGGACGGGATTACAAAGCAGTCTGGAGAGAAAGGGGGATTATTTATGCCTCCATATTACGTTTCTGTGGAAACTTAAATTAAGAAACACAAAACAATAAGGTGAAGCAGAATTTTAGCCAAGGAAGGACAGCGTTCGAAGGGGTCGCCCACGCACCATGCACCGCGCAGTCTCAGGGAATTTCACCCACCGGGACGTACCCGGGGCCCAGATGGCCTCCTGGGAAATATGGTGGGAAAGGCTGTTGGCAGGGGGATCCGCCTTCTCCCCTCCACGCCTGGTTTAGCGGCTGACGAACACCCTGGACGGATTCCCCGCCAGCTCCCCAGCCCTCCTGTCTCGGGTGCCGCGGACACGTATTTTGATGTTTCCTCATGAGATTATACTTTACATAATGAATTTGATTCTTGAATTCATCTCTTCCCCTCACAGCTCCGCAGCTTCGTGAGTTTATCTGCTGCAAGATGCATCGCTGGGGCTCCTGGCGCATCTTTCTTTACACTTCACCACCCCCACTGTGGAAGAGAAATAGACTTTTCCCCTCATCAATCATCAGTCAGCGTGACAAGGCTGTCACTCCTCAGGCTTGACCCTCTGCGTCTCCCTTCCCTGCCCGCTGCAGTGCGTGGCCTGCTTCCTTGAGGTCTGCAGGGACCTTTGTCAGAAGATCTGGAATTGCAACTAAACCAGACCTCCCAAAATAATAAATAAAATAAATCATAATAAAGGAATTAAAATGAATTTAAAAGTAATATAAGAGAATAATTTACGGATTCCTTGACTCAGTGGACCCTTCTCTTTAAATAATAGGATATTGTGCAATTCTAAAAATTTCAGTCTTTTACCTGACATGTTATCAATCTTCAAAGATCCCCAGAGGACAAAAGGTAAATCCTATTTGTTCAACTTCAGAGATTGGAGGAAATGAAAGAAAAGGAGATAAAGATGGAAGATTCTAACGGAAGGTCAAAAGAATTAGGCTTCTTGGTGCCAGGAGAGAGAAAGCAAAGGGCAGTGTGCACATGTCCTCTGTGTGATAGCAGCAACGAATGGAAGTAGGATACCTCGAGATTGTCCCACCACTCTACCTGCTGCCTGTCCCCCAGTGGGGACTGACAGAATAAAAATCGATTCTGATTTTAACAGAGGAGAAATCACTTGTAATGCTGAGGTCCAGAGGACCCACAGAGACGAGATCTAGGTTTCAGACCAAGCTCTATGAGGGCAGCTGACATGAACTTAAGCGTGTCTTTGGTCTTTGCAGAGAAGGCAGGGGGTCCGTCAGCCATCTTTAAAAGGGGACCCATCTAGAAGACTGGTACAATCTGTCCTAATTGCTTTGATTTTTACTATTCACATATTAAAAGTTTTCAAGTGGATTTAAGACAAGTTGTCATATTGAACATTTTAAATCAAAACTAGCATCCGTCTTCGGATGACTCTGATGAGGGACAAGGCAGTCTCAAGCACACTTCGGAAGTATCCATCTGGTCTCATTAGCGGCCATTCCTATGATCTAGACAGTACTAGATTCTTTCGTTACCAGGACTGGGCAGGAGAAGAGATTTCTAGAACCATTTCACTAAACCCCAAGCCATCTGGGCCCCGGGTACGTCCCGGTGGGTGAAATTCCCTGAGACTGCGCGGTGCATGGTGCGTGGGCGACCCCTTCGAACGCTGTCCTTCCTTGGCTAAAATTCTGCTTCACCTTATTGTTTTGTGTTTCTTAATTTAAGTTTCCACAGAAACATAATATGGAGGCATAAATAATCCCCCTTTCTCTCCAGACTGCTTTGTAATCCAGTCCTCCTAGCCACCCCTTGCTCAATGAGAGAAGTCCATTCGTTCTCACAAACACTTCCAAAATAAGTCACAAATCCTAGGGAGTACGTGCCAATGGTGAGATGGCTTTGTTGCCACAAATCAATTTCACTTAAAGGGTGGAGGGTACATTCCAGGGTGTGGGATTAAGCGAGCAGCCATAACACTGGTACCTGGTTTGGTGTCACCATGGCTGTGTCTTCCAAAGGGCCACACACTACGATATTATTCTTTTTTCTTCTTGGATGACACGGGCAGGAGGAACTTTTGCTTCCAAATATTATTGGAAGATTTAATTAAGCACCATTTGAAATTTTTGAATGGAAATTGCCACATTAGTCATGATTATTACCCATTTTCTTTAAACGTAGGGCCAACTGCTAAGCTGTTAGGCTCAGGAATGGAAATTGCAAAAATATTCAAATATCCATTATCTGGGACTCTGTTTGCCAAGCATCCTATTTAATCAGGGGAAGCCTGCTGGAACAGATGGGCCTTACACTGAGCCCTTCTAAGCCAAGAAACTTGGACTTGTTGAAACTGAGTAAATCCAAGTGCCAAATGTTGTTGCCACTGCAAAGAACTCATTTCTACTCAGCAGAGCTGTTCTGTTCAAAGACAGCATCGTCCCTTCTGTAGCCCACCTCTGTCTTTTGGGACACAGCACTAGGAAGATGATCCCTGTCGTTTTGAGACAAACACTCAAGGTAGCACAGGGGGACGGCACCAAGAACTGTCCATCCACGAACCCAAGGGAGACCGAGCACACTTTCAGGAGGTGGCTTGAAACTGTTAATACAGGTGCTTCCAACTACAGAAAGTACCTTCATTTCAACTTCATATTTATGATTAGTTTGCAGAAAGATTTGGAGCCAAAGGAAACAAATTTGGTAAACACAGTAAGTAATAGATTCAACAAATACAGCTAAGGATAAAGGACTAATTTACATTTAATGAGACAGCGATTGTTTATTAAATAAGAAATGGTTGTGCTTATGAAGATGGCCTTAAAGGTTTTGCAGGCAGAATACATTAAGCTTCGAATATAGCTTTTTCATATTCAAAAGATGTGACTAGAGGAATCACATCCTCTAGGGGGAAGGGAGAAGTGTGCAGAATGTGTATAGAATATAGGAAGCTGATAACTTCTCCTGGAATGTAGGGCACTGGACAAAAATGTAGTGGAAAATAAATTCCACAAAAGGTTCCCTTCTGTGGGTGTTATACTGCAGGCTGACCCCACGGTATTGATTTTTTAAAAAATAGTATATGATTACTAGAGAATTGATGGCATGTTGGAACATATATTCTGGCCTTGACCTTGTATAAAGGATTTTTGAATCAAAATTTCTTCAACTGTGTTTACAACTATGGGTATCTATGCTTGATGCAGCTGTCTCTGTAATTTCCAAGTGAAGAAAAACTGTTTTTTCCTATGTAGAAAACTGGCAAACTCTCCTGCTGTTCATAAAAAATAAGACCAAGTAGAAAGTGTGAGAATAGATGGGCACTTCTGTCTGCCAGTTGCAAAGATCAAACCAAATAGTAGGGCTAGTTCTTACAGGCACATGGCACAGTACCGTGCTTTTATTTTAGGAGAGCAAATAATTTTTAGGTTGCTATTGTATCTGTGTCTTCCAAACCCCTTACACTGCTAGAAACTGAACCCTGAGCCTCCGCACTGACTCACATCTTCAGCCCCTTTTTACGAGACAGGTTACCCTTAAGTCACTAAGTTGCCCAGGCTGGGTTTGCACTGTGGCCCTCCTCCTTCAGGCTCCTAGGATCCCAGCATTACAGGCATGTGCCATCATGGCTGGCTTATTGCACAGCTTATATAGAACTATAAAACTATATGCAGAATGACAAAGCTGAACTTGAGTCCCAGTCTGTCACCAGCTGGTTGTGGCAGAAAATACCAGTTTCACCAATGTACATTCTGTTTTAGTTATTGGAGATTGCATTTCTCATCCACCATAGCAGTTACACAAACCATGCAACAAAATGGGTCACGTAGCTTGGGTCATAAGGTGAGAGGTGAAGTGATATTTACACATTCGTATTGAATTTTTAGAGGAAATGAGTCTATTATTTTCTGTTCTCTTTTTCTTCCTTGTTATCTGGGCCACAGACATGATAGTGAGTGGGGAAGCAGCCACTTTGGGCTATACTTAAAGGCTGTGTTGGTGAAGGATATTCAACTGGCCTTAAACCCTCTACCTACTTGAAAGAGATATACATTTCCACCTTGATCAGGCCCCTGTATCAAGAGTAACGTTATTTCAGTGTCTTAGTCTGTCTCGAATATTCCTGAACTCAGCTTGAAGGGCCTTTGAAATTAAGGCATTATTTTGTGAATTTTGTTTTCATTTTAAACATAAACTCCCTAAGAATTGAGACTATATTAAATAGAGGTGGGACTGTGAAGTGATTCTCCCTGACTTTTTCTCATGGATATTAAGACTATGAATAGGAACAAAGAAAGGCAAAGCAAGAATTCCGAAGTGTGAAAAAAGGAAGCTACTTGTCACTATATCAGAGATGGATCAAGAAACAATAGATCGAAGTATCAACAGTAGTTAAGATTTATTTTCCAGGGTTGGGGATCGAACTCAGGGCCTGCACATGCTCAGCCAGTGCTCTTCCCTGAGCTGCACCCCCCTTGAGCCCTGTCAACAGAGTTACTCATAGATATTCAGAAGGGAAGCGACATAATCTCTTCTCCTTGGACTGACCTCTGTCTCCTTGAGCACCTAAAACACTGTCCAGAACCTGGCTAGTACTTGCCTGGCTTTCAAAACAACACACAAACTGTTTGGATTGTTAGGATTTGGCCTTTTCTACTTTGGAATGTGTAGTTTCAATAATTGGATGGACATATACACATACAAGAGAGAATGGTAACAAAAGGAACTTGGTGCTCTAGGCCAGACAGAAGAGGCAGCTGAACCTTTTGGAATAATGAAATCAGTTGATTTTCACATAAATCTCTGGGGATTAGGTAGAGGGCCTCACTGGTGTCCCTTAGTTCCTGGCCAGTCTGAATCATCACAGCCCACCAGACATTGTGGGTATCTCCAGGTCTGCAAGCCTGAAGCGGAGACAGGGTATTGCTAATAGGAAGCTTTTTTCATTTTGACAGCCTTGATGCAGAATCTCTCCATAGCCGCAGCAAAGCCTCTCTCCATAGCTCAGCTTCATACGGCAAAATGAATTGTAGGGTGACCTCTGGGGTTTAGCTTTTTTCATATTCCAGCTGACATTTAATGTTTCAAAGAGATATAGGCTTGTTAGACCTCTACTCACCTTCCATTCCCACCCCATCCTAAATTTCTCTCCCAACTAATTCTATGATCAAATTGTTCCATGCAGCAGCTGATTGTATAAGACACAAGTAGATCAAAAGAAGAGGGTCCCCATTTTCAAGAAGCCTGCAGTCAAAAGCAAAGACAAACACATCCCTAGGTATCATGCAATATAGCCAATAAAAAATCAAGTTAATTTTAAAATGGCTCTTTCAGATTAGAAACAAGACAAATCTATTACAGATACTCTTTGGCATATGATGGGGTTATGTGCTGATAAACCTATTACAAAGATATTACTAAGTCAAAAACATCAGTCCAAAATGTACCTGATACATCTAATCTACCAACCACTATAACTTAGGTTTAAGCATGCTCAGAACACATATATCAGCTCCCAATGGAGTAAAAAACATCAACAGAAAGCTTATTTTATACCAAAGCATTGAATAGCTCATGTAATTTATTGAATATTGTACTCAAATGGCAAGAAAAAATGATTGTTTAGGTATACTTGCACCCTCTTAAAGTTGAAAAATTGCTAAGTGGAGCCACTGTGAAGTGGGAGGCTGTGCTTGCTGGCTTTAGATCAAGGGACCCGAAGGGACAGGGATGTCTGAGGAAGTACAGCTGGCAAGATTTTGACGCTCTAACTGAGCCGTAGCGACAGCAGAAACCAAATCTGCTATGTATCGGTAGTGATGGACCCTTGTCTGCATTGTCTACATCTTCTCTTTCAAGGGTGGGGCTAGAAAACGCGTGAGGCTTTGCAGAGCGAAGGAGTCACTGACAAGACTGGGGGCGGGCCTGTTGCTCTCTCAGTCTTACCCTGTTCTTCATTTCTCTGAACCCTGTTACCCAATCCCAGAGTGGTGTGCTGTTCACAGAACCACAAAGGCATTTGAATGACCTTAGTTACCCTGCCTTAAGCATGGTTTCTTCCGACCTCCCAAGATAAGTGGCTTAGCCTAGAGATAAGATTCACCTGAATATTTCCTTCAAAACCCTGGAATGAGCTGCTCACGCCTGTCATGGAACACTGGTTTCTACAAAATGTAAGTTACAAATCACCTGGAATCCCCTCTTGCAGCTTCAAACACAAACACAAACACGCAGATATTAAGGTGGTATATAGATTACCCTATCCTTAGTGTTCAGCCCCAGAATAGAGTAAGTAACAAGAAAAACAAGCAACATGGTCTTCTAAAATATGCTATTTTTTAACTTAAAACTTCCACTATGCTTTACATAATAGCACTGTTTTTACTGTTTTTTCAAGAACAGGATACTGAGGCACAGAGAACGCAAGAATTTTACCCAAGGATTCATAACTTGTAAGTGACAGAACCTAGCTTTAAGCTGGTTTATTCTCTAGTAAATCACCTCTTGCGAGAGTGTAATATGAAGGCTTAAATTTTAAGATTCTGCTTTTAGTGTACTCTGTACAGAGTAGTTTTTTTCTAAATCTGTATTATTTGACAATGATCTGTCTACTGGCTTTCTTCTGTTAGGATGATGAGGGAAGAAGATGATGGTGACCATTTTGGTTTCAATGGCCTCATTCTTCACATGAGAATGTGACTTGAGGTTGCGTGAGAGGCTGAGACAAGAAATATTCTGGTTTCTGTGTTGGCACTTGCATAGTTTTCACTCTTGTTTGCAAACATTCGTCTCTGAACTCAGCTCCAAAGATATGCTTTCTAGCACGACAATTCTCAGCACATAAGCTTTGCTTCACAAGACATCAAAGAAACATTTCTTGGAAAATGTAAGAGATTTTCCTCTGACTCCATCCTTTGGAGATTGCTCACTTCCTCTGGAGGCATGTGTACAGAGCTAGAGGCCACCAGTCATTACCAAAGGTGACACCTTTGCTGTAATGTAACACTTCCTTGCTTGCCACCTTTGGGGCCCATGGCTGGGGATTCCATATGTACTGTCACTCCTTGGCATTTAAAATTTTTCTATTAAGAGAATTCCTCAGAGGGAGTGGTTGCCCTGAGGAAAAGATGTTATCAGAGAAAATGTGTTCTGTGCCCCATGGGGTTGTCATACTCCTGGAGGACAACTCCAGCGAAGAAAAAAGAAGGCAGGTACATGGGCTTTTCCTGCTTGGGCAAGAGCTAGAAACATTTCTCTCCTGAGGCACCTTCTGAAAATAGAAGTTGCCAATTGATCTGGGACCAACTGATAGATGTGAGGAAAGAGAACAACAAAATAAAAGTTTCCAGACTGGTCTATGCCTTCCTCACTCCTAATCTACCTGTAATTTGGTACATCACAGGCTGCAGACTTGGGGATGTGTAGGGAATTCAGTACCATTAGCTAATTCACCTGCGGTGGAGGACTTTGTTCTACTTCCAACACATCATCGAGAACAGAACTGGGAGCACTGGTGGGTTCCAACAATTTTCATGTTTAGAAGACCACGTCCAACATAGTTTTATTCCCAAAAACAAGACAGCCACCCTGCTAAGTGGAATTCTGCTCTGTTTATCCTATTTTCCCCAAGAACCAGCCAAAAAAGAACAAAACAAAATGTCACAAATTAACTTTGAAGACATATTGGGAGCAATGCTTGCATTTATATTATATTGATGATGTGGGTGGCATGGTGTTTAACACACATTGGTGACTTCAAAAGCGCATGAGTTCTTCCAGAGAGATAAGTTCTTTTGTATTGCTGTGCTGGTCATCCAGAGATACCTGTTTAGTTTAATTAGAAGGGGCAGGTAGGACAGATGCCCTGCCTCCAAGAGTTTTCATGCCCCAATCAAGAGACAATGTCCTTCAGAAGGCAAAGCAAAGTCTACCCAAGCGATATTTGAGCTTCTCCAGGAAATAAACAAGAAAAGGTATAGGGGAGTTTATAAACTTTTGCTTTAACCTAATTGCTCTTGATGTTTAACCAAGTATAGTTAATGTATAATTTAAACATTGGGGAGATCCTTTGCTCTTCATTTATGAGTTGTTTGAGAAGTTACAGGTGAAAATATCACCATCACCACCAAATATGACCACCAACAAAAACAACACCAACAAAACAGGAGAAATTAGTAAGCTTGCATGTTTAAAAGTAGTATGATCTCTCTTTTTGAGATCATAAATTATTCCTATGTTTACACACACATGCATATACATGCACGCATATAAGTGTGTATGCATGTGCACATGGGTGTATGCATGCATATGCACACCTGATGGTGCCAATGTAACTTTACATACAAAGAAAAATTTATAGCAATACATGTAAATAAATTATTACATTCCTTATGATCTTGATTTTTCCCTGCCAAAAATCAAATGCGACTAATGCTGTGCTTTTGATGAACAGTTGATAATGCCACTAAATAAGGGAAGAACTTAATTTCTTCAGCAGAAAACAAATTTTTAGAGTGTCAAATCAGTAGAATCGCTCTTTATTCAACCATTGTTCTGTAACATTGGTTTACTTTGTGCCCGTGATTGAGCTTGGATATGTGGACATGTCTATGACAAAGCCACGAAAGGAATGACATGATTCTGAAAGGGGGACAGATAAGCCATAATGACTGACGAGCAGGAGAAGTGACAAAAAATAAGCACACACACTGGAAACAGTCAAAAGTAAAGAAGAGCCTCTGCTGACAGGATTTGTAAGCAAGAAGAGATTTGTAAGCATCCCCAGAGAAAGGGCCACTGGATCTGGACCTCAAGCAGGTGACAAATGAACAGGAATGACCAGGCACAGAATGGGCACAAAGGGACTTGCAGCATAGTGAATGACCAGTACGTGGGTTAAGAGGGCTTGAAGCAGCAGGAAGTCAAATTCACTTGAAAAGAGAGTGAAAATACATGTGCATGACAGGTTATAAACGACCCTGAGTGCCGTATACAGAGGTAAAGCTTAGTGTTATAGATGATGGAGAAATAGTGACAAAGTTGAAACTGTGGTAGAACCTGGTGAGATCTGCACTTGGAGAGGGTCCCTTTGGGACCGGACAGGCAAATGAAATTATATGGGGCCTGGAAAAGGAAAGATAAGAAACACAAAACACTGGAAAGGAGGCTGTGCTCAAAGTTGGACAGTGTGCAGTTCTAAGGGTAGTAGGCGTAAAAGGTGAACTTCCACAATGTGCAGGAGATGGAATATAGCAGGTTTAAAAAACAATGGGACCTTGGTGACATGGGAGCAGAGGGAGAGACAGGCAAACTGTTTTCCAGGACAGGTTGAAGCTGCCACCTATAAAATTGAGAAACCTAAGAGAAAAAACTCGGACTTGAAAGCCAGAATGATGCATTCAGTCTTAATTTTCAGAGTGTAAGGAACATATTTGCTATATTGACATTCACTGGGAAACCATTTTGGGCAGCATCTAGTGGTTACGGAAATGTTCTGAGTTCCCAGTTAACTTATTTAAGGATTTTTAAAACCTTATCGAATATACAATAAACAAAAGCACGTAAGTCAGAGGAGCAGTCTGATGAATTATGGAAAGCTGAAACCCCACATAGCCATCAACCAGACAAAAAAGGAGCACATCAGAATCCCAGGTGCTTTGTGTCCTCCTGTGTCCCTTCCCCATCACACGTCCCCCTTCCTCACTGAGCCGAAGCCCTGTCCTAAATTTTTTTGGGCCATTCCTTTGATGTTTTTAGTGTTATTATCTGAGGGTACATTCTTAAACATAAGAGCTCGGTTTTGTCTGTTGTGGAATATCAGACAGTCCGTCTTCTTTTGTGTGTGACTACTGTGGCTCTGTGGGGTGTGTGTGTGGTCCTTATTATGTGTACTTGGAATTTACCAGTTTTCAATGCTGTCTGACATTCCATTGAATAAATGTACGACGTATATCTTCATCTGACTGAGGGACGTTTGCGTTGTTTCTATTTTAAATGATACAGATGGGACTAGTTCTTTGGTACCTATCTGCATCCATTTCTTACAATAAAGAAGGCAATTTCTGCATCATTGGGTATGCGTATCTTGAACTTTGGTAGGTAAAGGTGAACTATTTTCCAGAGGGACAGCCCCATTTCCATTCTGTCTGTAAGTAAGTTAGACCTGTGGTAATTGCAGGTCTTCATGAGCACTCAGCAGTGCCAGAGTTCTAGTCCTTCTGCATTCTTTTTCTTGTCCTTGGCGCTCTCTCTCTCTCTCTCTCTCTCTCTCTCTCTCTCTCTCTCTCTCTCTCTCTCTCTCCCTCTCTCTCTCTCATTGCCTCCTACTCTTTTCTTCCCTTCCTTTTTCATTCTGGTGTGTGTGTGTCCTTGTGCCTCATCACTTTAATTCACCTACCACTGATGTCTGATGATGCTGAATTGGCTTTGTGCACAATGATGCCTAGCGGAATGTCTAGTGGTATTTGTAGCAGCATCGTTCCTAGCCTTCAGGAAGCTTTATTCCCTTGCCTATTGGGTAACCACTAAGGATGTCCAAACAGGTCTGTCTTTCTGTTCTTCTTTACTCAGGTGTGATAGCCTTGACATGTGACGTGACAATTTAGCCTCAAGAATTAATTCTGCATTATCTTTATCAATTGGCTGGCTTCGGCTCACTGTCTTCTTCCTTGCACGAGGACTAGATTCATTTTAGCCATTTTGTTCTGTCCTTTGTCCTCTCTAATCACCTGAAAGACTTCTTGACAAACACTTCTGTGGTCCTCTCAAGAGAAGAACAAGCAGGAAAGAGGTCATGGAAATACAGGCTTTACCAACAGAGCAGTCTGCCAGATAAAAGATTTTTGAGTACCTGCAAGAATGCTACCAGAAGATAAGGGGGAAAATGGTACCTGAGTTGGCTTACAGGTCTATGTTTTTGAAACACCTAGGTTTTAACAAAGTTAATTGGTTTCTCAGCTGCAAGACTTCCTGGAGTCTTTGTGTACATTGAGAAATGAATTTCCAAGTGGGTGATAACAATAGACACCACATTCTCAAACTTCTCTGACCATCACAATTCTGAGATCTTTTTTTTCTCCTTGAGGTATATCCCACAGTATTGCCACACTCGTGGAGTCTCCTACGCCATCAAAGTTCATTCCTCTTTGAGTAGTTCTGACAGATTAGCTTACTTTGACAGCTACCTGAGAAATCTTTCCTTTAGGAGCCATTATTTTCTTTTTTTAAGCTGTAACTCTGTTGTCTAAAGGTCACCTTGGATCTTTTGGGTCACTTTGGATCTCTTAGATTGATAGTCTTCCCCTAGGGTCTTTTCCCCCCATGGCATGGAAGCAGTAGAAAGCTGGTTAAAAGCAAGGGTGCTGGAATCACAACTCAAGTGAGACTCCATCAGCAGCTGGGCCACTTTAATGAACGTCTTCATATTGCTAAGCCTCAGTTCTCTTATCCAGGAAAGAGGCTGAGCAGTGTCAACTTCATAGGGCTTTTTTTTGAAGCTTAATTAATATATTTATTGTAATGTGTTGAGAACAGTGCTTGGCACCTAGTAAATATTTAATGCCGTTATCTATTGTTCTTGTTATTACCTTGTTGTTATTCCTGTTTTCTTTGCAAGGTGGATCCCTGGTCCTAGAGCTCCAGAGGCAATACAAGTACAAGTGTTCCCTGGAGTACAAGCTGACACACAATTACACCAACATCAGATGTATTTACACACATGCATAAGAAAAAGACATTACCTTGAAGGGTGCATGGGTTGTCATTTGAAAGATGGAACCTCATTGTTAATGTTTGAATGTTAATCATCTTTGGGGCAGAATTTAATTTCCTTGTGTGAATATTTTATTTTTTTTCTAGACTCTTGCTTAATGAAGTTTTTTTAAGTCCTTTTTAAAGGCTGTATGTAATTGCTTTGAACAGTCGCCAATAGAATAAATCTATCTTTGTCTAAAAACTCTTCCACAGTGTCTAAGTCACCAGAACACATGGGGTAAAAATCTTTGAGGATCAACAAACACAGCCCTGCATGAGTCGAGGGAGACTATTTCTCTTCCTAGGAGAGCCAGTTTTCTTCTCATTGTTTTATTTTCTGAGAAATAAAGGGTGTACTCATTACTGCATGGGCTCACAGTGAAGCTACCTCCATGAAGGATGCAGCTTAAGTGCTTGGAAACTTGTGGGCAGGTGATAGCAATTTGACTCTTTCTCACTTTCTGTCAAAAAAAAAAAAAAAAGTAGGACTCCTGTGTAAGACTTCTGCACAGGCTGTGTATAATCCTGGATGCATCATTTCTGAGTCACCTGGACCTCGATCTCAGAGTTTTAGGGAAATATGGCCCCAACCTCTAGGCCTCCATGATTCTGCTATCAAATCTAGAATGAAGTCTGAAGACATTTCAGAAAAAGCTAAGGCTGCCTTCCTCAACCTCCTCTGAACTGTTATCATACTTTCTTGGTATCGTTCTTTGTACACAAGAAGACTTGAATTGTGCAGAGGAGGAACATTTCTGCCATCAGTAAACTTGTTTATCCACATTTTAAGCCATGGCATATGCCCAGGCACCACAGGTAAAGATGCATAACATAAGAATTTTGCCTTGAAAAACTTCTTACCTTCCAGGGCCATCTGGCTGCTGGCGATTAAGTCCTCTATTATCATAGCCCTTTCTGAACCATTGTCACAAATTCTCAGGGATTTGGTAACTGACTTGAAATATTTGGATCCTACTGAAGATTTGCTGTTGGCTCGTTCCTTTTTATTTGGTGCCCATGTTAACTACCGGAATCAGGTATACTCAGACACCTAGTGGCAATGATTGCATTTTACCTATAGAATGTAAATATAGAGAGCGACACTTGTCAGCCTCTAACACCACCCCTCCTGCCACCCAGCCAGTTCTTCTGGGCCAGAATAGGAAGAAGTCTGGAAGGGGAAAGCAAAGGTTGCTAGTCTCATTCCAGTGGGAATCAGCAAACTTTTGTATTGCATGGAGCCTTGTTAGCATCAAATTTAATCTAAGTGTTATCATAATTATTATAACTTTACATTTATATAGCACTGAGTCTCAGGAGAGAAAAGAGTACTATGAATATAAAATAAGATAATCAAGCTCCACCTCTCCTCCTAGGGATATAGAGCTTCTCCTTTTTCCATTCCTTTTTTGACTCATTCCTTGAGGCAACATCTAAATGTGTTGCCTCGGGTGATGCCTTTCCTGGGTGCAACTGGCAGAAGAATGAACAAGGACAGGGTGGTGGAGGAGGCAAGTACGTCTGTGGCCAAAGGGAAAAATATTGCAAGGAGTAAAGAGGAACTGAAATTTATTGACTACCCAGTAAAATCCAAGCCCTGAGTTACTTGCTTTACTCATGTAGTCACTAAAATTTTCAGAGAAGTAGTTAGCTCTTTTTTTACAGTATGAAAAGAAGAGAACTCATTTAAATTCAGGAACTTGTCTGATGTCACTTAACGAGTGGATGGTGGATGGTGAGCTTAAACCTCTTCATCTCTTTCCAACTCCCTGCTCCTCTTGGTGGGATTAGAAACAAGTTTGGGACTCTACTCAGAATGTCGCCTGGATATGAGGTTAAACAGTCACCTACTGCCTGGCCCTGCTAGACAGTGTGAGAGATGCCACAGACCAATAAATGCTGGCTCTCTCTTTAAGGATCTTTCAAAAATAAAAGGACTAAGATTGACATGTAGAGCCCAGGAACAACTGATCCATGGTGTACCACATGTGCCTTGAACGGGGTCATGAGATCTTTTAGATTTGAGGGATCAAAGAGAAAACCAGGAACTAAACACTTGGGAAGGTTTCTTGGAGCAGAAGGACTGGAACGGGCCTGCCAGAAGAGCAGCACAGAGAGGGGAAAGTGTTGTGGCAGGAGAGGAGCAAGCGCCAGGACGCAGATGATAGAGTAAGGGACCTCCACAGGGACAAACAGGAACAAACAAACGTTGCTCATTGAAAGTTTTGTTTGTTTATTTTTTCTAAATCAGAGACTTAAAAGTGATTTTTTGGCAAAATCTGTGACTTTTTGCTTGGGCTTATAGATCCCAGATAGATAACTAAGATTAGAACAAAGCTGAATCTTCTTTTTTATATGTTTTGTTACCTTAAAATTTCAGATACAAGCGTATCACTCATTTAAGAACATGTTGCAGAGCAAAGTTGATTCACCCTAAACTTGCCCAATGTCGTAGGCCAACTTTCAAAACCCACCATAAGCCAATTGAGGCAAGATAAGGATGTTTATTGATGGCTGGACCAAACCTGCTTCTCAGGGTGAGAATACAGAGAAAAGCCCTGAGCCAGGACAAGAGAGGGTTGATATAGGATTTGGGAAGGGGAGGTGATAGGGGAGGTGACATAGGTACAGCACTATTACACAAAACCCATCACGATTACATAGCATCCATAGTAGCAATATTAACCACTTAAAATCTATACGGTGTCCATTACATTTGGTGGGACCCAATCACACAAAATTGGGATTCTTTGAAAATATCCAGTTATGAATTGAGCTTAAGGGCCCACCTGAGGATCAACTGTTTGTCAGCCCATCCTTGTCTGGTCTCTGGAAGGTGTCTTACAGATGGATGGGAGTTGATATCACGCTACCCATCAATGTACCATGGTACCAGCAAGGCACCAGGAGAGAGATACAGAGAGGAGAAATAAGCCTGTAGGTCCTAAGGGTTGCAAATTATCACAGCATCCAAAGTTCACGAGTGTCAGGAATGCCCTAGGGTTACTCTCCGGGCTAACCCAGTACTCTGCTTAGTGTCACAGCAATCCTCATCAATTCTTTAACCAAACCCACAGTACACCGTTCAGCTCATCAGAAAAGGCTCTTAGAAATAGAACTTAGAAAAATAGCACAAAATGGAATCACTTAAGTTTGGATCAAAACTTTAACACACCCAGCCTATGTCATTCTACTTTAAGATGGAGGATATCACGATCGACTGATCAGCAGCCTTTACCACACCCAGGTCTGGGCCCCTCCCGTGTAGAGCAGCACCTAAAAGTCTTCAGCCATTGCCTTGGCCTGGTAGTCGACTGCCTCCCAGCCACACACGACAATCTCACCTGCCACCATCAAGACAGTCATTCCTGGAGGCGCAAGTCCGCCACACCAACACCCATCTGAGACAAGAGGATCTCAGGTTTGACTCCAGGCTGGACCACTTAGTAACTTTACAACCCATTTTTAAGTCAAAAAGTAGGGGTGTTGAGGATGTAGCATAGTGCAAAGGTAACAGATTTTCATTCCAAATATTATTTACTTTTTAAAATGATGAATGAAATTACCGCCCCCCCCCCCCCCCAAGCCTTGAGGATCCTTCTAGAACTAAGAAGCCAGGACTGAGGTAATGACTAACAGGGCCCAGCCTACCACACTACCGTCTACAGCTATCTCTGTTCTTTTGTGAATGAACCTTTCTGATCCTCTTCTAGAGTGTGGCTCCCTCCAGCTACTGCCCTACCAGAAGTCCTTTCTCTTTCTTCTTTCTTACTTTCCAATTCAAGCTTTTTCCCTGCAAATTTGTGCTTTGGTTTTAATTTCCATTATCAATAAAAGGAAGGACCACTGCTAGCGGTTAACACGCGGACAGCATTGGCCAGGTCAGGGGCAAGGAAGGGCTGCCCTGCCTGGGGGAAAAGAGCAGTTGAGAAAGGGAGGCGTGGGCTCCTGAAGGCCTGGCGGTTTGTAGCTGGGTCTAGAGGGAGATGAAAGGTTCATCTTGAGGAGGAATGGGAAGGAAGAGAGGTGGTCCTTCCTGGCCTCCTGCTTTCCTCACAAGCCCCAAGGCCAATTTATGCCTCTTTCCCTCCCAGGTCACTGGGCAGCTTTGCAGAGAGCACAGCTTGGTGCCTGTCACTCCCGGTTTACTTGGTTGCTCCACTTACATCCCCCAGGGACCCAGGCAGCTGCAGAGCCTGCTGGGTGTCTCCTGTTGCTGGGGAACAAGGGAAGCCAAATGGAAAAGCTGGGAAGGAGAGATGCTGAGCAGCACACACGGGCCAGCACACACTGGCCACTGCTGGAAGGTAAGGACCGGCCACCTCCCGAGTCTAAAAATATGGCATAATTCCCTGCAGCCAGGAGCTCATGGGTAGGTTTTCAGCTTTAGCAGAAACCCCTGCTGTGCAGCGTGTGAGAGGAAGGGCAGGTGCCTTGAGGTGACTCGACAAAGGAAAGGGAGGCTGTTCAGGGACAGCACAGAATTGCTAATGGGACGTGAGGCCTGCCTGGAACTCAATTTCTATTAAGAGTTCCACACCAAGTTAAAAAAAAATAACTTGGCTTAGTTTGCTACAGAGACACGGAAAGGGTTTACACCACCTATTTTAAAGAGAAACACTAGGAGACAAAGCCTCCACGACTCTCCTCATACCATTGTCCGTCTGAGGCTCAGGTCTGCTGGCAGAAAAACAAATACTAAACGCAGCAGCAGGGTGTAAGGTGAAATGTAAATGTCCCCTGTCCACTCCCTAAGCTAGCCACCACTGCATTTCTCCAGCTTTTGGAAGGGTAGCTCTGGATGGTCATAGGCAGTGGCTCTTCCCTGGTTCTTCTCATCTCCTGCCACCCTCTCCTGCCAGTTAGACTCCTCACAGTGACTCAGATGTTCCCGGTAATTCATGCCCTGTCACCTCTGCCCCCTGCCCACAACCCAGACAGCTCCCCAGTGCCTGAATCCCACACCACAGGAGCCCCCGCCTTTCACTCTGCTTGGTGGCACTGTGTTTGGAGGACATGTCAGCCAGTTGCATGTTCAGCTCGGTGTCACTTGCCCTATGATGGCTTCCTGAGACAATCCTATAGGCCGCCTGGCCATCTTCTTTAAGCTCTTATTGTAAACCAGGTATTACCACACACACTGTGATCCCAGCACTCCAGGAGGCTGAGACAGGAGGATGGCAAGTTCTTGTTCAGCCTGGGCAGCTTAATGACTTAGCAAGATCCTATACCAAAAATAAGAAAAAAAAATCAAATTAGAGCTAGGGATGAAGCTTAGTGTGAACACCCTCAACTCAATCATCAGTATCACAAAATTAAGTAAGTGAATAATTTTGAAAAAGGCCTGAGATGGTAACTCAGTGTGAAAGCCCTGGATTCAGTCCCCAGGAGCATAAACAAACAGGCTTTCATCGTACCCTTCCTGAACATGTAAGTGTCTGGCTCCTATCTTTCTCCCTTTGCTGATTCAGTGCTGGTTGAGCTCTGGAATTGTTTGCCCATTCATGCCTCTGTCTTGAGATGCTAATACGGAAGTAGTTACAGTTGGAGCTCCACAAATGTTGCTAGAACGGATGAATGAATGAGTGAAAGGGTGGGTGGATAGAAAGATAGATGAACACATGCATTATATAGGCCAAGCAAAATGTATCATTCTCCTTCAATTCCTTCTTCTAATCAAAAGGAGAAGGAAGGGAATGAGAAAAAGTAGTTGAATAGAAAAAAACTACAGAGGAAAATGCAATACCAACAGGAGGAGGACATATACAAGAAAAACAGAAAAAGTCAAACAGAGAAGAAAAGGTGTCACACGCTCACAAGGTCGTGAAGTCATGAAGACATGCCATTGTGGTCCCACTCAATTTTTTCCATGGATCTGTTTAGCATGCTTCTTAGGAACGAGCACCACTTTCCACAGTCTTTGCACTGTCTTCGTCCTAAAACCCTCAGAGAATGAGCTCTAGGTGGGCTGGATTGAATAGACCATTGAGAAAGAAAGACTTATCTGAACTGCATTGGCAGTGGGAGAAGAAATTTTTTCATCGCAGGCAAATGAACTGATTTCTACAAGAAGGATAGTATTCACAACAAAGTAATGACAAAGTGTAGTGTGAGGGGCCTACATACCTGACACAGGATCGAGCTGTGCATGAAGTCCTGATCCTGCAGTGGCCTGTCCTATTCCCCAAATTGCCTCTGCCCGCTGCCCTATTATGACTTTATTAGATGGCCAGAGAACCATTTTTTAGAATTAGGCTCTGGGATTACCCAGACAGCTGGCTCACGAATTAAACAGCTTTCCCACAAGAGGAGCCTCTTAGACCCAGCTGGCCCCCTCTGAACAACTTCCTGCGTATCCAGGACCATGGACCAGGGATGGTTATGAACAGCATAAAATTCACCAAATTTAGATTTCCACCTGAATGGGAAGATGTCGATGAAATTATGCGTACTTGCGGCAACCCCTGGAACCCATGCAGAAAAGCGTTCCAAGATGAGGTCGCCTGGTGACTGGGTGGATCTGAGCTTTGCTCGTTTTTGTCGTCTTGAACTTGGAAAATACTAACACAGGAGAATCCTTGAATCCAGAGGAACAACAACACTAGGGTTATAGGATAGTGAAAGCTAAGCTGTGCAAGCAAAGAGTATCGGGCTCACAATAGGGATCGGTTAGTAGTAGAAAGCAGGTGGTTGCGGCCAGGAGTGCAGGGGAATCCAAGTTGGGCCTGGTGGAAGAGGAGGAGGTGGGAGAGTTAAAAACGGTGGAAACCCAAGTGGGCCTCACACTCCTGTCTCCCACAGGACTAAAGGAAACATTCCTTTTCTTCTTGACATATCCCTGTAGCATTTTAACTGTACAAAGTAAATTGCAATACTATGAGTTTGGAGATTTTTTTTTTCAAAACTACGGAAACTTACAGAAAAAAAAAATAGTTTTATTCCAAGTGTTCAGGGAGTTGCCATTAGGGAAATGAAAAAGATGCAAGACCTTGCTTCCTTCCCCCATTTGTCTTGGAACCAGCAGGAAATCGTTCCCGTGGGACAGGCCTGCGTGGCTCATGTTCTTGGGCTTCTCTTCACTGGAGGCCAGGCTGGGAAGTGACTGAAGATCTGCTAAGGTGGAGCAAGGGACTTGAGGAGGCTCCGCGTTTCCGCAGAGAGCCCAGCCAGCCTCTCCGCTGGGAAGGGAGGAGAGGCCACCTGCCTGGCATGTTTGCTAACACACGGGAGCCGCGGCCTGTAATCATCATTAGCTCTCTTTGGTGTTTACTGACTGTTATTAATTAGAATGAGCAAACTTGGCATTAATGTGGCTGCCATAAGGATGAAGGCTTCTACGACACAGCCATCCTGCCTGCGCTGCTAGACAGGGACTCATTTACCAACTGTTACCAGGATGATGTGGAACCACAGGCTCCAGCTGACAGGGCTGAGTGAGAGAGAGGGCTTGGACTGGACACGCGCTTCTCTGGAAATTCAGGGGTAGGAGGAGCTGTGCTGGAGCAAAGGGGGCCAGAGTCCCTGGGCAACATTGTGAGAGCTACTGGGAGGCTCTGAGTAGCTTCCAAAGACGACCCAGGCTAAACCTAGCGGTTTTTGATCACCAGACAGTACTCCTCTGGCTCTGGCCACATCAACTTTCTTTCCAGTCAAAAAAATCACTGACAGCAACTTCCTTTGGCAAGGAGTGGCCAGGGTCCTGCTGGCACTCAGGGGACAGTGGGCTCTTCAATGAGCCTTGAGGATGAAGTCGTTGTGGTGTGCAAATCTGCTAGCCAAGGGAAAGCATAACCCCACGCTACCATCCATTATGTAACACATAGAAGCAAACTCCAAATATACTTGTGTACTTCCTTTCTCTAAAAAAATCCACCCTTAGGGAAGGACCAGGGTGTGTTAGAAACTGAAGAGATAGAAAAGGTAGTGCCACATGTCAGCTAGAGAAAAGGGAGAACACCCTCTTGTGTGGTTGAGTGATTTGGAATGGCAGGAGTTTTACCTGGTATCATGGTTTGGATCTGGAATAGCCGCCAAAAGCCTCCGGTTCAGAAGGTGATTCAATCATGGGGCTTAACCTGTTAATTTTCTGTGCTGTGAAGAGGCGGGGCCTGGTTGGAATGGGTGGATCACTGGAACATGGTGTAGAAAGATACAAGCGGACTCTGCTCTTTCTCTCATGCTCATTTCCTATCCATCAAGGGATCTGCCCTCCAAGCTCTTGGCAATGCACGTTGCATCAGCTGGGGAACCACTGCTTGCCAAAGGATCCAGTCAAGTTGGGACACACTGTAGGACTCAAGTCTATGCAACTGGACAAATGAGCATAGGCATCCGCATGGGACAGAAACCTAATGGGAGCAAGGCTGTGTTCCTCTTCACCCATAACCCCTATCGTGATTTGGATCTGGAGTTTCCCCCAAAAGCCTCATGTTATGGTAGATAGTGTGTAAGGCTGGGAGGTGGGCCCGACTGGAAGGAGTGGATAGTTAGGGCTTAACCTGGAGGGGCCTGGGCCGCTTCCACACTTCCCTCAGCCTTGATCTGTCCGCCCTTCCTCCTAGCCTCTCTCTTCGACCATGCTGTGAGGATCTCTGTCCCAGGAACTCTGACTTCAGCTCTAGCTGTGGCCCCATCGTGTGATTCCACCATTTTCCACCCATGACTGGACTAAGACCTTCTGAAACTATAAGCTACAATAAATCTTTCCTCCCTAATTTGTGGATACCAGGTACTGAGTCACAACGACGAGGAAGTAACCAAGACAACCTCTCTGGCTTGGGGGACTCTGCTTTTGCAGACAGAGCATTCTGACTGCCATTGTGACCCATGGCATCTATGCCCCTTGAAATGAACCTTGAGTGGAGTTAGGGGACTGTGAAAAGTAGGTAAAGCTGAGAGATAGGGGCACTGAAACAGGTAGCCTTGGGGAAACTGGAAATTTGAGGAAAGAATGGGTTAGTGTTCTGCATCACCAAACACGATAGAAAATCTTTCAGAAGTCCAAGGAGGAAAGCTCTAAGACAACTGTTGCTTTCTGATGCCTCAGCTGGTAAGAGACGAAGAGGACCTGAGACATAGAGGCTTGATCTTTGGGGCATTCAGAAAAGAGCCCTGATCCTGGTCACTGCACCACATGTCAGATATCTAAAAGTTGGTAGTGAGGCTCTAAAGAAGTTCTTGTTTCTGACTCCCTGCAGTCTCTGCATACTTGGTGGGTAATCTTAGGATCTGCAGAAACTTACACAGCTTAAAGGCCCATCTTCAGAGCCACCTCTGCGGCCCTTGTGACTCTTCAAGCCAAACTGGCTTCTCTACCTTCTGTGGTCCTGTCAGAACTTGTCCATTCCTTGAAGGAAAGCAGAGCATGGAACAAGAAGAGAATTTTTCCTTTCTGGTTGTTACCTGCTCAGAGTCAATACTGATGTTTTATTTATCTCTCCAGTACTCTAGAGGAAGTAGCTTGTATGCTGGAAGTGCTAATGAAGGAAGCAAAGGTCTCCAAAAGTTGGTGTCCTATTAAAAATGCACTGGTGTTCACCAAAAAGAACACACAGTAAAACGTCATTCCGTTAATACTGAGCCAATATATAAAGACATCAGGAGTAAAGTATGTTTTCAAAGACAATTTAGCTGTTTTGGTATGGAGGAAGACATGAGAGAAGAAGGGGATGCTCTTTGAATAGCTCCTTTTCCCTTGTGAAACACAAAGTTTTTAAAATATAGTTTCTAATTCAGAACTTCACACCACCTTGCAATCAGGTCTTAGTACTCTAGGGCACTCAGTCCTTACATACCATTGTTCTAAATTATACAGCCTAGTGGTTTCTGCACTTGCACTTAAAACCTATAGGTGATTCTTCTACTCAGGTGTCTTGCCTGGCATTAAGCAGCTTGCAAGTGTTCAGCTAAAATATAAAGTTTGGTCCAGCTGACTCTTTCATGTGTTCTAGGTGATAAATACTCAAGAACTCTAGGAACAAGACACCTTGAAATGTTCATTATGCAACCAAGAAGGACAGCCTGAAAAAGAGAAAGTAGCTCTGGAGCATTCTGGAGCCTCCAAATAGTCTTTGGTGATGTTTAGCAGATTCCATGATTCCATCTTCTGTATCGAGTTTGGGATTAAGCATTGGATGGAGCGGGAGAGAGATGCTTCTCTGTCACTTTAAGTCCTAAATTGTTTTCAGGTGTTTGTTTAGAGATACACAGGGAGGATGCCTGCCATGCAGAGAGGAGGGTGGACGACGCCTTCTTTAGACCTCTCCTCATCAGAGTTACTGTTTCAAGTAATGAGGAAGCACGGGAATTGATTTGATGCTAATGAATAATCAGCTGCCATCAATAATTGTAATCACTAATCTGGTGCAATTAGAGGCAATTATAATAAATGCAATTTCCTCCCGAGCCACTAACGAACTACAGAAATATGAATTGACTTAAGGGGGTTGGCAGTGATTTATGTGATTGTGAGATCATGAATTCCATTATCTTGGTAAAGAGCCTTAAAGGGGCCAGGTCCTATTCTGACTTCACACCTGCCTAATGAGAAACTAGAAACTACAATTCTAGAGTTTACAAGCAAAAGCCTTCAATATTTCTCTAACAATTGGCTTCAGGTAACCTAGAGTGAATAGACTTAGCTTGTACTGTAATGCATAGGCATGTTCCTTTAAATTTGGCTTACTGTAAAGACATTCTGAGTTCATACCTGGAAGTCTTAAGAATAAAAAATAGAAGCAGTAATTCAATTAATGCTGCAAGAGAGGGCGTTGACAGACGTGTCTGAATGGAAATGGAATTTTTTTCTTTTCACTCCTTCATGCCTATTGTCCCATGAATTTCTTCACACGTAAATGAATTTCCAAATTTCAACAGAAATGCATCTTGATGTAAATTGAACAGGCCTGAAGGTTGTCAATATTTTTGAAAAGCTGAAATAGCTTTAATTCCATTAGTACTTCCACAGAAGTTTTGAATGGCTATGTATTTTCTAATGAATCAGCCAGGTTTTTCAAGGGACTCTGTTGTTGGTCTCATTATTCTCAAATAACTGTGACAAGACCTTAGTCCACAAGAATCAAGTGAGAGGTAAGACAGCCATCTGCCTGCTTGCCTAGACTAGAGAATGACCACAGCATCCTTGACTTTTAGTGTTCCAACTGAAAAGTTTGGGCAAACAGAGTCAAGTTGTTCCCATGGAGATGAGGCCCAAGACAGAGGCAAGGTCAGAGGATAAATGGAAGATCAGATTTTATTCCCACAGTGTTTAAAATGAAGCTCGGTGCCCTTGCCGTGAACTCAAGGCTTGTCAGTGCTGACCTCTGGTCACCCTCCACTGTTAGGCTCCACAGATATTCGTTCCAGAAAGGCCTCTGGCTCTGCCCTCCAAGCCGTTCATCTGCCTGCCCTGTGCCTACGTGGAAGGGGCCTCTTACCCTGACTCATTCAGGGCTGTCTTCTCTCTGTTCTTCGTATCTTACTTCAAATGGCTCCAGAGCCCTGGCTGTGAGGGCACCATCTGTGTATGTGCCTCCCACCTCGCCCACGCCGATTGACTCCTAAGACTCAGCTCTGCAGGAGCATCCCATATACGGCAGGCCCTATGAAGCACCATCCCATGGACGACTAAACCTGCCTCGCCTCACTTTCCGCTACGCCTGCACCTCCACACGCTCCGGCCTCATTGCCTCCAGGCTGTTCCCTGAGCTCCCCCTAACTTCATCTCAGGCTTCAGCCTAGACCACCATCCTGTAGTGACTGTTGGCCAGAATCCTTCCAGAAAGTCGCTTCTGCAATGCATTCTCCTTGATCTGATTCTTCCTATCTTCATTTAATGAACACATACTAATTGTCTATATTTATGAGGTATGTTATGGTTTGGATTTGAGCTGTCCTTCAAAATTATCGAATCATAAGGACTCTAACGTCATCAAGTGGGTTAATCGGTTCGTGAGGTCATATTTAATGATATTATTGGGATTTGGTGGAAACAGAAGGCAGGGTCTGGTTAAGGGAGGGGCTCATGGGCCATGACCTCGGGAGCTGCAGCTGGTCTCCAGCCCTCTCCTGCGTGCCTGGATCTTTTACCATTATCTGAACCTGGGTTCTATGGAGGGAGGAGATTTCTTCTACTATGCCGTTTTGCCACGCAGTTTCTGCTTGTAGTCAACTGACCATGAACTTGAACTGTGACCCAAAATAAATCTTTCCTCCATTGAGTCATTTATCAGGTTTTGTTCAGCAACAGAAAGCCGACTAATAGAGAATACTATGTGATGTTCTGGTATATGGGTATATGCAACCATTGAGGATGGTTAAATCAAAGCTAATTAACATATTTATCCCTTACACACATGCTAATCTTTTTATGGTGAGAACATTATTTTGAATTATATTCACAATTCTGCATAATACATTTCAAAAATTCATTTCTTTTAATGGAATTTCCATACCTTTTGGCCAATAGCAGCCCCACTTGGTCTTTGAACAATTTGTCCAGAATGCGCTACACGTCGGGCACTTCGTTTGTTCTTGCATCAAATTGGGTTTGAATTTTCACCTGACCTAGTTGGTATGATCCTGCAGGACGGTGGCCACCAGATGTGACTGGTCCTGCAATGACTAAACCAGTGGAACTCATCCCTACACTGTCAGGGAAATGAGAGGACTCCAGCAGGCAATGTGTACGTGGCACGCACAGTGTCTTATACACAGTAGGATCTCTTACACATAGTGGGATTCTTGACTTGAATAGGAGTCCACATGGTGCAGAGATAAGAAAACCATTATAGGATTCAGTAGACAGCAATGGGCTACCATTAACTAGACATGTGGCATCAGCAAGTCCCTGCATCCCCTGCTTGTGACTTTCTTGTGTGTGAGACGAGGAAATATTATTTAGATTTCTTCAGTGCTTCCAGCAATAACATTCTACAGATCTACACATTGCTGGAACTGAAGGGGGACAGGGCTAGGGAGGGTAAAACTCACACATGTTCATGTTTAAAATTTCAAATGGAGGAAGTTGTTGTTTTTCTCCCCTTACCTTTTCCCTAGTGGTAGCAAACAAGCAATAAATATGGAAATCCTAAAAGCCAGAGAAAATAGTGAGTGTTCTCCATCTTGCTGACAAAGTACACAGAGGCTGCATCTCAAAATGAATAGGCTTATCCCGTCGCTGTGTTCACATGAATTCCTCCCAGCCGGAGCGTGGCTGGACCATTCATAAGGCAGGTGTCCTTTGTTCTGTGAACACTGGGTCCCTTGCCCCTGGGCCACACAGAATAGCCCGGTGAGAGCACCGTGAAGTGCAGGTGTGTGTCCTTCACCGGGCAGCCCCAGACAGATGGAATCCATACTGGGTGACACGGCTCACAGGGGCTAGAAACAATGGAAGTGAATGAGAGGGCAGTTCTGGGAGAGAGTGTGTGGGGAAAAACAAAAAAATAAAAACAAAAGCAAGACAGAATGTTCTAGCTGCAGGCAGCCAAATCCTCTACTGCCAAGGGACAGGTAACTGGTTTTCAAAAGTGTGCAGACATATTCAGTAATTGCTCTGCATCGTCTCTTGTCTGCCTCTTAGGCACAAGTCAGGATCATGCATGACTCCCATTACCAGAAAACATCCAGGAAGTACCTGGAGAAATAGAAGCCTTGTAAAGGTGATCTTCAGAAGCATCTTCCCAGGATGGAAGGTGTGGGGAAGCCCTGGTGCTCAGTGGGTCCGTTAGCTCATGCTCCTCCAGCTGCCTCCACCCTGGGCTTCCGCCTGCTCCGTGATCTCCACTGGAAGGCAGCAGCCTTTCCTGAGGCGAAAGGGCTTTTTTCCTTCCGGGCTGTGTCACTTTTCCTACTCAGGTGATACATAGACAAATGCTCTGTTCTTCATCTGCTACTGTTGAGACAGTGACGCGGAATCATGCCCTTCCTAATTGTTTCTTCAATTCCAACATTCTATATACATCCGATTGAATCTTGTTCTTTGACTTTTTTCTAGGGGAAAAAGCTCAATCCTACAGAGCTATCTCTTGAATCCTTTTATGAGTCACTCGACGAGGAAGATGTGGCTCAGGGTCTTGTGTCCCTCCGAGGTGTCTGCACAAGCTTCATTCTTGAGTCCATTGGTATTCAGGATGATTGTGATGGTGCTGAGACCCCCGTGCCCAGACAGCATCACGCAGGAAGGAATGGATGCTCTAACTCTCATCAGAATGGTGCTATCACCTGTTCTGTGGGTGGGACTCTTGGGCAGTACTTACACAGTTCCACCCATCTAAACATCAACTCTTATCCCTTTTCCTTTCTAAATCTTACACATTATTCCAGGTTCAGCTGACATCTCACTTTTCATCATAAAATAGCCTCTGGATATGTATTACTCATAGATGATCAAATTTTTAACTCCATCCAGATGTGAGTCTGTACCTCACTATTTAGCATCATTCTGGAAAATATTGGGTAATTGTTTTACACGTATATATCGTATTTCCTTAGCTATAACATATCCTTTATAAAATCAAAAATGTCAGGTTGATGGATGAACAGCAGGAAGATAGATGAATTTCTGATAGAGGGGATTAAGTAAAATTTTAACTGAAAAATTTAATGATGTGTTTATGGGTATTGGCTGTAAAATTTTCTCATCTTGCCTGTATGTTTGATGAATTTCATATAAAATGTTGAAAATAAAAGAACAGTTCCATGCCTTCTGCTTTATTCACTCATCTGCTTATGTCGTACACTCTTAGGAAGTACTTAGTATTTTTGGGCTCCATATTCTATGTGCAAGTCTTCTGCAAATCGTGAGGGTGATGATGAAGAAAGCATTTGCAGATGTTCAGCAAATAATTGCCAATCATGGGTTCTGTCTACACACGTGTCCTCGAGGCACCCACTGAATCTGACTTTCTGACTTGTCATCAAGTTGGACAACATTTACACCACACACTTGAGAATTCTTAGGGGCTTTGGCTGCACAGACCCTTGTTGTTTTGGGTCACTCCCCTCTGTTTTGCCCCAACCTGAATGAGAAGCAGCTAGTTCCTGTGGCTGGCTATTGGGGAGCAAGTGACTTACCCTGTCACTGCCTCAGGAAGGTGGAGGACATAGCTAAGCACAGAGCCCCTCCCACTAAGTTCCTCTTCTCCGGAGGAAAAGAGAAAGGAAGGTAAGTGTTGCTACCTACCGCCCAATCTGTAATCTGTGCCCTTGTTATAATACTAGCTTTCTGACAAGGAAACATTTATTCTTTCAAGTAAAGCACTGTCCCTTCTTAATAGCTCCTCCACGGATATCAGATATATTTGGCAATGACAATATATTAAGTCAAGAGAATTCAAAGTACATTCATTCACCCATATCTTGGGAGTGGCCACTGTGCCAGTCATTGTACTAGACAATGGGGAAAAACTTTATTTTTTTTGCTGTGGTAGTAAGATCAAGCCTAAAACCTTTACAACTGAGCTACATCCTCAGTCTGTTTTTTAAGTCACTGAGTTGCCGGTTCTGGGCTTAGGGCTTGAACTTGTGATCCTCCTACCTCAGCCTCCCATAGTTCTGGGACTACAAGCCTGCATCACAGAGCCCGGTTAAAGAGAAACATTAAAGAAAAGTCCCGAGGCCCTGTCTTTGGACAGTTGGTGGTCTGGGGAAGGGGCAGATGCACGAACAACGTCAAGGCTGTGTGAGAGCTGTGCTGAGGAAGACGCACAGGCAGGCGGAGGTAAGGCGTGGGCTTCCTGTCGGGGTCGCTGCATTTGGGCCTCTCTTCCTTCGCAGAGTTAGGTGTCAAGCCTGTGCACCTTGAATGGGAGGGCAAGAGGCTCCTGGTAAGAACCTTTGCTGTTTCTGGTGCACTGAACAGATTGTCATGAATTTCAAAATAACATTAGAAGAGGAGAAGAGGAGAGGAGTTTTCAAAAACATTTGCTTGTCTCATGGTCAGAAGCTTGCAGGGGACAGCTAATAAACACGCACTGATTGATTTCTTTCCATAGCACCTAATGTCTTCTTTATTCATTTGGCAATCAATCAGGGACTGGAGTATTATGTGACATCTCCTGTATTATTGAGTTAAATCGTTATTTATTTATGTTGCTACCTAATATTATATATGTGTTATATTATCACGGTTAGCTAGAACTTAAAATACAGAAATCAGCTCTGTGTCTCACTGGAAGCCCACCTGTGCCTAACACAGAGCGCGACTCACAGTAGGCACTCAATCGGTGCACTGTTAATTAAGTCCTTCTTCTGCCCAGGGCCCATCACGATTCTGCTGTCCCAGAGACCACCCTGGGCCACAGGGACATGCAGACAAATGAGCTTCTTCTGCTTCCCCTTGTGAACAGCATCAAGGCCCTGGAGAGGCAAACTCAGTGTGAATTTTAAAGATATGTTCCATGGTGGTTGCAGAGCAAACCTGCTTGCAAGAAAAGATCTTTTTTTCCTTCTTTCTTCAGTGCCACTGGAGCGGCTCCTTCCACTGAAAATACAGGGATTTGTGCCGCACGATTGTGCAGCCAGGGGCAGGCTGAGTCCATGGTCATCAAGGGCTCAGCACACTGCAGGGCTTTGTGCTCCAGGCACCAGGACGGGGCTCCTGGCCCAGCCCGCATATGCCCTTCTTCCTGTAGAGGCCACACTGCCACCATTTCTGCCAGCAACTTGTCAGTAATTGTAGTATTTTCCCTCCTGCTTCTACCCTCTCCCCAAAATATTATAATAATTCTTGTTGTTTGGGCAACGAATCAAGTGCATGGCTTCTTTTCATGTTGAGTGAGGAACTAAAGAGCCATCAATTATTGATTGCCCAAGACGTTCCCACCCACGGTCCTCTTTAATCCTAATAGGAGATCTTCCCTTAGATCCCACTCTCATTCACCGAGGAGGGTATCAAGGTTTGACGATGCTTTTCTATCACGGTGAAGGTCACAAGTTAATAATTAAAACTTGATTTTAAAGCCAGTGTGTATGGGCACATGTGTGCTTGTGTGTAAATGCACGTGCGTGTGTTCCGGTGTCTCACCATTCACACAAATTTACAAGTACTAGCAGGTGTTCTGCTTTGCCCGTGTGTCGGACTGCAGAGCCTGTTCACGCTCCTGAAAGGCCAGGTGGTGGCAGAGACTGGGCGATGGCCTTGTCGGATGCTCTCAGAAATGTCGTCAGCGGTTCACTTATTATTCAGGGTAACATCCAGCAAAGTGACGACTTCTTTCCTTGCTATCAGTATCTACTGCCAGCTGTTCACTTGGATTGGGGAATAGGGATTTAATTCTGAATTCGCAAATGCAGCTAAACCTCTCTCCGACAGGAGCTGTGGGGATTAGTGCTGATGGCACAGGCTGCCTAGCAAGGCAGGGGCCCAGGGAAGAAGGAGACGCCGCTGGGGGAAAACCGTGCCTCCAGGGACCTTCTAGGGAGGAGGGGAGAGATGTGCCGTGAGAAAGGGCCTCCCAAATGTGCAGAGAAACACAGGAAATACACTTCCGACTATCGGGCAGCACCTGCCGTTCGTTTTCTCTGGCTACATGCTTTGCTGCTGCCGCCTTCCCTGATGCCAGCCTTCTTTCTTTTCCTTCTGTAGTGTGCTTCCTGTTGGGTAGGCTAGATGTGCAGGCAGGGAGCTGCTTCTCTTGGCCCGGTGAGCGGTCTGGAGCCATGGATCCTTACTGAACTTTTCCGAATGCAGCTCCGAGAATAAGGATTTGAAATCAGGAATGCTGACCCCCAGTTCCGGGCTGCACCCATTAAGACAGCCAGCTAATGGCTACACCCTGTGAACCCTGGACCTGGCACGACCCTACCCTCCACGTCAGATAAATGATGGCCTCTCGACTCCATTGTTCTCCTGATGCTACAGACAGAGAAAAGCATTTGTCAAGAACGAGTTGGATTCCCTTTTCCTGTTTCCTTGCATGTCAGGGTGTAAATCAAACCCAAAGCTTACTTGGAACATGTGGGTGTTAGCGAATCAGACAAGGATAATGTGTTCCTAATCCAATGGCTCTCACAATGTATGATTTACATCCTCCGATTGTTTCACAGTGGTTTCTGTGGGTTTTTATTTAGCCTGGTATTCCTGTGTCTGCCGTGAGTTTTATCACCGTTGGTCACGGGGGACTATGAAAGAGTCACTTATTTCAGAAATACAAGAAAATGTATGACACCACCACCAACAACGAGAGGATTTAAATATGCTTTCAGTCTCACAGCTCAGCCAGGAAGAGCAGGGCTTTATTAAACTTCAGATAAGCCTGCACCTTCACTGGTGGCATTTAGCTCCAACTCCAGAGGCCCAGATACTCAAAACTTACATTCAGCCACAACGCAATCTCAAAAATGGCCCAAAGACTTAAAAAGACATTTCTCCAAAAGAGGATATGTCATTGTCCAAGCACATGAAAAATAGTCAGCAGTGATTATTAATCAGCAGAGAAATGCAAATTAAAACCACAATGAGAAAACTACTTCACACCCATTAGGCTGGGTATTATTCAGAAACAGAAAGCAGCAGGTGTGAGGATTTGGAGAAATTGAAACCTCTGTGCACTGTTTTTGAGAATGCGAAATTGCATCATACTATAGAAAATAGCTGGGAAGTTTCCCAAACCTTTAAACATAGCTTTACCATATGAGGCAGCCCTGCTACGTCTGGATGTATACCTAAAGCTCTCGAAATAGACACATGAACAGATAACTGAAGACCCGTATTCATAGCCACATTGTTCACAGTAGCCATGAGGTAGGAACAACACAGTGCCCACCCACAGAAGAATGGGTAAACACCATGTGGTGTCTAAGTTCTTGGGACATTATTTAGCCATAAAGAAGATTGGGATTCTGATGTATGTTACAATGTAGATGAATCTGAAAACAAAAATCATGCTAAGTGACGGGAATGACCCCCCAAAAAAAAGCCAGACAAGGTATGACCTCACCTGTATGGAATACCTGGAATGGATAAAGTGATAGAAATAGAAAGTAGTATGCAGGACACCGGGGAGGGACTCAAAAGAGGTGGAATAAGGAAGTTTGATTAATTGGGATAAAGTTTCTGTTTGTAATGTTAAGAAAATTCTGGAGATGGATACACAGCATTGCATTTTAAATGTATATTACCACTAAATTATACATCTGAAAAAGATTGAAGTAGTAAATTTTATGTTATGCATATTTTAATGCAATAAGAGAAAACCACCACATCCACCCCCAGAAAAACAAACATAATGAGTGACTAGGGCCTTCCCTTTGTCCCTGTCAACACGATGACTCCATGCCCAAGTACACACTCCTAACATGGTCTGTGTATTGCGCATGATGTTCCTTTCCCCTGTCATGTCTTTAACCAGTGGGCCCTAAAAATATCAGCTTATCACAGAAGCTTCAGATAATTCCCCTCATATCAGAGGATTTAATGTTTCTCTGCTTGTTTTCTTAAACCATGTCACCCCGGAAAATGCTCCATCTTGTTCTACAATGATTTCTTGAGGTAGGCAGGGAGTTTCCTGTATCAGGAACAATGTTTTCTTCGTTTTTGTATCCTTGGCTTATAAGAGCATTCCTAACTCATAGTAGGGGTGCAATAAATATTTAATGACACCAGTTCGACTTAGAGACTTTTTTGTTTGGTTCTGCTTGGGTTTGTTTCAGTCCTCTGCAGAGAGACAAGAGTATCTGAACAGAGCTCATAGAAAGATGTTACAACTGCAAGAACAGAAAGGAAGGATCAAAGAAGGTAAAAGAAAGTGATTCCTTCCCTCTATAGATAGGTGCTGCTGCAGTGCACATTGCTGTAGCATCTGGCGTATAGGGCTTTAAACCGTGGCTCCTCGGGCAGTACAGTCTTGGTCTTGTCATTTAATTTTGCTGAAACCTCAGCTTCCTCATCTGTGATGTGGGAATGATAGGTCCATGTTAAAGTGTGACAGTGAGGATTCAATGAATAACATCCAGGAGCCTTTGTTCGTGACAGGTGCTCAGTAAGCACTGTGCCGTCCACCACAAAGGCTCCTCCTCCCTTCCCCCATTGGCCATCTCTTCCTCCTTCTCATCTCTCCTCTTCGTCCCATCAAGGAGTAGCTCAGATTTCTGCTTTCATTACTTTTTTCTCTTCCTATGATTTTAGCAGCCTCACCACCTTTTTCAATCTACTTGAGTAATTAACTCTTCTCTTTCCTTTCTAAACAATTAGGAGGTAAAGGGGTCAGGAGAAGGGTGAGGTGAAGGGCTCTTCTCTAACACTGCTGTCCCTCACAGCTGTTCTAAGGTCACCATTTGCTGCTGAAATCCCTTCCCTTGGCTACATCAAAGGGCAAATGCACCCTGTGAGCTGAGGTTGGCAGGATCTCTGGTGCCTTGGCATGTCGTTGGAGTCCTTTAAGCTGCTATTCTAGGGCGAATCATAGGGCTTTTGTTCCCAGTCCCAGCCTTCCCTATAGTGGGGAAAGAGCTTTTCCTTTCTCTCCAATTTTCCCACCCTCCTTTCTCTTTTGTGAGCTTTCAAGTTCCCCCAATTAAATAGCTGGTACATTTCTTTGTGAAGGGCACTGAACTTTATAACTTCCAAAGCAAATGTATTTCTTCCTCTTCTCCTTTTCCCCTTGAATTCTCATGCTTTCAACCCCCCTTGTAGGGGAAAATATAGGTCTGAACAGGATACAAAGCTGCCACCCCAGGAGTCTATGTACATCTTTAACTCATCTAAATCTTTTTCTTTTATGTAAACAGCCGGTGTTTACTGAACAGATCTGTGCTAAGCACTGCGTCAAGCACCAAAAGGGCCCAGATTATTGGGTTTTTTCTCTTCCATCAAGGAGTACCTGGGGAGCATATTGTCCAAGATGACTTGATGCTCGACGGATATAGAAATCTGGAGATACTGAGTACTGTGGTTTTGGATCTGGGATATCCCTCCAAAGACTCACCTGTTGAAAACTTGGTTCCTAGTGCTGCTGGGAGGGTGTGGGATCTTTAAGAGGTGGGCCCAGAGGGAATAACAATAATAACCTCTGGGCTATTAGGGGAATGACTCCAAATAGGATTGATTCTGGACCGGAATGTCCAAACCTGTGAACTAAAATAAACCTTTTACCTTTGCGAGCTGATTACCTCATGTTTTTGTCACAGTGGTGAAAGCGGACTGACACTGAACACCAATGCCAATGGGTTCACCTGTCTCAGTTGGGCCTTGGGAAGTAGGATGATGGACGGACAGACGGACGAATGCCCAGTCTGTTCTCCTTGGAGGTAAGCACACTTTCACACTCTTTAAGCCATCTCTACAGCAGTGTACTGGTGGACAGGCTGAGTCCTGGGAGTACAGGTGGGGAGGCAGGTGGCTGATGGGGTTAACAGTATAGAACAAAATAATTTTTCCCCAGGGATAAATTATTTATGGAATTGTGAAAATGGTTGATTTGGGTTTTGGTCAAGAACATCAACTTGGCTAACTGCAAGGAGGAAAATTAAAAGTAGGAATGAGGATAAGTAAATGTGGATGGTGGCGACGATGGCTGCTCGTGGCAGGTGGACACTTTCCTGTCTTCCTCTTTCCTAGTTACTTCCTGGAGGATCTGTGTCCTTTGGGTACACATCCATACCATGAAGCCAATGTAGGTATTGACCTGCCTTGATTTCAGTTGCTGTCCAGTAAGTCCTGCACCCTGTGGTGCTGGCAGAGCCCATGTCCCTGGTAGCCCTGACACTGATCATCATGGCCCTGCTCTTGATTTTTTGGGTGCCGATGACCCAGTCTCCATTTTCTACCTTTCTCTCCCAGGGCTGCTTATGGCCTCTGCCACTCATGTTCAGGAAGAAATAAGATGAGAGTCAATTTTTCCTCTCAAGGTTGAAAAATAGCTTTAAAATTCAGTAAAGGTTAAGGTTATATATCACACATGTTTGTATGTATATGTGTGTCTGCCTGCATGTGAGTATGTTTAAAAACAATTAAGGTCTTTGTTCATTCAGTTAGAGGAATTCTCACTTACCGTGGGATCTATCTCTTAGTTCATTCCCTTTGGATTTGCTAAGAGCAACGCAAACACCATTGCTATTTGAGGACCAGCACTTACAGGCTGCTGGTAAGTATGCTGTGGCAGTGTGTCAAAATGTGCCTTAAGCCAGCATCCTGGATGCTGCTCCCTGACCTGTCAAACCATCCGTTTAGCAGAAAGCGCATGGTAAAGCAGCAACCCAGAAGGCTACTGCTCATTCAACTCTTGCACAGTTAAAGCATGTTGCGGCAACGCTCCGATCCAATTCCAGCTGTGCTGTGGAGCACACCTTGTATCTGGGAACTGGGCAAGGTGCTACGGAAAATACAGGAGAAACGCAGGGCAGCCAATCAGGGAGTGCCAAACACACACACCGAGCAGTTAGATTCAACAAAAGGTGGTGAAAAGTCAACTGTGTTCAAGCAAAATGTGGCACAAATGGTCAGAGAAGAGTGAGGTCAACATAAGCTACAACGTTAGCTATTGGCTGTAGAAGGGATGTCTGTGATCAGCTACTCATTGAGCATTCACTTATTAAATATTTACTGCCCATGTCCTCTGCACTGGAAACTATGGAAAGTGGTAGACCGGGAGAATAGACAATTATTTAGAAGAAATTGATCAAGTCAGTAGCAGGACTAGAACCAGAGCTATGATTTATCATTCATTCAGCAAATATGGAATGTAAATATATTATGTTCTAGGCCCTGGGACTGATGTGTTCTGTAGAGGCTAAGCATTTCAGACATGTAAACAGCTGTATGAATCTTGTAAAAGTTTCTTTTCTTTCTAAGTTGCCATTTCCTTAATTATAAAATACAGACAACAACACCTCCACCATAGAGCGGATATGAACACTAATTGAAGTAAATATACAAAGGACATTGCGCAATCTCAGACACAGTGAGTGCTTAGTAAATGCCAGTTATTGCTGTTGTTGTTATTGATGTGGTAGAACACGGTACCATTCACTATGGCCTGAATGGCTCCTCCAAAGCTCCTGTTAAACCTCAATGGCCGTTAGGATGGTATTAACAAGTGGGTACTTTAAGAAGTGATTGAGTCATGAGATGGAGCCCTCATGAATTGATTAATGTTATCAGGGGAGAGGGTTAATTATCTTGAGAGTAGGTTCTTATGAGGCACACTCAGTCCCTTTTGCGTCCCCTCTCACACGGGTGCGCTTGCCTCCCTTCCCTTCCACAGGGAAGAGTCTCTGTGCAAAGACCTTCACCAAACACCGGCCCCTTGACTTTGCATTTCCTGCTTGCAAGACCCTGAGCTGAACGTCCATTCTCTATGAATTACCCAGTCTGTGGTATTTAGCTACAGTAACAGAAAAAGCAGAAGACACCATTCTTGAGAATAGTATATTAATTTTAATAAAGGATAGAGACCAGTGTGACTACCTGATACCAGAGTCCTGGGGAAGTCACTAAAAATAAAATAAAAGTATGCCAAATTGGAACTACCCTAATGACAGAGGTGAAAATTACCTGTGATGGAAGAAAGAGAATCTTACCATTTTCATGCATCACTTCCAAAACATATGGAAAAATCAGATCTTCAAACTCTGGAAATGAAAATGCCCAGGGGCTGCCCTGTCCATACCCTTCTCTCTCATTTATTAATACATCAAGAGCACTAATTACAAGGCACTTGTCCTCTAGTGAACACTCCAAAAATGTAAACAACAGGACCTGTGTCATGTGACTCTGGCGTACTGTGGAATGCTGAATCCTTGAAAATATCCAGGGAAGAAAGGAATCACATGGAAGATAGTTCTGGGAAAGGATGGCCAGGGGAAGCTGATGCAACAAGGCTTCTTCCTCCTCTTCCATCCCTAACTGGGGCAGACTATGTTTATTAAATGCACTATCTGAGAGATACAGATCAAGGTTAGGTATATACCCAGACAGGCAGCAGTAGGCCAGGGAACTACCCCGGGGAATAGACAAGGCACGGCAAGAGAGTGTTGAGGCCGCCGGGATGCGCATCGCATAAGAAGCCAGATTGTGACCTGAACTTCACCCAGCCTACACAGGTCAAGTGATACAGCAGGGGAGGGAGATAGATAAAAATCTAGCCTCTGGTGGGTGAATGGTAACTATTTTGCAGAAAATGGAGGTACCAACCAAACAGGCTGGAGTCCAAAATAAGGAACGTTCACAGGAACTGGGACACAGCCTTATCGTCCATTTAAAGCAAGCACACAGATGAGAATAAGCCGGTCAGTTGTGCGGCCAGGGAGCTCGCACATAAGCCCGTCAGCTATGGTGTGGGAATATGTACTCATATTCCTTTCCGTAGTATGGACGAGTCTCCTGTCACCAAGCTAGACAGCATTGTCAGTGCTCAGGTCCGGATAGGACTGAAATCTTCAATGTTATTAACTGCTCTGGCCGAGCGCCCACGTGGAAAATAGAATGAGGACCAATCTGCGCGAGCACACGGCTCGGGGTCCTCCGCACAATGATTAGTGAGTCAAAAGGTCTCTCTATTAGGACGGGAGAGAAATATGAAGTCCTCTGTCACCTTGGCGGCAACCTTCTGTTACCACACCCGTGCAGCCTAGTTCTGCTCCGGCCCCAATTCAAATCAGGTTGTGACACTTGTTAATATTGCTCTAAATGTCACGGCCATGGAGACGACCGTCCCTCACAGCCCCTTGTTCTCCCAAGCCACCCCCAACATACTATTGTTTTTAAGCAGCTCATCTGTTAATTAAAAAGTAGGAATCAATTGACCTCATCTCTCCATTCCAGGCTTCTGTGCACACAAGGATTAGCGCTGCCTCTACCTAAGTCAATTAGAGATAAGGGGCAGCTGACGTTTCTACAACCTACCTCATCACACTGCTCAAAGCCAGCTCAGATTAAAATGTACAAAGACGATTTCCTTAGTCCTTTTCCTCCTCGTTTACTTTCTTTTAATTATTCTGAAGCTGACAATTCAAGCTGATGGTGGAGATGCGTGCCATTTGCCCTCCGAAAACACGCACCAGCCCTGCCCACATGTGAGCACACCTGCCCCTGGGCCAACCTGAGACCCCTGCTAAATACTGGACTGCAGAGACTACCGAATCTGGGACTACATGAATTGTGGTGCAGAACACAGGATGGTGAGTTTGCAGTCAAAAGACACTGGCTCAAATTCTGGTTGTGTCTCTAAATGTGCTGCCTGACTGGGTAGGACCCTTAGGTTTCTGAGCCTCAGTTGCCTTACCTGTAACAGTGGGCTACAAGTCTCACCTGACAACACAGTTGTAAAAGCCCACGTATGCAAGTGCAAGCAGGGAGCTGGATACAAAGGCTGCTTGTTCGCTGAAAGTTAAATCTAAACACTCTTGAATTGGAATTCACCCTGGGTAATTGCTGAATAGAGAAAGGAGGCAGTTCACAAGTGACCCCGTGTGTGATAAAAGTGTCTGCTGTTGGCACTTAATTTAGGAATCTGTCTATACACCTACACACACATGCGCTCTCTCTCTCTCTCTCTCTCTCTCTCTCTCTCTCTCTCTCTCTCACACACACACACACACAGTCATACTCGCACATCACAGCTAAGCAACCCTACAAGCTTGTTATAATGATCTTTATTTTTAAGCAGGGAGGCTGGGGTTCAGAGAGATTAATTAACTTGTTAAAGTTCATACATCTCAGGAATGGCAAAGCCAGGATCTGAACTCAGAGCCCATTATCTTCCCATTACCTCGTGCCCTAGTGATGCTGGCTAATCCTGGGATGGAGCAGAGGTATGGCCCAATAACCTTTCATTCACTCACATGGTGAAGAGTGTACAACCTTCTTGACACTGCTCTGGGAACGTATTAGCAATTTTCCAAATTTGCCCAGCACATTAGCTAGGTTTTTTTCTGGTTACTGTCAATTCTTTACCCACCTAGATTCTTTTTAATGCTGTCGCAGACTTGGTATAATCTCACTGGCTGGTGTCTGGCCCTTTTCTACATAGTCATTCAGAAAACACCCTCTCTCATCTGGCCTACAAATTCTGTATCAAAATTATCTCTGGGTAACAAAGGCTAACATTCAAATGGAATATATAATGTAAGATGCTCTGGTAGGTATTCCCAATGCTAGGTGTTACCATCCCCAGTGACTGGCACTAGGGTGTGCCACCCAGATCCCTCTTAAGTGGGGGATTGTTCCCCATCTGCTAGCAATGCTACTGGCAGACAGGCCCCTTTGGGTCTTCTCAGCTGGAGAGAGGCCTCCCTCAAGACCATGCCCCTCAGGACCATGCCCCTCCCCTCCTGGATGGGGGCCTCCTCTAATCTACATGTATAGATCTCTGCCAATCTTTGCCTAAGCAGAATCACTGTGAATGGCCATTCCTACTCCAGAGCTCCTGGGAGGAGTGGAGGGACGTGTCAGACAAAGTGGCTGTTGACTTGCACTCTGTTTTAATCGTTTTCATTAATTAATTCTCCGTCCTTGTCCACCTTCCCACAGGAGGTATCTTGCTTTTAAGTACACTCCCCATTCAACAACTTCCTTGCTAAATTATGTCTAAAATCCTTTCTCCTACAAAACCCAACCCAGACTCAGGTTGGTCTTCCTATTAACCACTTCAAAGATGAGAAAACAGTACCAGGTCATTCAGCTACTGACCAGCTGAGTGTAGAAGCCAGCTTAGCTCTGGACTCCAGCCTCACATACACCTTCTGCCTCGATCTTGGTTTCAGTAGCACGTGCAGGCCAGTAAGTGTGTCTGCATTTCATATTCACTATTTTATACCTCAAAACTGTTCATTCTTTATTCATCTGTTCTTTCTAGAGAATGAATGTGGTGTAGGACTACAGATTATCACTATGTATTTGGTTGTCCAGCCATTGAAAGGCTCACCTCCTCTTTTTTTGGACCTGGGCTGGTCTCAGTGCTTCGCTAGACCCATAGAGTACATTTGAAGTGAGGCAGCATTGAGCATGGCCACCACGGTCTCAGAGAATTCTACACTGACACACAGCAAGTAAGAACACCTACAAGAGACCACACAGAGAGGAGCTGAGTCCCCATGGAGTGGAGGAGAAGCCCACGTAAGAGTTCCATGGCTACAAGACACACACATGAACTTGGCTCAGAGGCAAAAGAGCATCCCAGTCACCACTGGAATTTCAAACCTGACCTTACAAGATGCTGCAAGGAACAGGAGAATCACTCAATTAAGTCTTCCCCAAATTCTTGATCCACAGGTGAGAATGGCTTTACAGTAGTTTTTTGCACAACAGCAGCTGCATATCCCAGAAGCACTTGGGAATCCCCTACCCCTTGCCTTCAGTCTTGACTTTGCTGGAGCCCTTTGCCTTTGACTATTCTACTTTGGTAGGCATTCAAATCCCACTACTACCGCGATATCTTCTTTTCTATCTTCAAAGTTGCACAGACAATTCTATGGCCTCCAGATGAACCTCACTGCCTCCTTTTCTTTTCTCTTATTTTTCTTTGTGGAGGTACTGGTTATCCAACCCAGGGCCTTCCTACTAAGCTACAACCCCAACTCGCGGTTTTTTGTTTTGATCTTAGGCAAGGTTTTACTAACTCACTAAGTCGCCCAGGTTGGGCTCAAACTTGCTGTCCTTCTACATCAGACTCCTGGAGAGCAGGATTATAAGCCTGCACTACTGAGTCCACTTTTCTTTTCCTTCCAGACTTTACCTTTACTCCATGCTTCCTTCAGTTGTACACAATCCCATTTCCCTGTTAACTACATCCAGCTTTGCTACTTTTTGCTATTTTGCTATAAAAAAAACCTAAAGCTTACAGATATATTTGAATAACCAAATCTGTTGGCATTTCTCACACAAAGGATTGGTTGCTTCTGGGGAAACCCACCTCAGGAAACAACATGACAA
This sequence comes from Ctenodactylus gundi, assembly GCA_004027205.1. Taxonomy (NCBI): domain Eukaryota; kingdom Metazoa; phylum Chordata; class Mammalia; order Rodentia; family Ctenodactylidae; genus Ctenodactylus; species Ctenodactylus gundi. The sequence goes on from PVKB01000142.1 coordinate 109,982, forward strand.
GTCAGGAGCTATCATCTACTCTGTTCTTGGCATTTGCTCGTCTGTCTGTCCATCCATTCACCCACCGAACCAACAAATACTGACTGAGAACCTCTGCTGAGATGCCCTCTATGACTTGAACCACTTAGTTGGAGAAAGAATGGCCAATTCAGAAATGAGGATACTAAGTCAGCTGGTGAAATCACAATGAATCTGACCCCAATGTAATCCACCTCAATTTTAAAAACATCTGTAGGTGTTTTCATGGCTCTGGGACTCACGCTGTCTGGAATTCCATCCCTTTAATCAACTCAGCAACTCTCACTTGCAGCTACATATTAGAATCACCAACGGAGATTTTAAGAAAGTGCTAATCATTGAGTGTCACCTCTGGAGTTGCATTAGTCTAGGCTAGGACTCGGGAATTAGGATATTTTAAATGGCCACTAAGTGAATTTAAAGTGCAGCTGGGGCTTGAGAGCCATTGACTGACCTAAATCCCTAATAATACAGCTTAAGATCATTTTACCTTCTGTATCCTCTGCAGAAACAGAGGAAAACAGTGGCTGGGAAATGTTTTGGGTACTTGAAGTTTCCTTGAAATCTCCATGCTGCTTTTTTGGTCCCAGGTTAAACAATCCCAGCTCCTGCAACCTTTCCATGCAGGTCGTATTTGCAGCACTTTAATCACTCTTTAATCTTGTTTTGATTTAGCTCAAATAGGTCTGCTTCCCTGGAGAAAGCTTTTCCAAGTTAGATGTCTCTGTTTCACAGAAGCACATAACCCTGATAGCTCATCAATTCAACTGTGAATTGCACAGTAGCTGTTAAGAAATACGTATCGGTAAAGACTTCAGCAGACCATTTTGTTTTGTTTCTAGATTTGAATTAGCTAAAAGTGAAACATTGCACATAACAACAAGGTGGCTTTTCTCTGTTGTCCTGTAAATGTCATTAGCAGTGCATTTGGTCACCTCGCTTATAACTCAGCCGAGAATGCATAAGGCTTGACTTTGGCCTCCTAAATCTTTACCCCTACTAGTAATGCAATAATCAATTGTTCAAAAAGAAAGAAAGAAAAAAGAGAAAGAAAGAAAGAAAGAAAGAAAGAAAGAAAGAAAGAAAAGAAAGAAAAAATTAATTTAGCCTTGCTCAAAAATCAGCCTTGAAAGATGAACGTGAGAGGAGAAAGGATCTTGGATACACATCCATGAACTTGCTTAGCACTCATAAAATGACTCATCATTAGTGCAGGATCTCAGAATCGTTTGCCTTTGTCTTTCCATGTACATCTGCATGGCTGACCTTTCTTCTAAGTCACATCAGTTCAAAATTCCATTTGTTTATGATTCTGGGAGAGGTTTGACCTATTCTGATATTAGAAATGAGAGAAGCAAGCCAAAGACTCTTTGGACATTGCAAAGGGGGAGCAGAGCTAGAGGTCATGGATCACGGGGTCTAAGTGACATTCTGAGAGAAGTATGCTTCAGTTCGTCTACATGCAGGTTCCTATCAGAGAGTATGTAGGAGAAGAGGTGCTCAGTGGTCATTTTCAGGGAAGTTTTCTCTCTCCTTTAAGAATAGTACAGTATATATAATAAAGCTTTTAAGTCTTCACTGTAGCATAAGAAACCCTGGTGTGGATGAAATGACTGACAGCTGTTGTAAGACACCAAGGATAAACTCAAAGTTAACCATCTTAGACCAGTTGTACTTGGAAGGACTTTTAAAAAAAACTTCTCCCTGAATTCTTAAGAAAGAGTCAAAATCTAAGGGCACTTATACATCAAGGAACATTGCTATCTTGAACTTTATATAACTGTGTAGACAGACACTGAAGAGGAGACACATGTGGTGTCTCAGGGTCGTTAGAACACCTCGGTGCGGAGGAGGCCACAGGGTTTCTGGCTTCTAATCCCTGCTCTGCCTGAACTCTTCAATGTTAGTTTACTTTAAAATTATGATGACTTCTGATTGTTAGAAGGACCAAAAGGATCTTTATAAGACACCATAGAACAATACTTCCACATGCTGGATTCTTAATAAAAAATCTACCTTACTGTTGTTACTACTATAATTTTTATTGCAAACTCCTAACTTTATCAGTACCATAGGAATTCTAGATAACTTAGTAGTTTGACACTTATTGTGATTATTATCCGGTGATTTGTAATGCATTTGTGAATGAAGATAGATATTGAAGAGTATTCACCACCTTTTAGGTATAAATGCAGAAGAAAAAAAGATGTGACCTCCTATGAAGAACTAAAAGTGAAAAAGAAATGGGCTAGTCATGATAAATGGAGATCTGGGACTAAGCGAGTTTCCAGATCAGGGGAGCCTCAGTTGGAAGAATAAGGCAGGGGAAGGGAAGAAATAAATCCCTTGTGCCTCAAACCTGAGCCCTGGGCTTTTTACCACGAAGCAAGCCCAGCAGAGTTCATCGTATTACTCCAGAAACATGGGTGAGACATAATATTTACCTAACGCTGCTGCAGATACTAAAACTCAAGCCTCCTCATTTTAATTCATTTAGTTTCTGTTAAAGGCCTTACAGGTTATTTATGGGTGCCACCAATGACAAGTAATAAAAAAGATGTACACCCACGATCTGGGACATGAGGCGTGTGTTACATCCGACATGCCCCTGAAAGAGACTGCGGAAAAAAATGTTGCACTAATTAGTTATTGTGATCAGGTATCTATGGAAACAGCCATATATTTGTCCTTAAACCAGACAAGCACTTAGTCAATAGCACGCCATCCACGCAAGCTAAGCCTAGTGATTATATACACATTAGCTCCTTGTTTCACATACAAACCACACACACACACACATGCACACACACACACACACACACACAAAGCAGGGAAGATGAGAAATATGAACAAGTGGAGGAAAAAGGTCTGTTACACAGAGACGATGACATGCCCACAATAGATAACTAAGGAATTCAGAGGCCAAAAGAGATTTTTATTCACGCGACATCAATTTTGAAGAAGCACCACGATATTTTTCCCCGATGTATATCAGTGGAGAGATCTGTCCTATTAATAGCATGCTTTAGCTACATTATGGGTTAAATGGGTTAACTGGGCTTTTGTTGTGTGGCCGCGTAGCATAGTAACCATTTATAACATAATTGCTATGGGGAAATGTGTTCTGAATTCCAACCATTCAACTTAAAAAATAGATTTCTGAAGCACCACATGTGCTCAGCGAGAACATCCTGCATCCTCTGAGCAGCAGCCAGGAGGCTTAGAGGGGGGCCTAGGGTGCACATCTGAAGATTCAGCTTTAAGTCCCTCCCTGGCACTTCCTACCTGGGCAACTTGAGTCTAACTCTTCCGGTTCTCAGTTGACATAGAGGTAAACTAGAAATGACACTATTTCTTTTGACAAGAATGGAAATGCCACCAAAACAGGAACCATGGCAGTCTTAATCATCCAAGCTTCTCAAGCCTCTCAATAAATATTTGGTGAATAAAAGAAAGGGAGAATGATTGCCTACCTCTCAGCACTGTAAGCCGAATCAAATGGGAGAAGCACTGGGGAAACAGCTCAAGAAGCTGCAAAATAGAATACAAATGAGAGACACGATAATTATAACCTATTGTTACAGGCAGAATGTCACCTTCTGTGCGTTCCATGTAAATGAGAATGCTGGTGTCGGTGCTAATCCAAACCACTGAGCCAATATCTAGAATGCTGAGTGGTCTAGATGGGCCACGCAACCCAGAAGGAGTGAGACAGCAGTAGGCGCGGTCTGGAAAACAGGGAAAAAAAAGACTAAACTAAAAACACAACAGAACTTAAAAAACAAAAGAGTAGCATTTAAGTAATCAATTAGGAAAACCCGGAGGACAGCCTGTTCAACAAATGGTGCTGGGAAAACTGGACATCCGCATGCAGAAGAATGAATCTAGCCACACACCTGTCACCATGCACTAAAATCAAATCAAAGTGGATCGAAGACCTAGACATTAAAAGTGAAACACTAAACCTTCTAGAAGACAAATTAGGCAAATTTCTAAAAGACGTAGGGGTAGGCAAAGACTTTCTTGACAAGACACCAAGAGCAAAAGAAATTATCCCCATTATCAACAAATGGGATCTTGTCAAATTAAAAAGTTTCTGCACAGCAAAGGAAACTGTCAACATTGTAAAAAGCGAACCAACAGAGTAGAAAAACCAGGAGGGTGTATCTAAGACACAAGGGTTTTTAGCAGAGGAAAAAAAAAACCTATTTGTTGGGTCTTTGCACCCTCATGTGCCAGTCTGCGTGTTGCTTTTCTTTATAATAACCCCATCTGTGATTGAGCTGCCAGGGTGATATCCAGGCTGTGCAGCCCAGTCGGAGCCAGGAGACAGAAAGAGGGCAGGCAGGCTTCTGAGTTGGTGCCCACAGAACAGGACCCTGTAGTTTGTGTTTGGCCCATGGTTTAGGTCCGTAGTGCCTGAACTTTCTATAATTGTGCAGAACTGTTCTCCAGTGTGCTGAGTGCAGGCATACCATGGAAGGATATGCTGGAGACACATATAGGCTGAGGCTCATCAGGCAACTCACTCAGAGCTTCCCCAAGGTTTAGCCAATGAGAAGTCACTTTCTCATCATACTTAAAAGTTTCCAATCTGCGGCAAAACTGGAAGAAATTTGTCAATCATGCTGCTTCTCCCCCTTGAGGCAAGCCCATGGCCACTTCCACAGGTTTCTTCCCTGTGTCTGCATACCCTTATCAAGATAGACAACCACCCCATCTGCAGGATTCACCTTTGCTGCTCTGGCAACCAACCTTGAAATGCAATCTAATTTGCCCTATATCTACTTCTTTGGAAACCACTTCAAAAGGTCCAAGAGGCATCAAAAAGTTATTCTTTTCCATTAAGAATGATACTAAGAGAGAGAAACAGAAACAACTCTCCCCTGAGCCATACGCAAGGAATTCTCCTATACTATTATACTATCTCAGTTCTGCAGCGCCCCCAGCCCAAGTTAAGACAAGGAATGTGGGCTGGAGGAGTGGCTCACAGGTTAAAACACTTGCCTAGTAAGTGCTAAGTACCTGAGTTTGATTCCCCAGCACCACACAATCCAGGCACAGTGACACATGCCTGTAATCCCAATAATCCCAGCATTTGGGAAACTGAGACAGGAGGATTGCGATGAATCAAAGGCCAGCCTGGAGTTCATAGTGAGTTCAAGACAAGCCTGGGCTACAGAGCAAGACACTGTCTCAAAAAAAAAAAAAAAAAGAAAGACAAGAAATGTGTCCTTAGGGTACAAAGTGGGCCTTTTTGAACAGGTTGCACTTATGCATAGTGAGCACAGGTTTGAGGTTCTGAGGTTCTTGTCCCAGTAATGTCATGACCCCACCCCAAAATTAATTACCCAAGCACCTGTTACATGTAATAAAATAAGACCTGCTTCTCTGGTACACAGGACCATTGTGCAAATCAAGAGATAATGTATGTGAAAGCACTTTGAGAAATTAAAAGCACACTCCAGAAATAAAACATTGATGAGAAAATCTATTCAATCAAATGATGCTTTCTCTATGTCTAGTGTATTATTTTTTTTAAAAACACATACACGTGATTTCAGAATGAAGGAATCTTGTTTCACTCATAAGAAAACTTACAAAGTTTAGCAAGTTTTCTGTATTTCCTAAACTCAAATTCCATGTCAATTCATATGTAGCATCCTTTCCTTGTGACGATTTTCCTACCTAGAAACTGGGTAGAGCCCAAGCGAACCCCTTTTTCAGCCCTCCCATGGTGGTGCATATGATAATTCCACACAAATGAGTATAAATCAGCTTGAGTATTTGCAGGAAGTTTTATCGGTATGATCTTCTGAAACATTTCTCATTTTAATGCTTAAATATCTGATACTGTCGAACTGGCCAAATGAGCAGGAGGAAATCTCTAATCCTAGGGCTATAACTCTGTAAGTTCATTACATGTGATTTATTATTTTGAACTGGGCTTGGCTTCCAAGGCCAGAACTGCACATTCCAAAAATAATGTCCCTGACACCAGCAGAAAATGGTCTGTACAATTCTCACCTTGAACTCATGTACAACTCCTACCACATTTGTTACCTGTTCTCTGAATAGGTGACTCAGTCCTATTCTGCGGCTTTGCCTTTAATTATCCCCAGCATTTAAGGCCTCACACTCATGACAAGGAGGATACTGAAGACCAAATTGCTTCAGCAGGAGATTAAATACTCGGATAGAGGCAGAAACTGCCACAGGCTGTGGGCACCCAGCCCTTTTCCTCATAGTGCTCACTGCGGCCATGGACTTCCCCAGGTCAGTCTTGTCTGCATGGACACGGAGTGGCCTTACCGTGGGTGGGGCACTGGGCTGACACTCCGCATATGTCCTCACAAGAACTGTGAGAGAGTCCAGTGGTTCTGCTTTTGGGTACCAAACTCAGAATCAAAAGTTAACACTATTTAAAAAAAAATGCGATCATCTAAGTTCTTCCTCCCTAGAGATTCCAATTGATTTGTCTTAGAGTAGGCTCCTGTATCTGCATTTTAAAATCATCAAGAATGACTTGGAGGCTTTCAAAGACTGCCAATAATGCCAACATTAATGATAACTGCCATGGCTTGAGAGTTATTGTGTGTTGGACAGTCCACTGGATGCTGAGTGTTCTTTTCTTATTTGAATTTTACAATACCGTGAGGTGGCTCTTAATGATTCCTACATTTACAGATGGGAACCTGAGTTGCAGAATGTCAAGGTCTTGCCAAACACCACACACCACATGCCTGTCAGGGCACCCCCTTTTCCTCCCGCCTCCGAAACCTACCATCTTCCCACCTTATCAGCTTTATCAGCACTTTATCAACAACAGCAGAATCTCAACTTAGGAAATTTAATCAAAGAGTTTATATTAGGGGCTGCTTTCTTCTGCTTCCTCTCCTGGGACATTACCAAGGCTGTCAGCTGACTTGTCATCATTATTATTATCATTATTAATAATTCCTACTGCTGGAGCCTGAAGCCCGGGCTCAGGAGCATAAATTCTAGAGGCAGGAGCCAGGGGCAACGGCGCAGAGTCTTGGTATCCATCAGGAAGATGATGTTCTATGGGGAAGAGCATGTTTAGTTTTGTTCCCCCGGGGCTGTGACCACAGAAAGCCACTTCCCAGCACATAATTAAGATAAAACTTAACCTTGGACCCTCTGTTCCCTTTATAAATCTCCTACTGAATCTCAGCCTGCCAGGGACCTTTATACAACAATACTCATAAATACTTTCAGTTTCCAAGGACCCTGTCAGGAAGCTGGAGACACCTTACTCTGTTCCCATATGATCAATATTATTGCAGCATTAAAAGATAATCATAATACTTCAGATCTTTAAAGCTCTTTTGAGCCTAAAAGGTTCAAAGTGCTTTCATATTGGTTCTTTCATTCTCTCTTCTCCATATCTGATGGTAGAGGAAGAATTTGGAAGGAAGCTGCCCATCTTTCCTTAATCCCATCTTCTACTGTCTTGAAACTGCTGCACCTTCCCGTCACAGACAGGCTCATAGAGGAGCAGACCTTGATTTTGATCAAAGGTCTTTTCTGTCCCTGGAGTATTTCTGGTTGGTCTGGCTTGGCAATCTCCATAGTTTATGGCCATCTTTATTGTCTCCCAGGGAAATTTTCCAAGAGCCGATAGAGCAAGTAACTCCTCGACAGGCTTGGGAAAGTTCTCATTAGGATGTTGACTGTAATCTGGGTGAAGGAAGGCTTCCTAAACATGGCCGTGGCAGAGATGCACCATTTCTTCCAGAAGGGAGATACTATCAGTGCAAAGGACTCTACTGTGCACCGACAAGGTCCATTTTGTGATATCTGGGAGCCTAGAGCCCGAAAGTCTTCCTAGAGAACACAAGGAATGACTTAGTTGCTTTCTGATCATAGGGGTATATTATCAGAGGCAACTTAATGGAGGAAAATTTATTCCAGTTCATAGTTTTAAAAGGTCTCTTTCCATTTATAGGCAGGTGGCAATGGCAGAAGGGCATAGCAGAGGACCTTGCCAGAGAAAAGCTCTTCCATTCCATGATGGTTAAGAAGAAGACACGAGGAAGCCAGGGGCGAGTACTCTGCCAAGTCAATCCCCAGTGACCTGCTCCCTCCAGTTTATGAGCCAGTGGTTTACCACTTCTGATCAGGCTCTGCCTCCTAAGAGCACAGGAAATCAATGGATTAATCCACTGATATGTTAACCGCCATAGTCCAAGCATTCTGCAAATGCATGAGGGTTTTGGAGGGCATTCCAGATCTAAACCATTATAGGAGGGTGTGGCATCACATGCAGACATGATGCAGTCATAGAACTACACGAGGAACGGAAGGCAGCCGGAAGGATAGAGACCTACAAAGAAGGGTCAGAGTGTGTTCCAGTACCTGCCCTAATACAGGCTCAGAGCTGGGGTCCAGACCTCAGTGATGCAAAGCGCAGGATGGAGCAATAGGATGCTCCATTGAGCAACAATACATCGCTACGAGGGAGGGAAAATTTGTGCCGGGCACAGCTGTAGGCCAACATAGGGAGGGGGCTGGTGTGGACTGCCTCTCTAAGGAATGCACCGTTCCTGTACAACTCCTTCTCTCCTGCTGTGGATCTGAGTCTGGTAGCTGACTAAAGGGATAGGGATGGGGGGGGGCACCAAGCAAAGGAGGCCATAGTTCAACCAGTGCAAGATCTGGGGGTATGACTGACTGCCTCGCTCTGTTGTTTTCATTTTTCTCATTTTCCATCTGCTTAGATACCACGGAGAGCCTGACCTGAGCCTGCTGTATGGAGAACTAGGGAAGTCTAGCTGAGAGACCTGAGGATAACAGAGAGACAGGAAGCAAAGTCCCGGGCATTTGACTTTTACCTTCACCCGAGTGACAGCCTGCAGGAGGAAATCTTCCAGGAAACACTTAGCCCCGGGAGTTGACCCCTGGCTCCCCACCCAGGTGAAATCACCATGGTCCTCTTGACCAGGCCCTGTTTTGGGGCCAGCAACTCTGTGGGCTGGATGGAGCCAGGGAAAGTAGAGAAGGTATGGCTGACATGGTTTATTGAGACTTGGTAGTCAGAGCTGGCAACAAAGACACAGGCAGAAATTTTAAATATATTCAGAAAATGAACAAATACATGGCACATTGTTTCTGTAATAAATTCAGTGCATGCTTCAGTGTGTGTGTATAGGATGGCACTTCAGCAGTAAAACAAGAAGTCGGGTAGTTTGATCCAGTTATGTCCCAGGGCTCATGGCCCAGAAAGCTTCTCCCCAGTTCTGTTTGGTTATCAGGTCTGGGATTAGCAAGTGGATAATACAATTTATAATTTGTGGGTCTAGATACTCAAATGGATAGCTGCTCCTCCAGCCCGTGTGCTGAATATCTTTTTACTTCTGGTGTCAGTGGTGATGTGTCTAGACAGCAGGTGGCTCTGGCTTCACTATGATGCAAATCCTGGACGATAGGAAGAAACTGGGCCTATGGCTGCCAGTCCAGGTGGGGGTCATGCTCTTTCGCACTCACACTTTGAAAGGTCACCCTCTGACACACGGATTGGCTCTGCAAAGTGCTTCCAGTTATAACGTGCTCTAGTAAATGCCTCCACTTGTGCTGTGAAAGCTAAGGATTCTGGGGACTGAATAGAAGTAGATGTGGCTGGTTTAATGAATGCAGAGGGAGGAGGTAGAGAATGCAGCTGCCAGGTGCCACAGTGTGATTGCCCAAGACAATAATCCCATCTCCCTGGCTTCCTGCAATTGGGAATGGAGGAGAATCAGTCCTGAGCAGAGATTGGACCCAGTCATGCAATATGTATAACCATGAGTCTCTGTCGTGTTTTGTTAAGAGAAGCCCTGAAGTCAACTTACGTGATGCCTTGGGTTTAGGATTAATGTCTGGGTGCATGGACATTGCTATATTCAAGCCATCTTGAAGTGAGATGGAAAACAAGGAGGGTGTGCTGGAAGTTACAGGGTAACAGATGAATTTTATGGAAGCCCTGGCCTGTGACAGGCCAGGATCGTGGTTGCTGGCAGCCAGACTGCCTGCATCTCACTTTAATTCAATTAGGACATGGCACTGCCCTGCTCTCCTCCTGGCTGCTGTCCTGGCCTTACCTGCTGGACTCAAGGCCTGGATCAGTTCCTCAGGAATGGCTTTGGCTCCTCTGAACTTCTGGTCCCAGCAACATGTGTCTGCCAACCATCTGCTCCCCTGCTCAGGTGGGTCAACATGCATCCCATATCTCAGAAGAGTGTACAGTGAGCTATTACAACCACCATTCAGAAGGCTACGTGGCCTGGAATTAGGGCTGTCCATGGTTTTCATGAACATGCTCTCCTGTGATTTTACCAATAGCACAGGACAGACATTGATCTCCCCAAAGTCCATTCGCAGCAAAAAAGCTGGAGTTCCTGAGAGATTAAGTTGGGGGCAGAACTTGGCTAGGGTGTCATGTGCCAACTTCGTCCAGCACAGATGTCTCCTGGTCCCTTCCAGAGAATTAAAGTGTTGGAGAGCAAGCTCTTGTCATGGTCAAGAGGTCTTTGCAGACCATTCTCAGCATGGACAAGGCAGAAGGAAGAGTCCTGCACCAGCCACATCTGCAGGTCCTGGTGGACTTCAGCTGTAGCCCAAATGACAACACAGAGCCATATGAGGGAACAGGGAGAAGAAGGGCCCATGGCAAACCAAACACCAGTTTGTGAGGTTACAGAGACAGTGGGATTTTTGTAAAGATATAAGGACAATGAGATAAAAGCGGTAATCGACAAGAGGTAATAATGGTGGCACATGGTGGAGGGGATTTATTATTTAGACAGAAAAAATAAGGCTACAGTTACGAAACACTTAGGAATGCTGGGCATAATGGTATAGGCCTGTGTCCTAGTTTTCTGAGAGGCTAAGGCAAGAGGATGGCAAGTTTGAGCCAAGCCCAGGCTACCTAGCAACTTTGTAAGACCTTATCTCAAAAACCAAAACTGGAAATAGACTGAGGATGTAGCTTAGTGCACACACACACACACACACACACACACACACACACACACACACACTTAGAAATTAGTAGCTGGGTTTCAATCGAATTCAGTCTAGCTCCAGGCCTCACTCTTTGGATGGCTTGAAAATCGACGAGTTGATCAGTGGATTCGTTTATTCTACACATACACACAGAAATCAGCACAGAGGCTCTCTGCTGAGCCAAGGGCGGGCTTTGCCTACACCTAAAAAATACACCACCTGTTCTCTGCACTAGAGCTGTGAGTAATACAGGACCACTGAGTCAGGGTGGAGAGCAAAGGGGCTACTGAAGTTGGCCTGCCCCAGAGACAAGGAGGGTGAGTGTTGGGATTAAAGATGGCCATGGAAGATAAGACTCATCCCCAAACTAAAATGGCCCAGTGTTTTTCCCTAATTGAAAAAGTTTGGGTTGCTGCATGCACCTTGTGAATTTGATGCCACCGTGACTTGATCTCCTTCCACAAGCCCTCTTTTGGTGAAGCTTTTTCCAGGCCTCTTGGCTGGAAATTTTATCTATTTATTCTTGTTGAGACAGAATGCTCACTATATAGCTCATGTTGCTCTGGAACTGGAGCTCTCTGTGTAGACCAGGCTAACTCTGAATTTGAGATATGTTTGCCTTACCATCCTAAATGCTAGCATTATAGGCATGCACTACCACATGTAGTTTATTTCCTTATTTTTAAAGAGAAATTAGGATCCTTACCTTAGGACTGGATATGTAGCTTAGTAGTAGAGTGTTTGCCTAGCATGCATAAGGTCCTGGGTTCAAATCCCAGCACTACACACACATACACATACACTCACAAATAAAATTACATAGAATCTAAATCTCCTAACTAATAGGAGGATGGCATGAAAATTTACCATAGAGCTGCTTCTTACTATAAAGAACTATAAAATCATAACATATTACTTAGATTTCAACTATTGGCTGTACCCTGTCCCCCTGGAAATTTGTAAATTACTTGAAAACTAGAACAAGGTCTTCTGTTCCTTCCCACTGTCCACAGGGTCTAGTTATACGAGCATTATTTACTCAGCAAGTGTTTGCAGAAGCCTGGCCCTGGAGAAGCCTATATCTCAGTAAGCAGTGAGCTTATTTCTCATTGTACAATGGAAGGCCGTGCAGTGACCACTAATTCCATCTCCAGATCAGAGAGAGGAAGCAACAAGTTAGGTAACTGATGTTAGAAAAAGAAATGCAAACCAGAGAAAAGACAGAGCTTGCAGGTACACGGGAACAGAGTTGGGGGGTGTCAACGTGGAGGACTTGAGTTGGCCCCACAGAGAGAGGCAACACGGCTTCACAGTATCTGGGCATATTCTTGCTCTGTAAGCAATCTCAAACACCCAATCTGAGGCTTTTCTTCAGCGAAGCTATTCTGAGACAGTCTGACTTTGTGGAGGGAACAGGAACTAGTCTCAAGGTCTCTCTAGAAGGTTCTATGTGCAGTGGGGGTGGGGCTGAGGAGGTTTGATAATCACAAAATCCGGTCTTCAGTCTTAACAACTTAAAATTGTGTCCTCAAATAAATTATTTGGCCCCAGGATTACTTTTCATCTGTAAAATGAAAGGAATAGGATTCCTTCATCAATCTTTCTGGTTTATCCTGGTGATCAAGAGAAATGTTATTTGTAAACAACACATTGGTATGAAGGAGTTAACTTCACAAAAAACTTGGGCTACAAGAATAATTAATCTGAACACTTGATGTCTTTCTTTTAAACAATTATTTTACTCTGGGGCACCTATTTAAACCCCAGTAATAAACTGGTTCATCTGTTTTATTTTCCTTATTAATAACTACCTTAAGACTTTCTTGGGGTCCTCTTCTACTGCATTTATTTTTTACCCTTTCTTTTCCTACTGCATTTAAAAGAACAGAGTTCCTTGTTTTTGGCAAATACTCTTAGATCTTCTGCCCACAGGCCTTAGGAAACCACACCCCAAAGAGATGGTGGCAAAGAGCTAAGCCCATTTCCTACAGGTCCACTGCCTTTCTCTATCTGGCCCTATGTGGTTTTGTTAGGTCCTGGGGCTGTGGCCTCTGCTCCTTCCAAGGCTCAGCTCAGCTCTCCAGTAGGGTCAGTAACTCATCCTGAGAATGAGGTGTAGGCAGCCCCTCTGCGGGCCCACCCTATGCCAGCCCCAGAGTGAGCCATCTCTCCCTGTGGTCTCCTCCTCCTCCTCCTCCTCAGAGCGAGTTGGCAGGATTTATAGGGCTGTCCCAGCGACACGCCATCTCAGTAACTGCAGAATGGCAGTTGTAAAAAATCCCATTTGCCAGGGTATTAGAATCCCATTAGCACTCCCGATGGAGAAATAACCCCGACCCTTCAGAAGGAATTAAAGATACGCAGGCACCAGCATTTGGAGTGTTATAGGCCCTTCCCCAGTTTGGCCGATCACACCAACAGACATAAAGCTGGAGGCACCAGATGTCCTTGGTCCATAAACCCCCTGAGAAAAGCCCCGGATATGATGTATGAGGAGGCTCTGTCCACAAACAGCTCTGGAATAATCAGCAGGAATATCTGACGTGGAGCTCCTGATTTGTCATGCAGGACAATGAGTCATTTTCGGGGAGCTCAGGGGTCAGCCAGCCACTCTCTTACAACTTCGTACACCCTCTCCTTTCTTTCCCATCCTGACTCCACTGCTCAAGGGTTTAACTGGGAGGCCGCCGGCCCCTCTAGCACAGCGCAGGGGAAGAGCACTGCCTTGGAAGGAGAGCAACAGGGGCCATGTTTGGCCCTGGACACTGGAGCCTGGGAAATCTACGCCGTGAAGTCATCAGTGTGTGTGGGCAGTCAGATCAGCCTAAAGTCAGGCGTGTGCTGGGCAGAGAGAGGACAGGGAGGGCCAGAGGTATCTATGGGGCTAGGGTGAGGCAAGTGGGGTGCAGAAGGACAAGCGATGGTCTCTAAAGATCAAAAATCAGTAGCTACTATCCCCTGCTCTGGAAAAGTGCTCAGGAGTGGGGGTTGACAGGAGCTAGATGTTATGGTTTTGAGTTAAAATGTCCTCAAAAAGGTTCACTTTCGTAGAATGACTTAATCACTGAAGTTAATTTATTGATTTCCTATGATGGTAAGAGGCAGGGCCTGTTTAGAAGGAGCAGACCACTGGGCATACGTCACCCATTGTTCTCCCTGCTTCCTGTTGCAATGCCATGAACAGCTTTCCTCCAGCTAGATCCTTCACCCTGCCCTTTCACCATTTCCAGCTGCCTATGAATGGAATGAGAAGTTCCGAAACTGTGAGCCAAAAAACAAAAACAAACAAACAAAAAAAAAAAACCCAAAAAAACAAAACAAAAAAAAAACTTTTCCTTCTATAAATTGCGAGTGTTGGGATTGTGTCCCAGCAATGAGAAAGTAACTAGGACACCTGGCCAGCACTTTTGCTGAAATCCAATTCTTTTTTAAGCTATTGGCTCTGGTATTCTCGCTCAGACCTTCTGGGTCTTAAAGCACCACAGCCCTTTTTGATTATTATAAGGGTTATAGACAGCACTTGAAGTCATCTCTTCCACAGTTACCTTTATCTTTAACAAAAAAGCTCAATGATTCATAGAAAAATGCACAGCTTTGCCTATGCACCCATCCTCAAACATCAAGTGGGCGTGATGAACCCAATAACCTCAGTACATGCTCTTAGCAATTTATTCCCTTTGTCACTGGATATGACTGCGTGTGGGGGTCTTACCACCACACAAGGGCTGGGGGAGAGGAAAGGTGAGCCAGCAGCTGGGCCCCCTCATCCCAAGAGTACTAGACCCAGCCGGGACTCTGTCGAAGCAGGAGCTCACTTTATTCAGGAAGTACAGAAGCTTATATAAGGCAGAGGGAGAACGTGGCAAGGAGGGGAGAGCAGGCGATCTGACTTGGTGTCTACTTAGCAGGCACTAAGCCAATCAGAGAGATGTCCACTCAGGCAGGCACCTGGTGCTCATAGCAATAGTATTAGGATCACGCATGGTCTGCCAGGGTGGAGATGGCTTGAGCCAATCATCTTCCTTTGCAAACACCCAATGTGGCCACCCTGGGACTTCCGGTGGAAGCCATCTTAGATATCACCACACAACTGTGGCAGTCTCTGTGGGTTTTGTCTCTCTTCAGGTAGGGACCACCCTTCTTGTCCCACTGAGGAACCAGAAGCAATGAGAAGATTATGATACTTAACCTTTCCTCTCCAAATCCATCTGTGTATTTGTCTTCTCACTTGTTCTCCTGTTTCTACTGAATGAATTGCATCTGCTCCACCCCAAGGCGATCCCTCATGGCCCTCCAGTCTTGCACACATCCCCTCATGTTTTTCCCTACTGGAGATGTAGTCTCTTGCCCACATCCATTTCATTGTCATCAATGAATAACCCAGTAATGGATTATTCCAAAATATGTGCAAGATCAGCCTGCTGACATCTTTATTTTCTCCCATTCAGATACAAAATGACAGACCATCAACCAGATTAAGGTTTAACCTGAATCCTACCCCTTCTCTTCTCACTGGCCCTTCAAATGTCACTGGTAAAATTGTACTTTCCCTTCTCTCATTTTCTCTTATACAATATGCAGTTGGGCCTTCACCTCCATCAGCCCCACGGAGACATATCTCTCTCAGCAGGAACTCAACAACCTCCACCAGACCGAGGCCCAGGGTCAAATCTCAGGCCCCAGGATCTCTGAATGCAGCAGGTATTTTGTTAGACACCTAGGATATGTGGGCAACATCTCTACACAAACAGAACGGATGAAAATTCGCATCCTGTGAAGTTGGGTTTAATGGGAAGGCAGCCAATAATTTCAACAAATTCCAGAAGTGTGATGGAACAGGATGAATGACAAAGACAAAAATATATCTAGGATATGTGATATTTGGGCTCCAGAGTTGAGGCAGCATTGGGTCAGCTGCCTGCTCTCTGCCTTGCCACCCACCCTGCTCTCCTCACCTCTAGGGTAGTATGGAGAACCTCCTGTGTGCTCTTTTCCTCCTCTTGGTCTCCTGTGCTGTCCCCTACTGTTCTTCCTTTTCTCTTCATGGTGCAAGGCCTTCTGACCCTCCTTTTCCCTGTCTAAGTCCATGTGTGCTGCTATGACAGAACATCACAGAATGAGTGGCACACAACAGACGTTTACTTGTTTCTATTCTAGAGGCTTGGAAGATCAAGATCGTGTCATGAGCAGAGCAGATGTTTGTTAAGGACCCTTTCCCTGATTCACAGATGATACTTTCTCATTGTGTCCTCAGCGGGTGGAAGGGACAAAAGGTCATTCTTGGCTGTCTCTTGTAAGGGCATGAATCTCATTCACAAAGGCCTTACCTTCATGATCTAATCAGCTTTCAAAAGCCCCTTTTCCCTGTCACACTTGTGGGTAGGATTTCAACACACGAATCTTGAGCGGTTGTGAACAACCGGATCCTAGCACTTTGCTATGTGAAGTCTCATCTACTGCAGCAAATTTAATACCATCTAAGGCTGATGTGTCCAGCTTCCAACTTCCCTTGAACTTCAAACTCAGATCCAATAGGCTCCATGACATCCCCATTGAAAGGCTAATATGCCTCAGAGTTGAAGTGTTTATATCAAGACTCTTAAATGCAGACTTGACTATCACACACACACACACACACACACACACACACACACTTCTACCTTCCCTGTTTTAATAAAAGGCGTCATTATGCAACTAGCTGTCCCAGCCAAAGCCTACTGATTACCACTGACTCTGCTTCCTCTGTGTCCCGCTCCACATCCGAGTCAGTCACAACCAGACCTTTAACACATTGCCATCCACCCATTTCTGCATCTCATTACCTTTGTCTCTTACTTGGACTGACACGGACAAAAATACGGTCATTTTCCCTTTTAACTTCACTGTCCATAAAGCAGTTGGAAAGACCTTTTGAACATACAGCTCAGATCACAGCATCTTTCCCTGCAGAACGCTTGTGTAGGCCTCAGTGTGCCTGGGATTGACCCCAAGCTCTCTGGAGCTGTCTCCTGTGTGTTCCTCTTCTCTTCCTATCCCTGTACACGGGCAGTTCCCAAGCATGCTTCATTCTCTATCCCACCTGGAACATTCTTCCCCCAGCTATTTACACAACAACTTCTTCATCTGCCTGGAAACCTCTCAGAGAACCAACCCATCAGCAGTTACCAGTTGTCCCTCTGGTGTCACCCAAATCCCTTCTTGCCTTAAGAATCTTTACATGGCTCTCTGATAAATGTGGTACTTTGGTCTTTGTTTACTAGTTTTCTGTCTATTAGCCTTGCCAGTACATACGCTGCATGAGGTCTAGGTTTTATCTGCCCTCTGGTTGGACTTTGGTAATGAGGCAGGCCTGAAAGGAGGCTTTGAATTGGATTCACCACTCTCTAACTGTAAGGTCTTAGGCAAATGACTTCTTTTGTATTTCTGTACCTCAATCACCTATCTGTAAAATGAAGCTAATAATAATGATAACAAAAGCTCCTACCCAGTAGGGTTGTTGTGATAAATAGATTAAAAAGTAAAATGCATGATACGAAGCTTCAAAGGGAATGTCTACTCAATAAATATTCATAGGGTAAATATAACTTAGATACAAGTGACTCTAGAAGCCTAAACTTTGCCAGCACAATGTACAACCTGATCAGAAAAAAAGAAAGAGAAAGTGTGGTGCCTTCTTTCAGCACCAGCCTGGGTAGTTCACAGTGCATGAAGTTTGTTCTCTCTTGGATTTCTGCTGCTACTGTACGAGAGAAGCTGACCTGATGCAGGGGCTGGAAGGCCCAGAACCCCCCACCCTGAATGCTACGCTGGTTCTAAGAAAGCATAATGCTCTGGGCCCTGAGACTCAAAATGGTACCCTTGCGGGGGTGGGCTGGTCTTCAGGGGAGCACTGAACATTCTAACCACACCCTCTGTAATAGTCTGATCTTTAATGTTTCCAAATACTCGTACAGCTGTGTTTAGCAGTAGGCCTTTGGGGAAATGATTGGATCATGAAGAATCTCATCAATTAATTAATCCATTGATGGGCTACAGTGGTGGGGTGGGGCTAATAGAAAGTTAGTGGTTAGGCCTTTTTTTAAGAAAGAGGGTCTTTGGGGACATATTTATGGGGACTACAACTTGTATCCAGCCTCTTTCTGTCCATCCTGTCTTTCTTTATCTCTTGTCCATGATGGAGTGAACAGCTTTCTTCAACCATCTCTTTGCCAGGATGTTTCCACCTCACCACAGTCCTGTAGCATGGGACCACTGGACTATGTACCGCAACCTCTGAAACCATGAGTCAAGTAAGTCTTTCTTCTTTGATATTAGTTGTCTTATTTTTTGTTGCTGTGACTCAGTACCTGACATCCACAACTTAGGAAGGAAAGACTTATTGTAGTTTACAGTTTCAGAAGGTTTCAGTCCATTCATGAGTGGGCAGCTGGAAAATGGTAGCATCACATGCTGAGGCTGCAACTAGAGCTAGAGCTGCCCAGAGGATAGTCTACCCTCACTGCATAGTGTAACACAGAGAGTCTGGAAGGGTGGAACCAGCACATGCCCCTCCTGTTCAAGCCTGAAGTATCTGCACCTTCCAGCCACCTGCCCCTTCCAGCCAGGTGCCAACCCCCAACCCTACACAGCATCCACAGGAACATGAGAATTTTGAGTGATATTTCAGATCCAAACCACAACATTATTTCTACCAGATATTTTTGTCTCAGTGATAGAAAAGTGATTAACACACCCATAGCTTCCAATGACACACATCTCTCACTGATTTGTATCTGAATACACATCAGCTGGGGATTTCATTTGTAATGATGTAGCTTCTCAAATAGGGCTAATTGTTCACAAAATAGTAAAGTATAAACAAAGTAATGGAAATATGTACACAGTTGACCTAGAGGTACACATCAAAGATAGAGGGCACCTTCAGAGTGTATTCTTGCATGTGCAAGGAAATCTAATCTGGAAGAGGAACTCAGGGGATTTTTTTTTTTATCTGATGCAGAAAGAATGCAGCATTTTTTAAAAGTCTATGTGGTGGGAGGATTGTTAGCAAGGGAGGAGTGTAAGATGTGACTGCAGAGGATACAGGACAAGTGAGAATTTTGAATTTTTCTACCCAAGAAGGCAAAGAAGCCCCCAGATGAGTGCTTAAAGCAGAAAAATGATATGACTTGATTTGTGTTTTAAATGGGCATCCTGATGTCGTGTAGACAAAGGATTGGGAAAAGAAGTGAAATTGTGGATACTTTCAGAAAAGGCAGTTAGAGTGATACGGGGGATTGAGCAGAGCAGTTTTGATGCAGCCCCATGGAAGTGAGTGGGACTGTCTAAGAGTGATCAAACTCTCACCTATTCCAGGACCCATGGAAGCAAATCGGGCTTCTTAGGTGTGAGCAGGTCCTCACCTGTTCCAACACCTGTGGAAGCAGATGGGCCTTCCTAAGTGTGATCAGGTTCTCACCTGTCCCAACACTATCTCACAACCCTGAACTCATCATCACTAGGCTCGCATTAATCATGTGGAACTTGAGGCTCTGAATGAATGAGGACCCAGGCTATCTTGTTATTAAATGACAAATACTATTTGAGCCTCTGCTTATGGACTTACAGAATGTCTTCTTTGTCTACCACATCACTCACTCCAAAAAGAGATGAGTAAAATCTTCAAATCCACGTTCCCTGACATTTCCCTATTGTGGTCACCACGTTGTCCAGTGCTCCGTGAGTTGATACGATTATTGTATTTGGAAAAGCCATGCCTGCTCCCCAGATGGCAGAGCCAGCCCAGACTCCTGACACCAAAAAGTTCACAGGTCACATTTCCTGCCTGGAACCCACACTAGCAAGACAATGCCAGGCAGAAGTCTCTGTGACATGTGCCTGCACCCTCCTGCTTACCAGCGGGTGCCTCCAGAGGAGGGCAAGTGAGCATAAAGGACATCAAATGAGGAGCCCAACAAGTGGCCAGCCCCCTGGCAGCTCAGGGCCTGGCTTCCTCCCAGGCCTTTCCAACAGAGCTCCCTTTCAGGACTTGCTCAGCCCAGAGGCCACCACTCCAGCATAGGAATGAGTGCTCATGTATATGCAAACGCCACGATGGGAAGGCAGGCTGAGGAAATTAGCATTTTTAATGAAACAAGACCACAGGGAATGAGCAGATGTAATGGGCAATAACTTGTTATGATTTCTTTTCTTTTCTTTTTCCTTTGGAGAAAAGGAGGGAAAGGTCATGGGCCAAGGTCGAGGTCAGAGCCCTCTGCAAAACCTAAGAAGAAACTTAAAATCACCTTCATGAAGACAACAACAGAAGTAAGAAAGTAATGATGCCAAACACTTGCTACTATTATTAACTCTTAGCAAGGATTCAGTAATTGGCAGCTACGTGCTAAGCACATGTATGTCAATCTGCCCAGCCATTCTTGAAGGTGGAGCTTACATCACCAGTGCATAGTACAGTCAGGATTTAAATATTGCTCTGTCCAGCTGCAGAGCCCTACTCCTCACCTCTGGCCGAAGCTGTCTCTGTCCACAAGGCTGTTTGTACGTGGTTGCGCCATTCACATGGGCACCACACAGGCTCTCAATACAGGTCTCTCAGAAGTAACAATCTGTGTCACAAACAAGTAAAAAGGTGGAAAGGGCCAGTTCCATTTGACTGGCACGTTTCCGGCTGGATCAGCCTGTAAAGCACAGATTCTTTCCCAAACCGGAACGATCTCATAGTCACACAAAGCCCAACTCCTGAACTCTGTGCTGCATGCGGATCCCCCGATGAAGAGAGTTCAGGTACAGCAAAGCCCACCCAGGTCCAAGAAGGAACCGGGAGGGAGCACCCTTCACTGTGAGCCTGGCCCAGGGTTCCCAGGTCTGTCCCGCCTTCCACTGGGTGAGGCCTCACAGATACCTTCCTGTGCTCTTTTCCAAGTCATTATTCCATTATCCAAGCTAAAAATGTCAACATCACCTGGCTTTCCCATGCAAAGTAGTGGTGGGGACAGTGGGAGGGACTGTGTCCCCTTAGGCAAGGCACACAGCATGCCTGCCCTGCCCAGCCGCCACACGCCGATTGTGGATTTGTGTCAGGAGCTAGGAGGTTTATCCAATGGATATTGAACTGAAACAAGACAAACGCTCCCAAATAAGCTGATGGAGCTGCTGGGTCCAAGTGATTCCCCCTAGTGAAGAGCTCCTCTTTATCCTCAGACACGAAGCTTCCAGGGGCTTCAGGTGGCCCCTTCCGGAGGGTGCCAAGGGGAGGGCTGTGCCTGGGGGCCTTATACCCTTAGCCTTGGCTGCGGACACCTAGCTTGCTCAGGGATTTCTCCTCTGCTCCCCTCTCGTGGGGACTCTCTATGCTGTCTCGGTAGCCCCTTCTCCAGATGAGCAAAGCTGTCCAGACAGCAGGACAGTTTAAGCAGGCACAGATGCCACCTGTTTCTGAGACACAGTGCTGAACCCCGCTTGTTCTCAACAAGGTCTAGCAGGCATCACTTTGGGGGGACCCAGTGCCTGTCCTATTCCAATCCATAAACCTTGAATCCAGAATTGAAAGTGATCACCGCCCCCATGCTGCCTCCTCCCCAGCCCTGCCTCGGGGATTTTACCCAAACAATCGCACATGGTGGCAGGTGTCACGTGGGAAGAGTGGGCGGGGATTAATGCTGAACTGCGGTTCTGGGGACATCCACTCACAGATGAGTTCATGAGTTCAGTTCTGAATTGAGCCGAACATCTCATGCTTGGCTATCACCAGAACTGGAAAACGATTCCGAGCATCTGGCTGTGGTAAATTGACACCTCTCTCGCCTCGCGGCATTCCTCTGCCCCAGAACTGTCCCAGGCTGCGGTCTAAGGCATCCTTGTACCCACTGGCGGCTGCTACTGGGCGGCTCAGGCTGGGACGAAGAGCTGGATCTGGCTCCAACCCGGAGCTTTTGTGACGCCCGTGGGAGGGCACTGCTCCCTCAGCTGGAATAGAAATTTGGTGCTTGAAACTTTACCCCAGGGCCTGGGGGGCTGGTCTCCGAGCACCCCAACCCTCGCCAGCTTTTTACTCTGGCTGTGCTCCCAGACTGCAGCTTGTGATCTCAGCGCCTGAGCCAACAGGGGGACAATCTATTCCCAAGCACCCACCACCTCAACCCCGCGAGAGCAGGCGGGAGGAAGTTCAAGGAACCCTCCTGGGAGAGGAAAGCGTGGGCGCTCAGGGGGAGCCTTGGAGCACCGGCCAGGCCCGCACAGCCAGCCGGAGCCTCCCGGCCGGCCTCCACTCCAATCAACCTGATTGCAATCAGCCTAGGAGCCGCTTGCATGCAACAGAGCAGACAGGGAAAACATGCAATCTGCAAAGTGCATGCTAAAATCACCAAGGTGACAACAAAAACAAAAGGGGAGGGGCCCGCCTCCTGAGGGGGCCGGAAACCCCACCGCAGGCCGCTTTTAGAGACAGACAAGCGCATGGTGGCCCCAGAAACCGGATTGGTAACCGGGCTGTGTGTGACTAAGGAGTCAACAGCCCCTGGAAGGGAGGGGGTGGGGGCAGGCCCACGTCAGCCCTTCAATCAGGCTATTTTAATACTAATTTTCCCTCATGTTTTTTAATTTAATTCTCAGCTTCCTTCAAATACCAGTCAATGAACCGTCCAAATTTCCTCCAAATACCCTTGAAAATGTTGAATTATGCAATTAAGGATGGTGTAATACAATAATACTAGGAGAAATGTTGTCATACATATTTTAATGAGGCACGCTTGGGAGGGGGAGAAAGAGACGGGGGAGCAAGAAGGCGATTTCCTGAGCTATCTTTACCCATCTTCTAGCGGCAGCTTCATCTTTTTCATTCTTAAAATCTGCCAAGAATACAGACCCCGAGGTGAGCGCCGACGGTGGACATGATCCTGTGGGATAGGGCTGCACACGCTCAGGTCAGGTTGGATCTGCAAATGCTCAGAAGGAGGTTGGATCTGCAAATGCTCAGAAGGAGGTCAGCTGGTAAGCGATTATTTTCACGTTTAGACCCAAAACTCGCTCAAATTTTTTATGGCTCTCTGTTACTTCTAGACGTGGGAGTGGAATGGCAGACGCTCCCGGCTTGCATGGTAGTGTCCAAGGTTTAGCTCTGAAGTTCTCATGTTCCACAAAACCCCTCAGTTCCAGTAAAGGAGGATGACCACCCTAACATGGGCACTCCAGAGGGTTGGGTAATTCCAACTGGTGCTTCTCTGGAAAGCCTATGACGACATCAGAGCCCCCCAGCAACCTTGGTTACTCCAACCACACTATACCATGTGTCACCCTCTGCGTGTCACCCACATCTCACTGCCCTTCCCAACTTCTTCATGACTCCACTGAGGAGCTTAAGGAAAACAGACGAAGCACCTGGGAGAGGAAGCAAATTCTTCAATTTACATATGGCCACTGAACAAGCTACAGCCTTAGTCATCTTCTAGGTCATCCTTTAAAAAAATGTTTAGAAGCAGGGCTCTTTTTCCTAAGGATTCTGGAGCCATTTTAAGTATGTAGTTCATATAATATCCTTTCGTTTATGGCTCCATGCTTCTAATACATGGTGGATTGTCTAATGGTTTTGTTCTAGATTGCTTGCCTATTTTTATAAGCACTTTTAAGTTATTGTTTTTAAATTGTGTTTTCTTCTATTATATACATTTGTCAGACCAGATGCCAGTCCACGGATAAGATTACACCTTCTTCATGTCTTCAAACATGTCTTCAGTTTGTTCACCCAGCATCGATACAGACCTTTGTACACCCAGTGTTCACTCCTTGCAAAAAATAACATTCTCGCTGTGGTACCCAAAGCTTATGCCATCTGGTACTCGTTTTTTTTTTTTTCTACTTGATATTAATCCACTGCGTGTTCCAGCCATATCAACCTACTTGTTGTGCCATGAACTCAGCATGCACTTCTAAGTTCTGGGGTGTTGAGTCTCTCTTTTGTTCCTCTGGTATCTCAGGGGTCAAGTCATGGTCAGGATTTGACCAAATGACAGGGGATGTGGTGGCATGTACAAGAGTGAATGATTCTTTAAAAGTTGGTGTTTAAAAGCTAGGGCCTCGGGGCAGTCTGCAGATTGTCTATCTGAACCACACATATTTCTCTTTGGTTATTATTATTACTTTTTCATTGCTGAGACACAATAGTACCTTTTTATAATGCTGTAAAAGGTACTGTGTTAACATTATACATAGACATTTCTGAAACTCAAGAGGCTGAAATTTATTAACATATAGTGTGATATGCTGAAAAGCACAGAGGAGTTGGCTTCTATTTCTAATATTACCACTTACTAGCACTTAGTAGCTGGGTGATCATGAATAACTCACTTTGTAATTTTAGATTTTGATTAATCACCCATAAAATGAGAGCAAGAGCAACTGTCCTGCCAACTTCCAAGGATGGAAGGATTGTCAGCAAGATGCCCTATGCAAAATTGCTCCATAAACTTCGTGGTGCTGTATGAATGCAAAGATGTCATGGGTCAGAAGAACAGCCATAGGAGCAGATGGACTCACCACAATCCCAACCACTCCAGCTGCTGGCAGGTTGACCTAGGTCAAGTTGGTGCACCTCTCTGTTTCTACTTTCCCTGTTTACTAAGGGGATATGACCATGGAAACTATTTTGTAGGGTGCATAGGCAGAGTAAATGAGTCACTATATATTGTGCTCTAAATAGAGCCTGGCACAACAATTAAATAAGTGAGTTAGACTATTGTTATAATTTGGATCAGCAACTCCCCTGGAAGCCACATGTTTAGAAGGTGACTCAATCATTGATTCCCTGGACTGTTGAGAGTGGAACCTGGCCAGAAGGAGCTAATCAGTGGGCCTAGACCCAGAAGAGTCGGGTCAGTGGGACTTGGCCTGGAAGGGGCAGATGAGTGGGGCTTGACACAGAAGGGGCACAGACGGGGCTTGACACAGACTGGGACTTAACCTAGAAGGGCTGGATCAGAGGGCTTTGGCCTGGAAGGGGATATACTAGCTCTGCTCTTCCCCGCCCCACCCCCCCCCAACTTCCTGTCTGGTCATACAATAAGCAGCATCTCTCTTGCTAGGCCTCTGCCAAGCCCTTCCACCATTGTCAGCTGCCCCCAAACTGTGAGCTAAACCAGCCTTTCCTCCATTAGGTTGTAGGTATTAGATTTTGTGACTTAGCAGTGAAAAAATAATTTAGACAGCTATTATTGTTGGCATCACTACAAGCAATAGTATTAATCCCCTATGCCTCAAACCTTGACCTTGACCCAGTCTGAAGGTAATGACCCCATCTCTGTCTTGGCAGCACCGGGTGTGCTGACATTCTTTGCTTTGCTCATCCTCGTCTTGGCTCAGAAGCAAATTTTTCTTCCCCGAAATACAACCCAGCTAAGTCATTTTACACTGGGAACGGTTCTTTCACGCTGGGAGCTAGCACTGACTCCAGGATTGTAATAGCTTAAATTTTCACATTGCTTTTGAGAGTAAAGTCTTTGGTCTAGCTACCAACATGGTCCAGATACAGCAAGGCCTGAAATTTGTGTCATTTTTAAGGTGGTCTTTTAAAAAATCATGCAGTTACAAATGTAAGAATAGTTTGAATGTGGATATTTATTTAAAATGAGAAATCAAAAGTGACAAGCTTTTAAAAGCTGAAAGATACCTACAAACATTAAAATTTCAGCAAAATAATGTATTGCTATTAAATAGCTTCCCAGAGGTTTTGCCATAGTTTTCCCACATTCTTAGCTATATACTTATCATTTCTTCACATGATAATAATTTTATATTAGCATTTTCTATACAGAGAATAGAAAGATAACTTACTATATACTTTAGAATGGTTGATTGATTTTTTCAAATTGATATCTCAGGATCATTTCTTTTAGCTTCTCATAGTAATGCCATGGAAATTGTTAAGATTTTGTTTTGAAAAAAATCTATTGAATTTCTTTCATTTATATGATACTGTATTTGGAAGAGTGTTCCACAAACTTGCTTTCAGCTCTGTATATTTCAGACCTTATTTTTCTTCTGCTTCCTACTTTGCCCAATGCTGGGGTCCGGGGGACATGCTCCCATTGCCACATGATTTGTGGGGGACACTGGTATCTGCATGTATACAGTAGGCACGTGTCTAAAGGACATCTCAACCTCTGAACATCTACACAGAGTTTAATATGCATGGATGTGGTATGAACTCCATAATGTACATCTAACTAAACACCAAGTCCACAATACACATCTTACTAAACCCAAACTCCATGCATCTCTGACTCAAATTCCTCTTAGATAGATTCCCAAAATGCTTATGGCCACTCAAATGAAAAGACACCAGAAGTATAGTGAAAGTTATATCAGATTGAAAGTAATAGAAGGCTTGCTTAGTTACAACTAAAGTATCTTAGTTGGCTAAATACTGTCTACAAAATGTGAACAGAAGACTTCTCTTTAGGATACCTTCCAGGGCCACATAATCAGCCCTGTTTCTTTTATCTAATGAATATAATAGACCATCTCGAATCATACTGGGTCAAGATCTTACACATTCCACCCTCAGAGGAGCACCCAGCTGAATGCAGCCACCAGGATAATCCCAGCTGCCACCAGCATACAGGAGGGAGTGGGGATGGCCTCTCCTGAGCTTGTGCAAACAGCATAATCACAGAAAAGTACATGTTGGTGGTTGTCTTAAGCCTTTAAGCTATGGAAAGTTTTCTACCACGCAGTTAGATAGCAAAGACAGAAATAGGTGGTTAGAGCTCACCTAGAATAGGATCAGCCATCACAAAACAGTTAAGACAGTGTTATTGACTTTGGGGTCATGTTTCTGGTTGGAGAGGCAGAGGAGAACCTTATTTAAAAGCCTGGATGGCCGTAAGGAAGGTGTGTTCATTATGCAGTTGGTTAAGACCAGGTACAATGTGGAAAATGCCAGGTGGCTGACGTTGGAGGTAAATGTTGAAGCATTGTAAATGGGAGAGTGGCCAAAAAGGAACTGATCGGTTTTCGAGTTTAATTTAGAGAAAATGCAGAAAGGAGCTTCTCAAGGCGGCAGAAGAGTTTCAAAGTAAAGGCCTTGAAGACATGATTAGATCAAAGACTCCTTGTTAAGATGTCTAGAAGATTTAAGACACTGCTCCCTGGATATCTGGACCCCAGTGGAGGACTCCTAGGATCTACAAGAGGACTGACCTGCAGCAACCTCACCCACCATCCCAGAGAGAGGTCAGTTGTTAGAGTGATAACCAGGCTGGGAACATGGTCCGAGCACCTGTAAAACTGATAGATACACAGTAATTTAAAGTGAATTGTTCTAATCAGAAAACTGCCAGGTTGGATAGAGAGATAAAGAGGGTCAAAGCAAAAGGAGGCATGTAAGGTCCCAGCTTTCTAGGGAAGAAGTCAGGCTGAGAAAGTTACGCAGCTGCGAGCACTGGTCGTCCTTATGAAAAAGGAAAATTGAGTCCTAGGGCAAAGCCCAGAGTCCTGACAGCAGTGGAACTGGGAATCTTCCCAGAGGCAGAATCCGACACTAATAAAACAATTTATTTGTCTCCACAGGAAATGAAGGGGCAGCAAGTACCCGGGTGGGTTTTAGAACTCTGGACCAGTAACTGCGATGTACTACCTGTTGTTTTCTTTTTTTGACTATAGCACTTACTGCAATTACCCTGTTTCTGTATTGGCCTTGTAGCACAATTTTACTTGGACTATGGGAGATATTTAACTTGTATTTTCAGTCCACAGTTCTTTACCCCAAGAGCTATCACAGCCTCATCTTGGCCAATATAAATCATGACAAATTGAACTTCAGCTCACGGATGTCATAATGGAATGAAAAGTTTGGATGTCATGGGAAGAGGGAAATAGATTTTCCACATAAAAAGTGTGTAAATGTATAGCTAGAGGGCGGATTATGGTGGGTTGTCCCCAAACAGATGCCCCCAAGAATTTGTCCTATTTGGATGTTGCTCCTCTATCAAGATGTAGAATCTTCATTTCCTCCCCTTGGGCTTCCTATCAGTTTCTCTGACCAATAGGCTAAACCAGAGGTGATATTGTGCTGATCTCTGACCTAGTCTTCTGGGACCTGGTGGCGTAAGTATCTGCTCTTCTGGAAGCCCGCTGTCCTGATGGAAGGTCAGGGTAGACCACTGAATGACGAGAGGCCATGTGGAGAGTGGAGCTTTGTGCATATTAAAACCAAGAATCCCAGATATGCATGTGGACCTATCATGTGTGTTTTGGACCCAGTTGTGCTCCCAGCTGAATGCAAGTACATGAGTGATTCTAGCTAACACAAGGGACTCAGAAGAGTCACTTTATCCAAAGATGAGCAATAAGGGATATTCTCTGATTTAAGCCTCCAATTTTTTAGGTGGATCACTATGTGGCAAAACATAATAAAATAGACCTTAAATCTTAAATTTTATCAGCTTCATGGTGAGCCTGCCTCTGAATAGTGAACCTGGGGCCGAAGGTGGTGACTTCTCCACAGCAGCCACATGGTGAAGATGGTGCCCTGACTTTCTGTGTTGACTAGTCTCCATCCTTTCACCCCACGAGGTTATTCTGTCCCGTCCTCTGCTCTGCTCTGGGCCAAGCAATGTTGATCTCCACTTGCACCATCCCTTTCTTCCTTGTGGGCTGCTTTCTTTTTGTGTTTGGCAATTCCTAGAAAAGAAAGAAGTCCTATTTTTTGCTTCTTCTGTGCTCTGGTACTGCTGGCTAGCAGGGCTGAGGCTGCCACGCCAGCGGTCCCAGCAGGCAGACCCTCTTTCATGACTCTCAATCATACTTGTTTCCCTTTTTTCATTATAGTAGTGATGGTAGCATCTTCTTTTGATTATACAACACCAGGTGACTCAAACTCTTTGGGATTTTCTTTAACCTGCCTATAGCTTCTCCTTACCATCACTTCATTCAAACCAACTGCAATCCTGCCTTTTGCTATTACTTAGACTGATAAACTTAGCTGTGCTTGTCCCCAGATTCTGAATCCTGCTCAGCAGAAAGAGAGCATGACTATGGAATAGAAAGTCTAGACATTGAATTTCGATCTTGAGTTTATAATTTCTTAGCTCAGTAACCTTGAACTAATAAATTAACTTATCTGAGTAGTAATGCCCTTGACTGAAACTATAATGAATAATAGCCTATTTCACAGGGTTATATTTGGGGCACCCAGCATTCACCAGGCCCTGCGTCCTGAATATGGAACTTACTATGAACTGGGCTTAAGTACATCAGAAGCTTGAATCAGAGGCCTTCATCCTTTCCAGAGTTCAGCAAGTACCAAGACATGAAGGCCATAGGGAGAATTTGAAATACAGGCACATAAGCCTTGAACCAGAATAAGCTGAACATCATGACGACAGGTTTTCAGTGGCGCTGGGAAAGGCACAGGTATCTGAAGATGTCCTGGGTCCTCCTGAGGGTGGAGCTGGGATCAGACAATGGGAGATACACAGATTCTTAGCCGAGGTTTCGTACTGATGAGCCAGTGGGTGTGCGCCTGTGCCAAAAGAAGATCTATGGCATTGCAGAGAGTAAATAAGATAATATGTTATCAAAAGATCTTCTCTTTGTAATCAGAGGGCCGCTCTGCTGCCTGTGTGCGTTATGCATTATTTATGGTCCATCCAGAGCTGGCATCCCGCTTTGTCTGCTTTGAGAGGGGCAGCGGGAAAAGGAATCTTTGACACAGCAATTCTGAGCAAGTCTAAATGAGAGGAAATGAGAGGACAAGGGGAAGGAGATGTTGGAGGAGAATTTGGTCAGAAAGAAAGGGATAGAAGACGTAAGAAGAGAATGACAGTCAGCCATTAGTGATTGGGGAAAAACACAGTGGCTTAGAAAACGGCCTCCAAATTCCAGTGGATCAGGAGGGAGGGTTCAATTCCCTTTCAGTTCCCAAGAAATGAAATTCAATCTCCAGGCACCAAAGGATTCCTCCGAGGCACATCTGGGTGGCTGCAGGTCAGGGAGCTGAGAGACAGCGTATCTGAAGGCACTGCCACTGCTGGGAAAGAAGACAGATTGGTGATGGGCCCTGGGAACCTATTGGGGCAGAGATTGAAAAGGGTGATGAGCTGTTCTAAATATTATTTTCCTTAAGCACCCCTGGCGTCCAGTGTGCTACAGACAGCTCAGCCTGGGGTTGGGGCTGCAGGGCCTTTCTAGTAGCACAAGTCCACAAACCTCTATCCATTCCATTTAATTCTCCTCCAGGATCTAGCATCATGATATTCCTGTCTGAGCATTCACAACGATGCTCCTACCATCATTACCATCATCATCAAACACTAAAGTTTTGCCAAGTGTCCTTAAATTTGTATTCAGTGTCAGGGAATTAATATTAACAAAGCCACCTGCAAATAGTGGTTATTCTGGTTTGTATTTACATTATGTTACCAAAATTAAGCCTTACAACCACCTTGTCAGATGTCACAATCCCCATTTTACTCAGGCTAGAGCATGCTCAAAGCAATCAAGTCATTTGCCCCAGGTCACATAGCTTGTTATTGGCCACGCGTGGGTCATAAGCCATGCTTAGGATCTCAGAGAAATAGAGGCCAGCCTCTTCCTTTCCTCCTCCACAAGGCTGCCCTTGAAGCTCTGTCCCACATCAGAAGTTGTCAGTCACTTACAAGGTTCTAAAATAATATGTGCAGTTTAGGATCTGGGAGTGAATACATTCAAGAAAACTAAAACCCGTGCTTTAGCACTGGCACACGAAACGTGGAATCAAGTTCACGAGTCGCAGGTGACCATTTAGGGTGACTGGGGGTAAGACAACCTTCTCAAGAGAAAGCCATGTCTGCAGGAGATAACGGATTAAAAAAAGTTGACTAATATCTAAATTACAGCATATTCTCAGCTCAACACAAGTCTTCATTCTTAGAAATTAATGATCCTGCCACACATCTTCAGGAATGGACATGCCTTGGTGGTCAAGGCCGAGCTCTCTTTTGGACACCTGGGACATGGTAACTTCTTATTTGTCCTTCTGATCACACTGTGGACATTTGTCCAGAATTGCTAAAGCCAGACCACACAGGAGTGCCACCTACACACATGCCTAAAAATAAATTATACAAGTGCCTGACTTGGCACCCAGCACAAAAGGGCGCCTCACCGTTCCTGTTGGTTTCTCTTAGAATTTAGCCCAAATTCTCCCTGCCCTACTGTGGGAGATACAGTATTCATCTTTCCTGCCTGCTCCTTGGATTAAGAAAATCACAGACCTAGATTTAGAAGCAAGGAAGGATCGCTTTTTGCCTTGATGGCCTGATGACAGGTTAGAGGTGTCCCTGGGGACAAAAGAAGGTTCAGGTACCAAGTGAGGACTCAAGAAGAATAAACTCAACACACAGCTATTGTGCAATAAGGTGTATGCTATTTGCATGTGCATATACAAAAGGGAGGTGTCAGTAATTTTCTCCCACTGCTCTATTTTACAAGTATATGATCTTAGTTTATTTACTCAAGGCAATGAAGATTTTAAGGAATTTTCCATTGAGATTTTTCTGTCTTCAGTGTCCCGGCTCTGCTTCTGTTTGCCTTCCATGCATGCTTCCAGCTTCTCTTTTTAAGCTGTGTTTTTCATTTCCCAGGGTGTGGCTCTCTCTGTGTATCATGGAATGAATGGGGAGTGGACAACTATAATCATATAAATGTCTTCAAGATTTGACGTCCAGATTGGAAGAAGAAGAGGCAGAGGATGTCAGGGGAGAGGCCGGGCAGGCTGCCATGCTCTTGAAATGCAGCACTGACAATAGCCAATACTGATTTCAGTTGTTTGACTCGCTGTCCTGTGAGCGACCACCTGCGCTCCCCTGGGAATGGTCCAGTCCATCCATCAGCTTCCTTGCCAGAGAATTAAGTGTATTTTTGCGTGAGGCAGAGCTGTGTCCTTCCCCAGCTAAAGGCTTAGACCTCCCAACCCTTCTTTTCCTGGCAAATTCAAAGAACAGTATCATTTCACCTTCTCTAGTATTAGCATTTGAAAAGGAAAATCAACTCTTGGGTATGTGCCAGTCTTACATATTTTACTGGTATTCTGATAGCCTCACCTTTAAATTGAAAAAACCTTCCTTTAGTATCTCTTTTTTAAAAAATACAAAATTTACCAATAAGAGCAATTCAGTAAAAAGATTTCTGGCATAAGGCAATTGCCATTTGTGTAGACACCGGGACGCTTAACATAATGCAGGCAGAAAATTAGCCTGTAATCACTGCTTTCTTTTGGATGTACTTTAAATGTATTTAAGCCCAAGAGACTCCCCCCGGAAAGCGTCCTCCTGGGACTCACCCCTCCTCCTGCCATTACCTTGGGTTTTGTTGTCTCTGACTAAGAAAATTAGGACACTGTGGCCATTGAGAGGCTTTGTTCAGCCAGTGAGATGTTCACATAGAAAAACGATTGTTCCTGCATCTGATTTTGGATGTTTTAATGGCTTGAATTATCCTGCAGGCTTGTGGAGAAAACGCCAAGGCTGGCAGCACCTTGTGGAGGACAGCTTCTTGTCCCGCCCCTGCCTGGTCTTTAATTGCCAAAAGTCAAAGTCAGGCTCTGCTTCCCCCCATTGCCCTTTTGTTGATCCAAAGAAAAGGGCCAGGGATGTGGCGGCGACCACCAGCCTTTGGAGGCTGTTAAGCAGGCTGCTGGTCTCCTCGCTCTCTCCACAAAGGGCTCAAAGTCAGTGTGAGTGTAGAGTCGTCTAAAAGAGCTTGGCAAGGGAGACCTGAGCATGAGCCCCATCGCTTTCACGGAATCCCTGCGTCTACTTAGGTATTTAATTTTGCACTTTCAATATCACTCCTTCTGCCAGCTACCCATTGATAAAAAAGAAAAATATCAAACTTTGACTCTGCATTGAGTTGCCTGTTATTAACTGTATGACCCGTGAACACACTGGTTCTGTTCTGGTTCAAGGCCTCAGCTTGACAAACGGGAACGCAGTACCTACTTTTGAGAGTTTAGGTAAAGATTAAATAAAGATGATCGTGAAAAATGATATAGAAGGCCAGGAGCCTTTCACAGGTAGGTATCACTCCAGGAAGCATGAAGTTTGGTGGAATTTAGTGATTTCTAACACACTCTACTTTTTAAAATGCATGAGGGGAGGCAGCAACACAGAAGGCGCTTCTTCTGCTAAGGTTGCAGAGGAAGCAAAGTCATCATCCTTGTTTGAGTTTCTATCAAAGCTTCAACTTCAGTCTGCAGGGAGAACATGTGAACTTGATAATCCCAGAACCTCCCATGGCCCCATGTCATTAGGATATCCCACAAAGGAGAAACTCTCCAACAGTCAGACATAATTAAAACTAGTGCCAGTGCTTATCTATAACTCTCTAGGAATACACAAAGCAATCTAATCAGTAACTACCAACCAGACCTCTGAAAAGCCACTTGCCCCTGCCTCTATGACGTGTTTTTGGTCACAGGTGCACAACACAGCTGCCTGAAGCTCTTCTCATTCAACCCTCTGGAGGTCCTCCCCCGACATCTCACACCCAGGTGAACTTGACTTCTCCCTTTCTCCTTCCCTCTCTCTCTGCTTTTTTCTTCTCTCTCTGGCATTCACACCTTTGTTTCCCCCATGTCAGTTCTGACTTTGTCTATCCACTGTCCCTATTTGCATCACAAAAGCTGATCGTAGATGGTTAACTTATGGCAAAGGTAGACTCGGCTGGTGGAGGGGAAAGGGGACACGGAGTGGACAGAAGCAGCATGCTTGCTCTTTGTCCATCCAGAGAGAACAGGCAGCTGTGCAGCATCACATGCTAATGACTGTTGTCACTGCCTTCAAGTACGGCTGAGGGCACATCCTAGAGTGGCTCAAGATTCTATTCCAGCTCACCCAGGGAGAGTGTCAGAAAAGGAATCTCAGGACCGAACAGGTGAGAGAAAGAAGATGTCACGCATTTGTCAGTCTGTTGGAAGAAAACCTGAAACAATTTTGCCCATGAATATGCATCAGATGTATGTCATAGCTATCATCAGCGGTACTCAGCAGATGGCGTGTTTGTTGAGATCTGCTCCACTTTCTACCTGAATATTGTGAAGGGGAGCCTCAAACACAGGGCAGAAGCTGTCAGTACGCACCCACAGTACAGTGTCAGGGGGAGTGGCAACTCTCCGTGACCCTCGTTCCGGGGGCCAGAGGCCACGATCTTGTAGAATATAAAAGGTAGCTCTAATGAGTAAGACATGAAAAGGGGTTTGGCCATTGGTGAGCATTAATGCCCCCATTCCCAGGGCCATTGACTGTGCGTTCCTTGGCCCAGTTCCAACTAGGTTAATTACATACCGCCTTCTCAAATGCCCTTCTGCCCTGACAGCTGTATTCAATATGGTTGTAAGAAACGTTAGTGGTATCTGTCCTCATTGTTAAGCTGAGAATGATGTCTTCATCGCTGACTCCCGTATTTGACCACTGTCATCATGAGGAAGCGAATGGGACAGCACACAGGGTTATATTTTTAAGCAGTCAGCTTAAGAGCTAAGGGATATAAGAAGTATTTAAACAACCTCTTTTACCCAAGAGGAAGATGTATGGATACAGTTCAAGAGAAGCAGTACAGTTAATGATTCAAAACTCATCATGTTTGATGGACACACCAAGATTTAAAAAATATAGTTCCCACTTGTTAGGAGATGCTGGTTGTGTTGTAGCTTATGCTGACCTGGTGCTAACTCTTCTAAGAGTGCTCAGTAACCACAGAGATTCCTCAGTAATTTTTTTTCAATGAAAAAGACTGTAATGCTTGGAAGCTTATGCACAACAGCAGCATTCATGTCTTTCATCACTTGTCTCATCAGTCACTGTCCCAAACACTACAATTTCCTCAGTTCTGCTTCAATAACCTTTCCCGCACCTTACATAGTTCCATCTAATGGTCAGTCATATAATCTACTGCCTTAGTTAACATTTTTGTTGCTGGGTTGCAATGCTTAACACCCACAACTTAAGGGAAGAAAGATTTATTTTATGTCACAGTTTCGGGGAGTCTCAGTCCATTCAGTGACTAGCAATGGTGGAAGGGTTTGGCAGAGGTCCTGGCCAGAAAGAAGCTACTCATGGCATGGCAAGACAGAAAGCAAAAAGACTGAAGGGTGGAGCTAGCTAGTGAGGGAGTTACATTCTTTGAGGTCTTTGAGGTCCAGTGATCTACTCCTTCCAGGTCATGCCAAAGTGATCTTCCCCTTTAACCAGGCCCCACCTCTAAGCAGTACAGAATGTCAATGGATTAACCCCCGTGACTGAGTCCACTTCCAAATATGACAATTAGTGGGGCATTTTAAGTCCAAACCATTAAAACTCCTGTCTTCAAGATGTTGCCCAGAAAGATGAAAGCAGCCAAAGATGCAAACCACACAAGCATGCCTGCATGGTTTGGACTTAAAATGTCTCTAAAGGCCATATGCTAAAGGCCGGGGTGGCAACTGATGGAGTTTTGGAAGGTTATGGTATTATAAGGGCTCTACCTCACAGTGGATTAATCTATCAATGAGTTCATCATTTGGTGGCATTACTGAGAAGTGGTGGACACTCAAAGAAGAATTTAGTTGAAAGGCATGCCCTGAAGGGTACACATTGTCCCAGGCCTCTCCTTCGTCTCTCTCTGTTTCCTTCTGTCCCTGTTTCTGTGTCTTCCCCCATAAAGTTCTCCCTCACTATAGGCTCATTAGCGACAAAGTCAGTTGACCATGAGCTGAAACCACAAGCAAAAATGTGCTTCCTCATTTTAGTTGTGTCCCTCAGTGTTTAATCACAGCAACAGGAAGCTGACTAACTCTCAAGGGGACTGGCTGAGCCACCCGCCATCACGGTCTCCACGTTTAGAAGATCAAGCAAGCCTCCATGCCTGTCTGTTTGTTAACCTCGGTCAGTCCTCCTTGCACATCTCTTAACTTTCCTTATCCTAAGAAAAGTTGACCTTAGGAACAAACTTCTCTGAAGAAATGGAGGCTCTCAGACATTCTCTGCTCCAGTCTCACCCACACTCCATCTTCACCAAACTCTTTCCATCAACGTCCACTCCTGTCTACTCTATCATTTTCTCCACCCTTGCTTTACCCAGCCTTGCAATGAGAAGCACCCTTCCAAGCACCCTCCGCCTTTCCCTTTTGCCCTGCCCCATGTACTCCATCTGCACATTGCCATTAATTAGGAAAACCCCTACGTAATTCCCGCCTCGATTTCCAAAGGCCATAGTATCTTTCAACCCAAATTTCACACCGACAGACTATATTACATCCGCATCAAGCCAAGATCTAAAGTGAAAAGAAGCTTCAGGGGATGGAAGAAAATGAGTTCTCCCTCTCTGAAGAGCTGGGAACTGGCTGGCTGCTGTTCCCGGCAGGCCATGCTTCCCTCCCACACCACATGTACCCTGGCAATGGCTCGATGCCCTTTAGGACTCTTTCCTTAGGCTTTCCATTTCGGAGGCTCACTGCTATTTCCCACAATCTGCTCTATAGGAATTCCTTTTATTGTACTGCTTTATTTTAAACCACCCCTATTTTAGAAACTGCTGGAGCTTAGAAACCAATTTCCATGCTTATTCCAAAGCATTTGTGGCATTTAGGTAAGTTGTACACAAGCTTTGTGTGGGCTCCATCATAGGAGACACAAACTTACTTTGCTCCAAGGGAGGAAATAGGTGGGGTCTCGCATGATGTCTTCATTTGGTGGAAATGCCCAGATTGGAAGGCAGTCATGAAAGGTAGAGGAAAGAAAAGGCATCCAGGGAACAAAACCACTTTTAGAAGTGGTAGCCTCCTTCAGTGGAACGAGGGACAATTGGGACATCAATGCATCCCATATGGCATCACCTTGACAGTCATTCGTGATAAATCGGAGCAGGGTCAGGCAGATGCGGCAATGGTTTTGTTGCCAACTTTAAAAGAGTGACAACCCCCCAAAAATTAATCTTGAAAAAATAATTAAATGCAATATTTTAAAAAATAAATCAATACCAAAAAATCTCAAGATAAATAATATTGCAGATGTTGAGATAAACCTAGGATCAGAATAGCATTGATCAATAAATAATGGGGTCAGAAATAAAAAGAAAAATTATTGAGACTGATCTAGTCTATAACTTTAAATTATGATTTTTTGATAATCATTGCTACTTAATACTAATTTCAATTTCTTGAACTATTGTGTTGAAATATTTCTTCTCTTTATCCCTGAGTTTTGTTAAAACCTTTAATTATGAGCTGAGTGCTTGACTTGCCTTGCCCTAGTTCCACTCTGTCCTGCCCCTGCTATGGTCCCAGTTCATTTCATCATCATCTCCTTTTAGTATTAATTCATTAATTCAAGAACTCTTAGCTCGGTTCACTAATTCCCACAACCACCCTTTCCATACTGCAGATTCACTTTTCTTGCTGTTAAAGAACAGTACAAAGTCTAAATAGGGGGCCTAAAAATAGAATTCAAATCTTTGACTCCTATATTTGTCTGGTTTTTGCTACTAAAACAAAACACCCAAAGCAGGCTCACTTTACAAAGTACAAAGGTTCATTTAGCTTAATCTTGGAGGCCCAAAATCCAAGGGAGGGATTCTCCACTGATTTGGCCTCTGGCTTTGAGTTTAATGCAAAGACAGGAGCACATGTTGGAGAAGGAAATTACAACCCCAAATGGGAAGTCTGAAAGCCACTCAGACAATGAGCTTTCTCCTGTAGCAATTTGTTCTTTTAAGAACTCAGGATCCCCATAAGAACTATTTAAATTTCTTCCAAAGGCAGCTTTCCCGAAGACCTAAAGTCTCCTGGGGTTCTGCCTCTTAAAATTTCCACTATTTTCCAATACCTCCTTCCCGCAGACTCTGAGTGTCTTGCATGGACCCCCTTGCAACACCAGGAACTTGCAAGCTCCCAATACATTAATCCTGAGGTGACAAGCCATGTCCAAACTGTGGTACCTCCTTTTCCTTTATTTTGCCTTAGGCAACTCTTAGTTTGCTTCTGCAACTTTCCCTCTCAACAGTCCCCCTTCCAGTCTCCCCGCAAAACGCAGACATCCATCTTACAATGCACTGCATCTACTGCTGAACACGACATCAAACTTCTCACGTTCTCTTCCATTTGTCTTCCATTTTTTGCTTGCTATTTTCTCTGCTTAGGATGCCTGTCTCTTCTTAATGTCTGGAAAACTTTCCCTTTATGTAGATTTCCATTAGTGTAGGCTTCCCGTTGCATTATGATCATTGGGTGGCATATTTTTCTCATCCACCAAGCTCCAAAATGCTTCACAGGAGCAGAGAGGCTGCTTCTAATCCATCTCCATTTTGAAGATACACCGTGGGGGTTCAACACAAGTTCGGCAGCTGACTGCGTGAGTTATGAATAGTTAGGTAACAGAGTCATCATGGACAGACTTCTTATAACTGAGACTTCAGGGATCTCCCAGCTTTGTAAGATGGCACAAGCAGGGCACTTGAGATCAATGCGCCCTCAGCAGGTAAGCATCCACAGTGAATCCTCACATTCCTTGTGGAATGTACCTTTTATCCCCTCTTCCAACACATGCATGGAAAAGAGTACATTTGGAGTGACAAGCCCACGAGAACTGAGGTGTAAGTGGTAGGTTATGTGACTTTCACAAGGTTGAGATGCCTAATTTGACAAAATCGTGACTTCATTGGCTGCAACTGTCTTTGTAATGTGACCATTTTTGGTGGAACACTAGAAAGGTAAGCCTTTTTCTTCGTAGAGTGCTATGGGTCAAAGAACGTCAAATGAAAACATTATTTTTTTTACTACGATAGCCAGGGTGGTCAGGATCATGTGATTAGGAGTGCACTTGAGGTAACAGGACTAAGTAGCCACGTCCATCCCTATCATAGCTTCACCATCATTCATGGTGCCCTGTGCTGCTAAACACCTACAGTTGTAGGCACTTAGCTGGACACTGACAACAGAACACATAGAAAGCAAGGCGCAGGTGAAGGAAGCAGATAAGCACAAAGAATATAGAATTACACACAGTACAATGAGAGAATCAATGTGATAGAAATGCACAGGGTACCCAGACATCACAGATGAACGGCACCCAAGTCTTACGCAAGGACCCCAGGAATACTTCCCATAGAAGCTAACGTCCAATGTGTGCCCTATAGGGAATCATTTTCAATTTTAAAATACCTGCATAACAAAGAAAAGGAAAAAATCAAACTAATATAGGCAGTTAGGGGTACTGTATATAAAACATTGAATGCAAAAACAAGATGAAGGAAATTTCCATGAAGGAACTCGCAAGTAAGTCTGAAGGATGGGGACAATAAAGAGATGAAACATGTATTATAAATAATTGCAGACTTTAAAAAAATTGTATGTATGTAGAGAACTCGTGCTGAAAAGTCTGGGAATCATTTGTAGATTCTTCAAAGGGGAGTGACCAGATCAGATCAGATTTAATTTTTAGAATTGTTTTGAACACAACAAGAGAACACATGAGAGGAAGCCAAGACAAGAGGTGGGAAGATGGGTTTAGGGTCCCCGCTGTGGTATAAGCCAGAGAGTAGCTCTGTGTTACTCCAGGCAATGCCAACAGAAATAGAGAACAGATTCCATTGGTCTTAGAGAAATAAAATTGTCAGAACTTCGTGACGAGCAAAAAAGTGTGGACAAAGCTAAGGTAGAAATCTAAGATGATCTGTAGACTACAAAGTGGGTTTCTGATGGAGAAAGCATAGAAAGGAATAGAAACTGTGTATGGTTTTTGCCACTCACATAGTAGGGACTTTTGATGTACCTAGGAATAGATTTCCAGAAATAGTGTCTGCTTTAGAAATAGCAACTTGGGACTCCTCAGCAACAGTTAGTGAACAAGTCAGGGAGGTGTGAGTGGTTATTCAGGGAGCGGACAGAGCATAACACGAACAGGTGGAGGAATATGTATTCAGTAATACCAACATCAAAGGAGTGAGCAGAAGGGAGAGCAGCCCCTGAGGGAGGCAGAAGGACCAGGGAGCAAAGCAAAAGGAGAAAGAGAACGTCATAGAGGCTGAAAGAGGTGCCCTGACCTCCTGCCCAGCCCTCTGTTCCCATCTTGGCTCCCTGCATTCACTGGAAGAGGAACTGGATGTTTAGCTATGGACAGCGGCAGGCTCGCCCTGAAGCCGGAGGGGAACGGGAACAGTGCACACGGCCTGGAATCAAGGCCACCTGGAGTCCCTGCTCTGCCCGCTGGTGTCTGTGCCACAGGGCAAGTCCTGCTTTGCTTTCATTTCATTCCTGCTGCATGAACCTTAGCTTTGTTTCGTTTTCAGTTTGTCTTTAAGATAGAGATTTTTTTATGTCCAGGATTCTCTGAGATTGCCTTTTTTGATTACACCAGTACAAATGGATGATATTGTTACAACATGGACCACCTAGAGATCAGCATCAGGCTTTCTTCTCTGAGTACAACAGGTTCTAAGCAGCTAGGCTGCCTACCCAGAGTTTGTGTCAAGCAGACCTTAACCGAGGCCTAAGATGTGGCTGTTGAGTTGATCTGAACACAAGTTCTAACCCTGTGCTTCCTCCCATTGCTCTACAGCCTGCAAATAACAGAGACTGATTAGGAAACA
Organism: Ctenodactylus gundi; assembly: GCA_004027205.1. Classification (NCBI taxonomy): domain Eukaryota; kingdom Metazoa; phylum Chordata; class Mammalia; order Rodentia; family Ctenodactylidae; genus Ctenodactylus; species Ctenodactylus gundi. Next base: position 150,596 of record PVKB01000142.1, read on the forward strand.
GAGGCTAGACCCACCATTGTCCTGATTACTACCTGCCTCTGTTCTACCTCTGAAGTGAGGAACAGATGGGCGGCCTACCATGTGGTCCAGAGCAGCAGGGAGATGTTTCTAGCTCCAAGCATGACCACAGGGCCAGGTGCAGGATCAGTCAGGGTCCTACCGATGCTCGCCTTTAGAGTCCCAACTCCACCCCTCACTTGCTGTTTGCTTTAATAACTCATCAAATTTGACATGATGAATTGATATATTGTCAATAGGTACACTGAGAGAGTGCTTCCTAACCTTAATGGGGAAAGAGTTTAGCATACATTTTCTAGAAGAATGCACCATGGACAATCGCACACAATAGATGAAAAGCTAAACAGTAAAAATATAGACTTAGGCTAATGTGAGCTACCCTAGACTAACAATAGGAGATATGTCTTCCTTCCTTCCTTCCTTCCTTCCTTCCTTCCTTCCTTCCTTCCTTCTCCAAACATTTATACTACACCAATGTGCTATGTCAGTACATACTCAAGGCAGCGGTTGTATCCATACCAATGACCACTGAGATCTCAGAGGCACTGGGCACTTTCTGGGTAATAGATGTTCAACACATGCTTGCTAAATGAATCTTTCTTTTCCTGTATCTTTTCCTTCATTTAGTATAACATCATTTCTTCCTAATTCTACCTCCATCATACTGTAGTGTACTCAGTTCATTATCTTTATCTTTCATTCCTGGGTCTCAGAACAATTGACTGATCTCTCAAAATCACATTAACCAAATAACCTACTTGTTCCTCACTTCAGAGGTAGAACAGAGGCAGGTAGTAATCAGGACAATGGTGGGTCTAGCGTCTGTTTCCTAATCACTCTCTGTTATTTGCAGGCTGTAGAGCAATGGGAGGAAGCACAGGGTTAGAACTTGTGATCAGAGAAGTTTATGTGTGTTCTGGGCCAGTTTTGTAAGGTAGCTGTGCCAATAGAGGATTTATCAAGACAATAAAAAAGAGAGAAAAGAGTCTGAAGACCCTCTGGTAAAATAGCTCTTTAATACCATGAGGATCTAAGAGGAAATGCTTTAACAAAACCATAGCATTGTGCCCACCTGTTCTCCGATCCAGCACAGCCCATTCGCAGTTTTATCCTTAGGAAAATGAACAAAAGGGGACATGGGAGATGAATCTGTATGATTTAGGAAACCATTTTATTTCTTCTTTAGATGACTTGACCTTCACTTAAATCCTGGCTTCCTGGAGTGCACCACGTGATTCTCCCAAGTCATGTATGTGGTGCAGACTGTTATTTGGCATTTTCTCAGCTCTCTGTTTCAATATTCCCCCTCTCCACTGCAATTGTTTTTCATTTTGTGTCCAACTTCACCAAGATCTCCACCATCCACTGTCATGACCCCCTTCTTTGATGTGGAAATTGATAAATATTTAAAGAATTAACCATTTCTCAGAGAAATTTATAGAGGATTCTCCAAAAACCAAAAATAGAAATGAAAGAAAAGTCTCAATGGCAGAATAATTTTAAGCAATGAAAGATAATTAGGTATGCACTTCCTTAAGCTCCGCCATTTATATACCATGTGAGTAGGCTCTTATTCTATTTATGAATTTGGGCTGAGTTTGCCAAAGTTACTCCCTTCTGTCTACAACAGAGTGGGCCAAGTCAACTGAGAAAAGATACTAAAGAGCTAACATAGCCAAATAGACAACGAGGGAAGAGCATAGGACTCTCCTGGCTGAAAAATCACTATAAGCAGAGGGCTAGAAAACATCTAACTCTGGGAGGAAGGAGTAATTACAAGTAGCTCAATGTGGCTGTCATATAAATAGCAAATATAGGTCATGAGATTGGCAAAGTGGCCCCAAACCAAAATTTCCTACTTGACTTGAAAAACCTCAGACTTTGGTGGACTATGGGTACCCCTTGGACAGCTCAGGAGGTTGGAAGCATTGCTGTGGGAGAAGTATAGAGGACATGTTTGTGGGCTGGGGACAGCCAGAGTGACAACAAGGAGAGGACATACGAGTCTGTGGCAATAGCCCAAGAAGGCTGGGAAAACCTAAACCAAGGGGGTATTGGGAGTGACCAAGACAGTTATATTTAAGATAAAAACTTCAGGCCTGATGACTGGTTATAAATGGATCCCTGGAGAAAGATGGATATGGAAAAGTCCAGGCTCCTGGCGAGATTACCAAGCAGATGGGAGACACCACAAATTAAGAAAGAAAATTCATAAGAAAGCAGGGCAAGAGATAAAGATGATAAATTTAATATTGGCTATAAAGAGCCTGAAGCATATGGTACCTGGGAGGCACCCCAGTTACTCTGCTCAGCAGAGAATTACCATGAAGGTATGGGATTGATGGGCTGTAGAGAAAGATTTGAGGGCTGTTGGCATATATAAGGGCAATGTGGAAACATGGGCACAGTGGGCCAGCCAGCAAGAACATGTGGAGTGAGAGGTGAGACAAGGGGAGAATCCCAAGACCATGACCATGGAAGAGGACACCTGGGAAAGAAAGGAAGCTTCCCAGGAAACTGAAGAAGGAGCTTTTGCAAGTGGTGGGGCAGTTCATTGTGTCAGTTATTACAGAGATGCGAGAGGCAACCACAATTGTGTAGTTTTTGTCATTATTTCATGACTTCAATGACAGCACTTTCAACGGAAGAGTGAGGCTAGAGCCCAGATTACAGCGGACTGAGGAGTGGAAGGAGGGACCAGGTGAAGATGGCCAGGGTGTGGACCATTCTTTAAACGTCTGGATGAGAAGGGGAAGAAAGAGATGGGGGGGGAGGAGATCCTTGGGGGAGGGAGAGAGAACCCTTGTTAGAAGAGAGCACACATTATTTAAGGTCCACTTTTATTCTTAATGTTTAAAGAAAACTTGATGAGTTGAAACAAAAGTAGATTAAGCAAAAGGTCATTAAAAGGAAGGAGGATGAAGACACTGGAGGGAGGAGAAAGAAAGGAATGGTTCAGGGTTCTAAAGGAGACAGAACTAGAAGCTGAAGTGATAAGATCGGTGCTTGGCAGAGCGAAGGCTGCCTCATCTTCTGATTTGAGGGGTAAAAAGGGTTTTGTGGCTGTCACTGTGGTTAGGCCGGGAGTGTGGTTCAGTCTGGGTTTACTAGGGAGGAAGCACTGAAGTTAACACACTCCAGCACACTGCCCTGAGCTAGCAGGGTGGTGCCAGGCAAATGCCACTGCTTATTTTCTCTTCTCTCACTTAATTATGCTTTCATGTGTCTTAAAAAAATTTGCAGTAAGCCAGGCAGGGTGGCACACGCCTATAATCCCAACACTTTGTGAGGCTGAGGCAGGAGGATGCCAAATTTGAAGCCATCTGGATAACTTAGCAAAATCTAGGGGTTTTGTTGTTGTTGTTTTCTGCTTTTTTAGAAAGGGACTAGGATGTCACTCAGTGTGAGAAGGCCTTGGGTTCAGTATCCAGTCCTGTAAAATACAAATAAATGCACAAAAAAACCCAATCAATGACGACAAAAAAAAAAAAATCTTGCGGCTAGAAACTTCTCTTCAATGTCTCATGTCTAGATCTGAAAAACGTGATTCAAATCCTGTTCATTCCAGCTTGTTTGTTAGAGGTTGAACAACTTTATCTGTGCCATTCCAAGTGCTAGAGGCAGAGATTGGGCCCCTACTAGAGAATAGGAAAAGAATAAAATAAAATAAAAACAGAGTGCCTGGTGAACACCTCTTGTCCAGTGATTCTCAAGCCCTCCTTACCTCCTTCCTTTGCCCAAGGACTGGCAGTTCTGCTCATGGAGGCCCTAGGAAAACTATCTAAGACAGGAATGAATGCATGGAGAATTTCTGATTTAGTGAGCGGCCTTTATGCCCCAGCCCCAGCTGCTGCCGTGGCCTTCAGTGCCAACTAAGAGCCTGCTCTTGGCTTGTGCTTGCTCCCCAGTCCTGAGTTGTCAGAAGCTGTTCGAAGCCGGGTTTGTTCTGTATTTGGGAGTCAGTCACCTAGATGCACCTCAGTCAGTGATTCAATACTTCTAAGATGTTTTAAACAAAACCCAGAAAGCAGTAATCACCATGTATGTGGTTATTATTGCTATTAGTACTATTACTGCTCCTCATATTCCCTGCAGGATGAAAAATCTATTCCATGCATGCGGTGGAAACTCAATTAATATTTTGCAGAGTAATTAATTGATGTGGTCTAGAAGCAGCTTGCAAAAGGATTGAGGGGTGATTGAATCCCTGGATATAGTGGAATTAATACGGGATTTTGAGTCAGACAGACGTGAGTCTGAATTGAATATCTAGCACTTATTCAGCGTGTTTCCTGAACCTCAACTTTTTCATCTGTCAAGCCACTATGCTAAATACTACCTCAGAGGGCTATTGTGAGGAATATAATTAGAGATATTCATGGCCAAACACCCCTCATTTAAAAAATTACAACCCCCCCCCACCATGGTTACCTTCTTTCATCCTCAGAGGGAGAAACTAGTGCCGAAATTGTTCGAGTCAGTGAGTGTACTTTGCTTGACACTTAACAATTGCTATAGTTTCTGATTATATGTGTTTTCCGATGCTCTCCTGTTCTTTGAATCAACCACACACCATAGACACGCAGGAACACAGTACTAGGTATTCAAAATCCAAATCCATAAACCAGGCCAAGTGTATCTATACACATACTCTTTCCTGCATCCCTTTCCGTTATATTTTGAACACGTGGCCCTTTGTCTCCAAGCTTCCCATGCCACCTTGCTAGTTTTCTGGGACAAGAGTGATGCCCAGGAGCCTTCCTACGGGGTGGGTGCTGAGAGCACAGGGGCTACCCAAGGTGATTAAGTGACGCAGGCCGGCTTTCCCCCTGTGTCACCCAATCAAATAGCTGCTTAGTAACTCACTCCAGGGAATCCTGTTTATGTCAGCAGAAAGAGGAGACTTAATTATAGCCTTGGACTGGGCCAGCTTATTGTTATTTATAATACAGCATTATAACAAGGAAATCTGGGAAAAAAAGAGATGGCTGAGCTTGAAGAGCAGCCGGGTAATTTAAATGTCTTGGTTTCAGAAAGTTGGTTGGAATTCTCTGCAGTTGTAATACTGGACAGAGTTATCAGTGTCCCCAATGGAACCTCTCCATATGCAAATTCAATTTCTGATTGCTCCCTTTTAAGTCACCGGTGAGAAGTGCTCTTTCCCAGAGAGACTCCGTGGAACAGGCTGGGTGGAAAGGCAGCACCAGGCCAGCTGCATAAGTGCTCACCATTTTATCTTTTCTGCCCTTTAACATGTGAGCACAGGCAGGCTGTCCCGCAGACCCTGGAGCCAGTGTTGGCTTTTTAGGACACGACAGATTTATTGGAATGCTTCACCATCAGCTGTGCCCACCTGGTGGTCCTCAAGACACGTATCTTTGTTTTAACTATGGCACCTCAACCTGTCTCCCCCACCCCCCATATCCACATTTCCAAAAATTTTCACACTCACTCCCTAAGTTTTAATATAAGTATCTGCTCCCTAAATTCTCCAAATCCTTCAAATCCTCCAATCCTTCACTGGTCTTTTGCTCCTTAGGGTTGTTTTGGGTAAGTCTTCCAGTCATATACTTCTAAAACCTCCGCCAGTCTTCATTAATATACATAAGTATCGCAACTAAACAGTTCACGTGATAATGCAAGAATTCCCATCTTTCTCCCGTACATGACAAATACTGAGCAAGCAAAGATTAGAGGTGACTTCATCCTTCTTGGGTTGGCCAGTATGGTGCCTCCTGAAAACCAGCATTCAGTGAGCAGTGGTCGAATATGCAGATGATTCAGTCAAGAACGACCTTTGCCCTTTGCCGGGAAGGGCGATAGGTGAATGCAGGCATGCACTGCCTCTTGGGAAACCATAAACAGAACTGCCCTGAGGACGAACCATCTTCCCGAGTCACCTGGGTCGAGGTTGCCCCCCGCCCCCAGCACTTGTGAGGAAGAACTGACAACACTCTTTTATAAGTAATGTGTCTGTGGGATTCAGTTTGGCCAATTCCATTTGATTTTCGAGGCACTTATTAAATATCTAATATGTTGCTTGTATGATGTTTGGTTGTAAAAGCACATGACAGATTTCCTGTCAGCTATGAGCTTATGATCTCCCGGGGGAGGTGGTATTTCTATTCAGGAAGGATGGCCAGGCTCAGAAAGGGTTCCTTGATCTAGAGAGTAAAGGCCAGTGGAAGCCCTAATGAGGATTACTTCTCTGCTTCTTACCTCACAAAAGCTCCCAGGTATCGGCTGCTTTTTTCAATTTCACAGACCCTCCTTTCCCTTATGGGCTTGCAGACACGTGTTTCATACACATGCAGAGAGACATTCTTTTCAGGGTGTGACCCCAGTTCTCCTGTCTGCAAGCCAAGAGAGTGTGTGTGGGCACAGGCTTCATTCCTCATGACAGCTCTAAGCAACTGTAGAGTCTTGGGAGAAACTGTTCTTGGTCCCCACTGGCCAGGCTTTGAACTTTCCTATTATTTTTGCTGCTTTGGGTTATTTCATTTTTCCCCTCTCCTGGCAAATCATTGGCTTTAAAGGTACTCGCCATGGGTGCCAGTGAGCGTATCTATCAGAGACAAGATTAATAGCTCTCTTGCCAGAAAAAGAAAAAATGGTAAATTTTGGTGTTTAAAAAAGATGAGGTGGTAGAACAGCCAGGATGTTGTTCTGAGTTCTCTGTTTTGGAATATAAAACGCCTCATATTGTTAGACAAAAGCTTCTTTTCCATAAGGCCTCTTTGCCTGGAGTTTCGCAGACAACTGAAATTCTCTTGAAAGCAGCACAGATGGATGGGACCCATCCACTTTCCCCTGGTTTCTAAACCTTGAGCCAATTTCTAGACAACTTTTTTAAGATAGAAAAAAAAAAAAAAACCCAAAGCTGTCTTCTACCCACAGAGGGTAATGTGAGGGTCTTAGGATCACATGACATGAGAAGTAGACATGGGCAGGCCTTGCCAATGTCTAAGAGAGATCTAAAGTATAAGCTACCTATACTGATCAAAGTGATTTTCCCTTCCGTATCCATTTTTTATAAGACCATAAAGAGCTGGAAGGCTTTAAAGGAGACCAGATTTGTAAAATTTCCAAACAAAAGATCATTGCTTCTATTCCCCTCATATTGCAAATGTGGAAACGGAAGCAAGTCTAAAACTCAACTCTATTCTATATGTAACAACTCATTAATGATTCACGTAATCATCAAGACCAGCCCCATAAGGGGTCAACTGTGAGCATCACCTCTAGGAAACTAGACTAAGATAAAGGAAAATGTTCAAGTTTATGCTGTGCCGTAAACCAGGATACAAGTCCAGGCAACCTAGTCCTGACTTGGTCTCCCTGCTGTTACAGTGAAGGCTACCAAGCAGCTGAATTCTAGGGAGTAATAGACAACCTGCCCTTGGTAATGTGGCTGTCAGGGATATTACCAGATCTCCTGATCAATAGTCCAGACTCTGTTTCCTTAGGTTGGTGGTACGGTGCAGTAAGCAAGATTCTGGGCTCAACTCTTAGCTGAACACTTAGTATTGCTGGACATGTATTTGCATAAGCAGTAGCCAACCTGAGATCTCCTTCCCTCATTATGTAAGAGTGTCATAAATGAGTACATGTGAGAATTAAAAGGGCTAGGATATGCAAAGCCCTGGGAGGAGCCCCCGGATGTAGCCTCTCGGCAGTGGCAGCCATCAGTGTCACACCTTACTGCTTCCAGGGGGTTGGGACCCACAGGGGTTGGTTAACTATGTAAGGGCAGGCACACACACACAAACAAAAGAATACCCCCAAATCCTAAGTTTGCCACAGAGGGCAGCAGCTGGCACTTCCGTGTTAAAGATGAAAACAATACAACAGACTGAAAACACAAAAGCTACAGACACTGGTAAGAATGACCTAATACTCTCCTCACTCACCTTGGTATTTCATTGATTCCCTCAGCTTTAAAGGGACAAGGGGGTGACTGGAGGCAGAGTCTGTGCACTGAGTTACCTGATCCTTTTTATCCTGTGACAGCCAGGCCAACAGCTGCCAAAACACAAGGTTCCCAGCCAGGGAAAGAGCGCGTGCTCCTCCCAAGGGAGTTCTGAAGATATGCAAACTTTTGCAATTGCTTCTGCCTACTCAAGTCTCTCTCCCTCTGTTAACAACTCAACAGACATCTTGTCTGTGTTTGATAAATAAGCTTCTCTATTTATTCAGGAGAGTGAATTTGTACCTATTATGATTCAAATGACATTGACATGATATTTTCTCTCTTTTTCCCCCTCCTGTGGAATTAGAAAAAGAAAATCCATAGGAAAAAAAAATTACAAAAACCCAAAGCAATTACTCTGCATATTGGTCCATGAAATAAATAAATTCATAAGCTAACTCTCTTTTGGGGTGGAGGTAAGAGAACTGATAAATAATTTAGAAATTGTTGCTGCTTCCTGGTTCCCAGAGATGCAGCTGGCATGTGCTAATATGAGCACATGCTGCATTCATTAGGCACCGAGCAACAGTTTAATTCCTCAACCATTAACATTATCTGCAAGTGAGGCTGCACAGGGAGTCAGATTCTGGGAAAGCCACTCCACCCATTGCTCAACGCTGGCTTCGTCATATTGAACACTACCTCTCGTAGGCTGTCTGAGCTGGCCAGTCAATCAAAAACACCTAGAGCAGATCCGTAGAAAAGGGAGGTAGGCAAAGTGTGGGCGGGCAGGTGATACACCAGTATGAAAAGCAAAGTCTGCCTCAGTAGAAGCTGACGAACTCTCCTTCCAATTGCATAAGTTGATGCTGAGCCTGTCCCATCCCTTTCTCCAACCACACTCATCCTGAGCTGAGTCAAGAAGCCTTGTTAAAGTTTTCATTGTTTACAAAGTTTGTTGCTAGAATCCTCTCCAGTACCAGATGCCACAGACAAGGGACCATGGGAGAGCTTGCCATCAGAAGAAGACTATCTGTATTTTCTGGAATCAAGTGGTCTGGAGGACCAGCAGAGGAAGACATTCTCCAACTCTGGGAACTCCCAGGTTATTTGCTTTCAACCCAAAGGAAGAAATTTATTCTATATCATGAGAGTACACATGGTGTATACATACATACATATTGAAGAAACAGCCTCGATGTAAATATTCATTCTATTTATTAAAAATGATTCCATTTTCCTTTTGTGAAATAGTCATAAGTAAAGGCTAAATCATTTCATATCATCTAAAGGGTAGCGGCTTGTAGTTAGAGTAATATAGTTCACATGTAGGTATCTCAAGGCCATGAAAATGAGCTAACTTGTTGTCAAACTGTGCCTACTCTGAAGACACGGTACCAAACACCTGGAGGAAACCTTGGTAACAGCCAGATCTAACTTGATCCCATAATCAAGATCTGAACAACAGTTGAATGTTTTGGTTTATGCAGCTGAAACCTGGAGGCAAGATGTTTGGGCTATGAGTTCCAGAGAAGTCCTGGTAAGAGCTGGCCTCCTGGCTACACAGGACTTGTCAAATAGAGAAGTGACTACAACTCCCCTGGGAAGTGGGACCTGCTCCTGGTTTGGCAAGACTGTGTGCTTCTCCTGGATACTGTCCACATCCTGCTGGGATCTTCCCCCTTCTTTTCTCTCTCTTTCTACATCCATCTCTCTGCCCCTAGTTTCTCTTATGTTATCTTAGGCCCTCTTCTACTGTTTCCTTTCCTAGGTTTCCATTACCATAATAAGTACATGTCTTACAAATTTCATTAGGCACCATCCGAAGACTGCTGATGCAATTCTTCAAAGTTCCTGCAGGCCAGAAAACTGAAGATTGGGTTGAAAGCTTTGTGTGGTGTTTGCATGTCTATGCATGCGTGTGCCGTGTGTGTGTGTGTGTGTGTGTGTGTGTGTGTGTGTGTGTGTGTGTGACAAGCTGGGGAGTGGAGCAGGTTGATGATTCCTTTTTCCCTCCCTACAAAGTTGGTGAGGGCATTAAAGGAAGAATAAGCCTGAAAATACCCAACACTAAGAAAAGAAATTAAAAACAGAGAAGAAATCACTGCCTTTTTATTTTGCTTTCAAAGTAGCTGCCCCCTTTCTAAGTACACTAGATATGCACTTGATTCTATCGCTCCCACAGCAACTGCAGAGATTGGGAACCATGATATAACCACCGAATGTCAAGGGGAAAGGAACAATTTGCAGAGATCATCACTGAGAGGTTAGCAGAGCTATGAATTTAAGGTAGCAATGCTATGAATTTAGTAAACATACTCTGTGGGCTGCAAGACACCCGAGAGAGAGATGAGAGGAGCAAGTTTCATCTCTAAGAGAAACCGAGGAAGGGCTGTCCACAGCCTGTGCTCTAGGGAAGCACTCAAGCCCAGGAGCTGAGGCTAGGACTCAACTATCACTTTCTCCAGACCGCTTAAGCTCTATACATATGTATGAGTCTTAAGGCAAGTCGTTTATATATTTAGAGTCAAAGTTTCTTTAACTACATAAGTAAGGCAGAGGTAGTAAAGGTACCTGCTATAACAAGGCTGCTCTAAGACTTACATGATGCACAGGCCTAGCCTTGAGAAAGAGCTCCCCGAGTCCCATCTGTGATTAAGCTTGGACTGTCCCAAAGCTCTGTCTACACTGTGCTCTCTCTCTCTCTCTCTTTTCACCTTTTTTCCCTACTTTTCCCTCCTCTCTTCCCCTCCCCTATACCTCCTTCACAGGCCTGATCCTTGACTGTGAGCACTGGGCACAGCTTTGAGCGTGCATCTAGAACTGGTGCTCTCTGGGGGCCTGGGGAAAAAAATCATACAACCTGTTCCCACGTTGCTGCCTCTGTTGAATGTGCTAAAGGCTGATGGCTTTGGGCGAAAGCCTATAGGATATTGATAGACACACCCGCACCACCAGAAGCCCCTGCTGAGTGATAGCTCCTAGCCTGAAGGGTAGCTCAAAGGGCTATGCCCCCTGGCGGTCATCAGCCATCTGTCGGTTATTAGCAAGTATCAAGGCATCCACTGTGGCTTTGTAGGACTGACAGGGCCTTTGTGGCTCCCAGAATAACCGTGGGACAACTGCAAACGTATTGTATTAAGCGTAGGTGCAATTCCTCCCACACAGTCCTACACAGCAGCACTTCAGGGAATGGCTGTGGTGCATTCTGGGGAATATCTTGTCCTATCTTTCTGAGCTAGTGATAGTCTAGTTTGGAATTCTGAAAAAAAAAAAAAAGATAATGTTCACTGTGGAATTCAATACTTCATTGACTTTCAATCAGAGTTTGTGCTTTTACTCTGCAAAATAACAGCACCCAAGAAACCTAGTTGAATATATAGATCCTGAGGGCGAGGACAAGAAGTCCCATCAGTGATATTGGACGAGATGTAGTTGCGCTATCAGGATGAGCAAGATCCTGGGGATGGGCCACTCCTGGTGGGCTGTTGCCTCTGTGACAAGCCTCCTGCTCTAGAGTGTATCTCACTCCTAGTTAAGGAAAAAGCCTGATGGGTTTTTCTCACACCCTAGTGAGCTTCTAAGTTTTTAGCTCTCTCCTCTTGTCTGTACTATGGAGAAAGAATGAACTCTGATATGTAGATAGGAACAACAATTACAGAGAGATGATGATCCTTGTTGTCAGTTTAGTTCAGACCCTGAGCAGCTCACCACCCTGATGGTAGGTAGTCAAGGAATGCAACTTATCTGTTGGCCATGCAAAAAAACCCAATTAAGATGTCACCATGCATTAATCGCCCAGCATACAAAAGCCAAACAGAAATCATTCTAGGGTCATCCATTCTTGAGATTTATCTGCCACTGGAGAAAATTAGGAAATGCTAGACCCAGAGCAGTGTGTGTGTGTGTGTGTGTGTGTGTGTGTGTGTGTGTGTGTGTGCATGACAGAGAGAGAAAGGGAGAGGGAAAGGGATTCCCCATGGAATTTAATAGCTCTCACCTCTGAACAACATTCTAGAAATATTGAATTAAAATAAACCTCATCTAGTAAAAGTATCAACTCAGTCTGACACATTGAGGAGCTTGGAATTTTAGTAAAAGCAGCCACATCATTTGACCAACTTTTTAAGCATCACTTGTTGCCACCTTTGACCCTTTGTAGCAACGGGTGGACATTGATGGATGACATTCTGCCAGAGTCTTCAACAGAATGTGGCTCCCAGCTGGCAGAAGGACTACCCGGTCCCTCCGAGGGCACTGCTGGTTCCCAGGACTCATGCAAGGCATCTCTGATTTGTGAGCTTGTGTGAGATGCCACAGTGTCTGAGACTGCAGGACCTTTGCCAAGTTGGGAATAGAGGAGAGACAGCAGAATGAGAGAGGAAGGTGAGAGCCAGGAAGATAGGAGAAAACTGAAAGAAAGTAGGAATTCTGTTAGAGGGGAACATATATATTACAGGGCTGCCATTAATTTACACTCTTTGAAACATACCACTTTGGGTTAGAAGTAGCTGCTGGGTGGCATGGAGTTAGCAATCAATTCTCTGTGAGAATTCTCTGCCCTTCCCTTCTCCACTGCCATTGTTTTCCTATGATGGATGCAGACTTTGGAAAGAGATGGCTGGCCCTTGTGACAGAAAGTTCTAAAGTTTCAATGCCACTCCGAATGTTCACAACCCCATTACCTATTCTCAGAACGTCTCCAAATGTTGTTGGGTCTCCAAGGATTTGCCTTTTCCTGATGCTAAGAACCAAGGGACTCTCTGCCTTGAGCTGAATCCATCCTGCCTCCTCCTGGCTCCCCAGGTGCCTCCCTCAATCACCAGTTCCCTCAGCATCAAGCTACAGAGAGAGAAAACAGTTGGCCCTAAAGTGGGAGACGAGAAATCACCTTGAAAGCCAAGCTCCACGTAAACAGCATTTAAAAAACTGGAGCTGGTACTTTAATTAAGGCTCACTGCTTTGTCACCAGCCCTGTTTCTCACACATCATCAGAAACCCGGTGATACATCAATCTCTGGAAGCTGCAGATGCCACCAGGATTCTGCCTCCTCCGCCTCTGGATTCTGGATTCCAGACTCCGGCCTTCCTGGGCTGGGTTCTCTCTGTGCCCTCACCTGACTGGTATGCAGCCCAGCACCTCCAGAGTTCTGATATCAGTGGGCTCTGGATTGAGGCTCGAATCAGGTGACGCTCCCAGTGTGGATTTCATCATCGGAGATGGTTTGAGCAAGGAAGAAAGGGCCAGAAAGACAGGTGTTGTGAGGGCTGTGTTTACAAAGGTAGAATCACAAAGAAGTAGTTAATGCTATACCAATAATAGCAGCCAGACCTGGTGGAGCAGGCCTGTGATACAGGCACTCCGGGGTGCTGACGTAAAAGAATCACAAATTTAAGACCAGCCTTAGCAACCTAGCAACTTAGGAAGACCCTGTCTCAAAGCCTTGGGCTAAATCCCCAGGACCACAAATAATAATAATAATAATAATAACAATAACAATAATAAAACATTCAATTTATTTAATAATTACATAACAAAATATTCAACACAGACATTAAATAATACCATCAGCAGCTGCCATTGTAATTACTGATGATGTGTCTGGCTGATATACTAATACCCAGTGTTTAGTCCCCAACAACCATTTAATAAGGCCCAGGCCGTGACCCACTTCCTTCAGCTGCAAATACTGCAGTTAAGCCCTTGGCTCCAGGTCACATATTGAATGGCAGAGATGGGATGTGACCTGGGCTTCTCTGCCGTAGGATGTGACTTCCGGATTGTGTGTTTGCTTTTGGGCTAGGCACCTGGAACCTGGGTCAAGACCAAGGCTGGCAACTGGGCCTGGTGGCATGAGCCTATAATCCCCACAGTCTGTGAACCCAGCCTAGGCAACTTAGCAAGATGCTGTTTCAATAATAAACAAATAAATAAATAAATAAATAGTTGGGAATATAGCCAAGTGAGAAGGCTGTAAGCTCAACTCCCAGTACAGAAGGAGGAAGAGGAGGAGGAGGAGAGAGAAGAGAAGGGAAGAGAGAGAAGGGAAGGAACAGAAGGGAAGGGGCAGGAAGGGAAGGGCACAGGAGGTGGGGGAGGGAGAAGAAAGGTAAAGAAAAGAAAAGGTTGGTGCTCAAGTGGTAGCGCTGCTGATACTTTCCACTCAGGGGCAGGAGGACAGAAGGACAGAAGGCCATGTTGAGAAAAGACCTCAGATGTTTGCAGTCTCTTTCCAAACGAGAAGGCTGAGGCTTGGGCTATGAAGTTACTTACTTCAGGGCCAACCAGAACTCCGCTGTGTGGAGTCTGGGTGTTACGGTTTGGATATGGAAAATCCCCTGGAAGATTTATTTGTTTGGGTGCTATGGAAAACCTATGGAACTGTGCGCTGTGAAAAGGTGGGGCCTGGTCCGAGGGGCAAAACACCAGGGCATGGCCTGGAAGGATGCACTCTGACTCTGGTCTTCCTTGCTCACTTGGCTCCCTGCCCGCTCTGCTGTGAGCAGCTTTCCTCCATCTAGACATCTGCTGTGTACTTCTACGGTTGTCAGCCATCCCTGAATAGACTGAGACCCTGAAATGGTGAGCTCAAATAAACTGTTCCTGTCTTAAGTTGTGGATGTTGGGTATTTTGTCCCAGCAATGAAGAAGGGACTAAGACACCTGGACCAGCAGTTCCTCCACTGCCCATGCAGAGGCTGAAGAGAGGTTGAACTTGAACCCTCAAATAGTTGATGTTTCCCCAGCCATACCTTTTTGTTTCTTGTTTCATTAGTAGATAGATGGCCCTTGCCATTCCAGGTTCCTGTCCATGTCATCACTGCTTGTTGGAAGGCACAAAGCCCAGCCACTGAAAGAACACAGCGGGTTGCTGCTTTGGGGGAAGTTGCTATCCAATTCTAGAAATGGGGAAGGGTCTGCGTGGTGTTGGCTCCTCAATGCAAGGACAAAAAAATAAACCACATTCCTTCAATAGCCCTCAACTCTTTCAACCCCGTCAGCAGTGGCAACTCTTAGCAGAGAAGAGGGGATGCTAGCTGAAGAAAAGCAGTGTTTCGATGGCAATCTCTGACTCCTCTCTCTTTTTGACTAGTTCTCAGCCTCATGGTCGAATTTGCATCCTGCCCACTTCTAAGACCATGCCAGCCCTCACTAGCCTCTCCACCTATTAATTGTTAGATGTTAAATATGAGTTATGAGGACAATTCTTTTTTGGGAGCCCTTCCAGTTAGCAGAATTTTTTTCTTCTGTCCTTGTCTTTTGAAATAAATTATTCACTTTACAATTTGCAAAAAAAAGAGTTATAATTTACATTCAGTAAGATACACCACTTTTTAGTGTATACTTCCATGTGTTTTAACAAACATAACATTACGTAACTTCCTCTGGAGTCGAGACATACGATGTTCTTATCCTGTCAGAATTTCGCCTCTGCTTGCTTCTCCCCCAACTCCAGCACCTGATCTGCATTCTGTTTCCACGCCTGGCTTCCTTCCGTAGAGCGGTCCAGGAATGGAGCAACTCTGCATGTAGCCTTCTGGGTCTCCCTTAGGGGTCCAGCTGCGGTGTAGCGTCAGCAGTACCTCCTTTTTTTATCACTGAATAGAAGAACTTCACTGGGGGATGGGGTTCATTTGTCATCTTCTCATCAGTGGAAGGCCATCGGACATGTTTCTAGTTTTTGGAAATGATGAATGAAACTGCTAAAAATATTTGCATACAGATTTCTTGGGCTTGCTAGAGTGTAAGAAAAGTGCATTTAAAAATTAGAATCTCTCTGCTTTTTAATCTTTCTTTCTTTCTTTCTTTCTTTCTTTCTTTCTTTCTTTCTTTCTTGGACAGGGTCTTGCTCTGTAGTCCAGGCTGGTCCTGAACTCACTGGGGTAGCCCAGGCTGGCCTTCAACTCAGGGCAATCCACCTGCCTCAGCTTCCCTAGTGCTGGGATTACAAGCACGCGCCACCACGCCCAGCTTTATGTGGTGCTGGGAAATTGAACTCGGGGACTCGCTCTTGCAAGGCAAGCACTTTAAGTGCTGTGTCATTCTCCAGCCCTTTTTTAATCTCTAACATGACTTTTGTTCCAGCTTTGTTAAAGGATAATTGTCAAAAAAAATGTATATGGTGATGTAAAAGAAGGTACTATTTTAATATCCATATACATTGTAAAATTACCACAATCAAGTTAATTAACATACACATCCCCTTACATTGTACGTGTGTGTTTGTGTGCAAGATTCTTGACACCTGCACTGTTAGCAAATTTCAAGCATACAATACATAATTATTCGCTAGACTCATTGTGTTGTATATTAGGTTTTGAGAACCTATTAATCTTGAAACTACATATATTGACACACATTTCTGCCATTCCTCCAGTCCTTGGCCCTTGCGGCTGTTCAACTTTTTAAGATTTCACATATTATTATATCTCTACGTTATCTTCCTGTGAGTTTCAGAGATTTCTCTTAAGTTTTTTTTTTTTCCTCCTCAACTGAATATTGTTGAACACGAGTAGGTACCTGGGAGATACAGAACATCTGAATGCTCTTCTCAGAAGTGTGCATCTCTTTGGCAGCCAACATGGTAAGGGAGTTGGAACCATGGTGCGCTGGCCAACCCAAGTCACGTCGGCACAAGATTAATTATAAACAACTCACAAATTGCTTAAAAATAATAAGTCAGTAGCGACCACCTGTACTCACACCCAGAGATTCTAGTTCATGGTCAGTCCCTCACTCAGACACATGGCAGGAGAGCAGCTTTTACAACCAACGCTGTCATCTTTGTGAATTCTCTTACACTTGAGAACATTCACAGAAATGGATCTAAAGTATGTAAAGAATAAAGGTATTTTATGCTTACAGGTTTTTTTTTAATGTTTACAAGTTTTAAAAGGCAGAGTCAATACTTTAAAACATAAGGGCATCTTGTCCCACCTAGTGACAGCTATCCATGGTCCTGGTGAGAACCATAAACCAAGTACAACATTTGGAGGGAGATGTGCTTTGCAAAACTGCATGAGTTGTTATAAGTTCTCCTCCTCCTCCTCCTCCTCCTCCTCTTTGCTGCTTCATCTCCATTTCCAATTCAATCATCACTGTCATCACCAGTGTTAGCATAGATCAGCATTTTTATTACTTTTTTCACCTGTAAATGATTTGGAATATTTAAAAAATTATCTTTACACTAAGCCAAAAATTGTGACCCTATTACTTCACTTTCGGGGCCATTGAAACAAAGTGGAATTTGCATGAGTAATTTCACTGTGTCTGAGACCTCCAGTCTTTTCCTATCTAAGCTACGAGCTAAACTTGCTCATTCCTTATTCTTCTCATCAGAAGCCACGTGGTCCAGTCTGTTCAGATCTGGGCCTCTCCGGACACGATCCTGTTTGCCTAGGAATCCCTAGCTACTTACAAAGCTGCAAAAGTAGGTTTTTCTGGACACTATTAATATAATTCTATTTACCAACTCTTGAGGCATTGCAGTAGTGACACATTATACATTTTAGCAACCAAAATTCCTAAATATTTCTTGAGTTCTGCTACTGATCCATGTTTTCTTTTATTGCATTGAAACAATTGCTGCATAAAAAAACAGACCAAAAAAGAAAAAAAAAAAAAACCTTCGGCCCACTTGCTGAGCTCGGCAGTTCTTTGAACCCCAGTTCGGTCACGCTGACTATTAACTCTCTGTCTCAGTTCTGAATCAGATGGAAGCATGATCAGCAAACTGCCAATATCTCCACTTAACACTGATGAAAACATTGAACAGCACAGGGGTGAAGATTTAGGCCTTGTTCCAGGTTGACACAGATCCCTCACTCAGAGTGTGAAGGAGACGGTCATTTACCTGACCAATCCAGGAACTTTGCTACAATTTAAAACATATCCACCAAATTTCTCCACAGGTGACTAGATATAAATGAAAATGAAGTTGTATTGATAGTACCTAGACCTAGCATCGTTGACGCTTGTATCTGGTGAGTGCCATTTTTCTTTATAAGTCCTCGTGATCACCCTATTAGTCATTTCTGATTATGATTGTCTTCCTAAAAGCAAGCGCTGTGAATTAGCTAAACTTCTGAAAATTCAGACTAAATATTGGTCATTTTCACTGTCAGGGACTTTATAGATGGACTTAGAATGCGGGCCTTCCATGATAACGAGTGGCTCCATCTATAACACAGAGAAACATATCTTTAGGAACCACTGGGTTCTTTCAGGATGTGGCTGATAAAACTGTAGAGAAAGGGTGAAGAAGGACCTGCACCTGTTTCTTCAGCACCTTGCTGCAGAGCGTAAGAGGCCTGTGGCCCATGGTCTCAGCAGGCCCAGAACAGCAGCTGTCTGGCCTTCTCTCTGATAGCAGTGCAGAAGTCTGCCCCTGCTCCAGGAAGGAGGCTAATGCATGGTGGCATGCTGGCATTTAACAGCATGGAGGAGTGGCATTTGCATTCTTCCATGCAGCCAGACCAGATGCCTTTACGCACAGAGAAACATGAGCCAGCTTCTCCAGGGGAGCCAAGTAAGGGACTGCTGGAAAGAAAATTCAAAGTGTGATTCCTGAACTAGAAGCCCCAGCCCCAACTGGGAGTTTGTCAGTAGTGCAAATCCCTGGGCCACCTGACGACTACTTCAGCAGAAGCTGGGGGGTGGGACCTAGCAACCTTCTTTTAACCAGCCCTCCAGGTGATTTGGTGCAAGCCAGACTTGTAGAAACATTACCCTGGCATTTGGCAACCCAAAGGGCTCTCTGACAGCCCTGGAAATGGGTGGCCTAACGTTAGCAACAAGTTTCAAAATTCAATTCAGCAAGCATTTTCTGGCGTGGTTTTCTGCTGAAGGTCATGTGCCAAGTGCTAGAAGTGAGACACAGATGTGAGTAACGCACAAAATAAAGCCCATACTTAGGTTGATTACAATGTAGACAGGTACAAACAGTGACAGACAGTAAAGGATTAGGTGTCATAAAATCCCACGGTGTGTTAGAAGGAAAACATGAATCAGTCTAGCTGGGATGGGAGAAGATGAGAGAGAAGGCAGGTTCAGAGATGAAGGTATATTCATGGCTGTAGACAGGTTTTGTGACGGCTAGGCTCTGGTAGGCAGAGGCTGGGGAATGGACCTCCCCACGTATGGATGCCCATTGTTCTCTCTGCCCCCTAAATGCTTCTCCTAAGAAGCTTTCCTTCCAAATGAGCATGTCTGCAGGTCTCAGCCATCCATGAGGAGGGCTTGTGGGTCATCAGACACAGCCAAATCCAATAGCCTTTTGCCAGTTCTGGGCTCACTCCACCTGCAGCAGCACGTGTGCAATTGATGATTCTTTTGCATGTGGAGCCTGGTGGCCAAGAATCAACCCTGTTCTTTTCACTCTGCCACTGCACTAGTTCTTTCTTTTCATATGAATTTTGGGGTAGCTGAGAGACCGTAACTTGAACTTCTTTCTCCACTTACACTCATCCAATCTCAATTCCATCGTGATATTTCAGGCTAGTCACGCTGCTGCAGCTGAGCACTATGTTGGGTAGTTTATAAAGAACAGAAATATTTTTTTTCACAGTTCTGGAGGCCAGAGATCATGGCATCAGTACTGATGATGATTCTTACATTTCAAGCCAGACTTACTGTTGAGCTCCAGATTCACATCCCCACACATACGTGGTATCTCTACTTTGCTACCTCAGAGGCATCTTGACCATGCCCAAGTGTGAGGGTTTGTCATGTGCAGTGCATCAGAAACACCTTCATTTCAGGAAAAGGAGCCTGTGTTCTTCCCAAATCTCCTGTCAAAAACTTGGAGTCCTCTTCGACATCACTCTTTCAAACCACACATCCAAGTCAGTATCTCATTTGACCCTTTGAAATTGTACAATCAGCTCAATTCTCACCTCTTTCACCTGTTCACTGTACACTTCCAACATTCACAATCTCCAGCAGTTTCTCATCTTCTTTCAAAAAACCAAGTGCTTCACTGCAGACTGGGTCACATGACCTTGCTCTTCCTCTCTCTCTGATACAACCTACTCCGCTTCTCTCTTCCTCTATAACTCTTCAGCCCTTCTGATGCCACCACTTGCGCTCACTTTAGGACTTTTACACACTGGAGCCCCCACTTCATGTAATGTACCATTACGTAACTATCTACATGCCTTTCTTTCTTTATATCTCTCCTTGCATGTCAAGGTTCCAGATTATCTGACGATTATCCCTGCTCTAGTTTGGATCTAAAATGTGCCCCAAGAAGTCTATATTTCAAAACCTTGTCATCTAGCCCAATGTTTTAGAGGGAGGCATGGCCTTAGTGAAAGAAAGATAGGTCACTTGAGCATGTCTTCAAAGTTGATTGTGGGGTTGTTTTTGTACTTCTTTCACTCTCTGCTTACGATAATAGGGGCATCTTCCTCCACCTCCTGCTCTGGCTGTGACGTACTTTCTCACCACAGGTCCAAAAGGAACACAGTGGAAAACCATGGGCTGAAATTTCTAAAAACATGAACCAAAATAAATTTTCTTTATTGATAAGTTGCTCGTCTCAGGTGTTTTGTCTCAGTAATGGAAAACTAACCAATATGACACTTCCTACACTCCCTGACCTAGGCTTTTTTGTTTTCCTTCATCACAGTTACACGTTTGTTTCCCCTTCACTCTTCACTTGGGCTCCTTGAGGAGAATGGTTTTGCTGTTGGAAGAGCTCCAGGCACAGAGATGGCATTTAATATGTGTTCATTGTGTGTTACAGGTTCATTTCCTTAAAATGAAGGCTCACTCGTTGAGTATGACTAAAGCATCTCAGGCCATATTGATTCTCTCTCTATCGGTCCACATAGTACCTAGCACTGAGAAGGAGACATTTAAAGTGCTAAAGGGTCTAAACATAGCCACAGACACTGAAAAAGACAGCCCAGAAAAGAATCTATTTTAACTAGAACCAAGGTCAATAGAAGAAGGGATTTTAAATTTCAAACATCAAAGGAATAGGCCAGGATCACTAAGTGCAGCCCCAACTCAACGGTAATCATCCACAAACACTTGTGACTAAATAGAATTTTTGCTGTAGGCACAGATGGACTTCTGTTCTAAGTTAACGCTATTGGCATAACTAAGGTTCGCTCTGCAGCTTTTCTCTCTCTTCTTGCCCCAGTCTTCTTGGAGTTGGGCTGAATTTCCAGTGTTTCTAGTACTTTGTTCTGCAGAACCACTTCCTGGGGCGAAGAGCCGTGCTGTCTTTCTGGACCTGTCCCCTTTGGGGACTATGCTCGGACACATGGATCAACAGGATGGGTGAGGATTGAGGACGGAGGCAAGCTCCAGCTCAGCCACCAAGCCGAGATGACAATGTACCAAGCTGAGGTCTCAGTCCGAGAGCACCCCCTTGCCAACGTCTTCCCCACTCCAGGCATACCGTCTCCCCAGCCCTGAGACTCTTTGCTTCAGAGCTCAGGCCCACCAAGCTCAGACCCTCCTTCCTGCTCCTCTGTTGGCCCTGGGCTTCATCTTCCTTGCGAGCCTGAACTTAACACTCTAGTTAAACTATGAGCACCATTGATAACCCGTCTGTCCAAGCATTTTGAAACCCTCCCTCCAATCTTCTCAGCCTCCTATTCTACCCTCAGGGGTCAAAGTTGTCACATGAATAGTTCCTTCAGCAAAATGATAGACCTTAACCTGAGTCTCACAGGGAGGTTTTAACATTTGAAGGTGTAGATTTAGTTCAGTGGTGTGACTCTGACAGTGGAAATTCTAAGGGCAGCCTAGCCATCAGGATGGATGCTCAAGGGCTACACAGCTTCGGAAACCTGCCTCCTCCGACTCTGACTGCTTGCGGCACCTCCCTGCCTCCAAATCAGTGGCCAGGTCTTGTGCACCCAAGGGGCTGGCTGCAGCTGCTACTTTCCATTTGCAGATCTCAGGTCGATTACTGAACCACCCAGCGACAGCACCTGATGCTTTTACTGGCCCAGCAGCTGCCAAGTAGAGATTTTAAGTCTTGCTGAGCCTCTGAAATGGAACTATCATGCTTGCATTGAACAGTACACACACAAAATCAGAAAATTTATAGTCTGCAAGGGTCTCTGCAACCATGTTTCCTATGTGAGGAAGACAGGCTGATTAAAAATATTACAGATTGTGATGTCTTCTCTCCGTACCTTCAGCGCCCCATCTTCTCTCTGTGCTTATCTTTTGCTGGAGGCACATTTCAGAGCTTAAGGCTGACAGTTTCATTTAAAATTATTTAAGCTATGCCACATACGGGATAGGTATACAGGAGATTTTTCTTCTCCCCGTGGCCCCAGCTTCCCACCAATTCAAGATGTGGACGCTCGCTGTGGATATCATTAATTTCTCAGTCTTTGGTCCCTAATTTCCCAGCTTTCCGCCCCCTGCCTTCTGCTAGCTTATGCATAGACACAGCTCAGGGAAATATCGTCCTCAAACTTAAAGCATCTGCAAGTCATGTGCCTCACTGGACAAATACAAACTCTGCCTCTCCACCTCCCTCACCTCTACCATTATAATCACATCTGCCTTTTCCGGGGCTCTGACTGGGAAGAGAAGCAAGGATCCTCAGTGTGTCTGCCTAGACAAAAAAAGGGGACTAGTTTGTTAGAACAGGGGTCCCCAACCTACAGGCCCCAGAGGGGCGCTGGTCCCTGGCCTCGAAAGGAACAGGTGACTGGGACAGATGAGCAGAATACCGGAGGTGAGTGGTAATGAAGCCCCGCCTCCTGTTAGCGTGCTCCTGTTAGGTCCTAACGCTGCTACTGATTGACAGGAGGTGGAGTTTCACTCCCTGCTCCCCTCCTACTGCTACTGGCCAATTCAAAGTCGGCCTCCACAAACCTACTGCAAAATAAGTGTCCCCCATCCCCCTTCCTTGGGAGAACGGTCTTCAATTAAACTCTTCCTTGGTGTCAAATAGGTTGGGGACCACTGTGTTAGGGGACCTTTGACATTGCCACATGTGGCCTTTCAGGGAAGAAAGTAAGAAAAGACAACGAAGATCATGTTTTTAAGAAGAAAAGGAAAATGAATCTCTTATAGGTAAACTGAGGAGTGGCTGGTCATAAGAAGTCAAAGAAAATAAGCCTAGAGATGGGGAGCAGTGTGAGATGAGGAAAAGGTACAGAGGGGAGCAAAGGACACCAGGAAAGGGTGTCAGGCTTGGAAGGAAGGCAGGAGACAGTCGAGGTTCTCGTGAGGACTCCTCAGCCCTCCTCCCACAGCCTGCCCCAGAAAGAAGGGAACTGTCCCCACAGTGGGGAGTGGGGACCACGTGGATGTCACAGTTAGGCTGTTGTCTTCAGGCAGACCTTTGGAGCAAATGCTGGCAAAAGGTAGGCATAGCAAAGAACCTGTATTTTCAAAAGGGACACAAGCTAGGTCATGAAACTTGAGACAGTGGATGTCACTTTAGAGGACACAGTCTATCTGCTATAGTCTGAACTTCTAAAATTCATACATAGGAACCTAAGACTGTAAAAGTATTAAGAATTAGGGGCTTTGAGAAAAGACATCATCATAAGGAATTTGCCTTTGTACGTGGGATTAGTGCTCTTTTCTAGAAAAGGTCAAATCCTGCTTGCTGCCTGCCTCTTTCATCATGGGTGAACTCATCAAAAAATCACCACCCATGAAGCATAGAGAGCCCACACCCGACACTAAATCTGCCACCACTTTGACCTTGGACTTCCCAGCCTCCACACCGTGCAGGGTAAGTTTTCAGTATTGAATATTTGTAAGTTACCCAGTATAAGCCCGGCCCAGGCAGGGCTGTAACCCCAGCGCTCTGGGAGTCTGAGGTAAGAGGTTAACAAGTTCAAGTCTTGCGATTTGGTGAGATCCTGTCTTAAAAAGAAAAAAGAAATAAATAAAAAAGAAATAAAGAGCTAAAGATGTAGCTCAGTGTGAAGGCCCTGGACTCAACTCTCAGAATCACATACACATCCACACACACACACACACACAGAGAGAGAGAGAGAGAGAGAGAGAGAGAGAGAGAGAGAGAGAGAGAGAGAGAGGGAGAGACACATATAAACACAGCACACACATACATGTTACCCAGCCTATGCCATCTTTTTATATCAGGCAAACAGTAAAAGACACTGGTGACAGACAATTTACCAATACTCTGCAACTTGATAAGGCTCCCTTGGACTTGCTAACTCCTAGAACAGATAGTTTCCTTTCATTTCCCACTGTTGTTCTGTTGTGAATAAAGCTACTTTATCGCTAGCACTTGATTCCTCGTCTCTCTCTTTTGTCACCTCTAGAGAAAAAGTCTGTAGACTCCTCCATGCAGAAGGTAATTCCTGTGCTCTCCTTCATAGGGGAATTGTTGGTTTCAATTGGTTACTATCCCTCAAACTTCCTACAACTGAAAAGCACTCCACATTACTTGGCATTGCATATTATCATCACAAGCTGCACCCATCAGGACGACACAGAGGTTGGGTTTTCTTTTCTCTTTCTCTACTTCCCATCTCTCAAACATAGTCTGCTTTTTGTGTGCACTCTCAGAGGAATTCCCTCTCTCACGGAGTTGGGAGATCCCATTAGCCCAGGCAGCTGAGGGTTGATGATGTGGATCCTCTGTCATTGGTCCTAAGTGGATATTGTAGGCAAGAAAGAAGGCACAGACATTTAGATGCATCTATGGTCCTAAAATATGCCTGCTTCTTGGACAGGTGACACCACAGAGCCATAGCTCATAGAAATGTAGTCTTCAGAGGGCTGGTTCTAGAGCAAACGCCAGAGTCCTGTGTGCTTCTATCACCAGGGACATTGACAATTGTATAGCCCCCAAGGATTGCTGAGCCACAGAAATTGTGATTTCCTACCCCAAGGTTTACTGAGTAAAATAACAGTCTTAGCCATCTGAGGGATAAAAATTATATGTAGAGGCCTACCAGTGACCTGCCTGGCACTGTCTGCAGGAGACAGATGTAGGGGCTTGTAGGAATCTCCAAGGAGCTAAGCTCATTACAAATGTCCACACTAGCTGGGGAGCCTTGGGAAAGTCATGAGGACTCGAGGCCTCAGAGTCTTCCTAGGGATGAAAATGAATGCTTATGTAAGGAGCAGCTTCCTTGTGAACAGCACCTGCTCTATAGCAGATATCTTTACATATCAACACTATCCACAAGATTCTCAAAACAGTCATCATCAGCCCCTTTCTATAAATAGGAACATCTTACTTGGGCCAGAAAGCTTCCCAATGACTCATGAAAACTGAGTAAATACCAGAAATAAGTAGTTGTCTGAGGTTCTAAGCTCAGGACAGGGGAGACCCAGGTCTTAAGAGGAGGATGTCTTCCAAGACAAGGCTTCAACCTAGAGAACCCCGTGGGCCAAGATAGAGCAAGGAGCATGGCCACGCCACAGACGAGCTCTGAGGCCAAGGAGGGCCTGCAAGGGCAGGCCGTGCCAGTACCCAGGCAGCAAAGCAGTGTGTCAGCAGTCCAGCCACTGCTAACTGGCTGTTTCCATCTCTCAAACTCAGAAAATTCCAAACACATGAGTGCTTGATGATGATAAAAAGGTCATGAAGACCACCGTGCCTCTCATCCCTTCTAAATGAGGTTCCACCTCAGGTGCAAATGCTAGGGCTCAGATTCCCTCCAACCAGGTAAGGAAAGGATGCACAGGCCCAGTGAAGAGGTGCAGCCCACAGCCTAGAGGAGCTGAAATGCCAGGAGGGGGGTGTCTTGGCTGTCTGTGGTTGGAAATGCCAAGGTCACCACTGCCGCCATGCCTTCCCTCCATGACCATTGCAGGTCTGAGCTCCCTTAGAGGCCTCTACACATTGCCTATACTCTGGCTCGTTCTTCATGCATGCCATCATCAGAATCAGCTCCAGAAGCCACGACTGCCATGAGATTCCTAGATCCCACACCAACAGTGACTGTTGTCACCTCTAGCTTCTTTCTTATTTCTTCTGCCAGGTCCTCAGGACCCTCCTCATTGGTCTGTCCACCCTGCACACGTAGACTCTGTGTTCTTTCCTCGAAATGCGCTCTGTCCTAGCCAATCTCTCTCTTCAAAAGTGTCCATATGTACTTGCCAGCATCTGTATCTGCACATGAAAGGCTTCCCTTTATCCACATGGGGTCCCGCACGTCAGTTAGTCCCTCCAGCCTGAGCCCATGTTGGGCTCCTGCGAGAAGCGTTCTCAGGCGCATCAGCCCACAGCGATCTCTCCCACTTCTTAGTCCTTTTACATTATTTTCTGCACTGAATAATTAGCACCTGATGGTACACTCTCTTCTTCTCTAGTTATCTGTACCAAGTAATGTGCTCCTTAAAAATATCCAGAGAAAATACTTGTCTATAAATTTCTACCTCGTGTGTCCGCTTGACTTTCCTACCTACACTGAATACTCAAGTATTTATATTTCGTATCTCACTAAGAGTCCCACTTGGGATTAAACATACAGTGCACACTCAATGCATGCGTAGATTAAATTATTTAATGAGTTAATTATTTTGTTTCTCTACACAGATATTTTTACTTTTTCTAATCCTGGAAATAGAAGGAAGAAATTTTTTTCTTGCTCAATTATACAATATCAGAACAAGCTCAAATTATTTAAAAAATATTTTTAAGAATGATCAATTTTAGTCATAACCTATGCGAGGGACTTTCATGAAGTTAGACAGAGCCCTTTTGTTCTGCTTTGTTTACTTTGTGCTACTAAATGCTGGAAAGGAACATTTCTTCATTCAATAAACATTCCAAAGGCATCTATTACAATGGTTCTCAATTGTGAATGAATGTTTGAGCCCTTAAAAAACTATCTGAAATCTACGTTGGGAGATTTGGATTTAATTTAGAAGTAAAGCCTGGGTTGCTATTTTAAACTTTCTCTGTCTTAGTCACTTATTTGTTACGGGACAAAATGCCCAACATCCCCAATTTAAGTAAGGAAATATTTATTTAGCTCGCAGTTTCAGAAGGTCTCACACAGTCCATTCGTGGCAACAGTAAAGGCACATGGCAGACAGAGGCTAGAGAGCTGCTCCCAGCATTGCAGACAGGAGCCAAGTGAAGAGCAAGATGAGTGAAGTCTGCAGACTCAGGCAAGGACAGGCTTCTCTGGGAAGAAACTCTAACAGTGCATCTTCTTCCTTCCTCGAATTGCTTCAAGCTGACAGTTGGGACCCCACGCCTGGGTGGGTACTCCTCCCCCACCCCCTGGCCCACAAGTCAATAGCACACCAAACCTCTGCCCTCAGCAACCCTCAAGCTCCACATGTTGAAACAACCTGTCTAGCTTAAGTCCCAAGCATCAGCCCTTCCAGCTCGGCCTTACTTCTGAACAACACATGATTACAAACACAGGAGGTTGTTTGGTTCTTTTTTTTGCGGGGGGGGCGGGGGGGCGCGGGGGGTGCATTCCAGATCCAACCCATAGCATTTTCCGAGGGATTCAGGTTTTGATCCTTATTAGGAACCATTAATTTAGTATATATAGGAGGAGGAGGAAAAAGAGGAGGAGAAAGAAAGGGAAGGAAAGGAAAGGAAAAGAAAGGAAGGAAAGGGAAGGAAAGGAACATTTAAAAAGAAAAAGAAAACAGTCCAGAACTTGAGAAACTCCTGATCTAATGAAAACAGTAAAAAATGTGAGACGAATTGGCAGCTGTGTGTGGCAGCTCAGGGGCCACAAAATGCATGTGAGGATGGTCAGCCTGAGATAAGGATCCAGGAGACTCCCAGAGGTCATACCAAAACTTGGCCTGGAAAAAAGCAGAGTTGGGATTAGCAACATAAAAAGGGGGATGGATGTAGGAGGGACCAGAGCACGCTGAGAGGCAGCAAGAACCAGCCCTAGGCAATGGCCCCAACATGAGGGTGGATGGCACGCCTCACTACTGCATTGACCCAAGGGTCCCATGTGTGAATCCCAACCCTGGCCCCAGATGTGGACATTGTTTTTCTTCTCTACCGGAAAGATACAAAGGAAACTGAGGATAGATCAGGCAGCTTATGAGAAGTCATATGGAGACATCAAGGAAACATGGCTACCGACGAGACAAAATACAGCTGTCCGCCCAAGGGTCCACAGAAAGGAGGGAGAGGAGTGCGCACACTCAGGTGTGGCCCTACGGCACTAGGTGCCACTGCTTCACTTAAAGCACGTGGGGACATTTCAGAGTCCACGTCTCCAAATCAAGCACTCCCTGGGACAGTGTTGAGAATGAACAGGCAGACTCGGGAAGCAAGAAACTCTCCCATTTTCCATGTGACAATCAGAGCAGGTTGCAGTGGAGCCCATTAATCCAGACAAGCTTTCCCACATGCAGAGCACATGCATGGCGTCAGCCTGCCCCCCAAAGATGTTGCATCCCCCCCTTGGGACCTGCGGCTCCCGTGCTTCTGGACACACACACCATACACACATTACGCCGAGGGACCAGCTGGTGGGAATTATTACCAGGACAGAGAAAGAGATTGAGTTAATTAGGAGAAAAGAGAGGGTTTGATGGGAAAAGATGAAGGAGACGCAGCTCTGGGAGATGCTGGCATCTCCATCTGGTTGTGCAGCCTGTGGACTCACTCACCTTCTGCAGCCAAGACGACAAATCCTGGCCAGACTCCGCTACTAACTTGCTGTGTGTCCTCAGGTAAGTCAGTTCATCACTCTGGGCCTCTTTCCACTCCCCGTTTATACAAGGAGGAAGCTTGGCTGTAATGATCTCCTGCCCCTTCCCCGTCTATAGACTCAGAATGTGATCCCCGTTGTTTCCTGCTAGCCCCCACCCGCGCGGCAGGCACACCTGGCCACTCTCCCGTCTCTCTGACCCGTGTGCACAGGCAGCGGCAGACCCGTGCTGTCCTTCCACTGCGGCTCGTCTCATGCATGAGTTCCTGCGCAGCGGCTCCATTACCATCAACAGTGACTGTGCTGATGAGAAAAGGATAAATATAGCACCTAATCGGCTGGTGCCGATTTATGGCTCAGAGTCCACACACTCTCCCTCCTTCCTCACTGGGGGAGTCCAATCCTTCGTTTTCCAAGTGCTTCTTATTTCCTTCCAGCCTAGGACCCTGTATGCGGCAGACCCTGTGTCATGGTTTGCATCTGGAGCGTCTCCCAGAAGCCTCATGCTCCTGTGGATACTATGTCCTGTTGGGAGGCGGGGCCTGGGTGGAAGGGGCGGGTCCTTGGGGCTTGACCTGGAGGGTACTGTGCTGGTTCCACCCTTCCCCCCGGGTTGGTCTCAGTCCTGCCATGCGGCTGCTGCTGCCCCACCTGTGATTGCACCATTTTCCAGCTGCCTGACCAGGAGTGAACTGAGACCTTCTGAAACTATAAGCTACAATAAATCTTCCCTGTCTGAATTGTGGATGTTGGGTATTGAGTCACAGTGACGAAAAAGTAAATAAAACACCCTCATTTCTGTCCCCTTGAGGGAACAAACCTGAATAAAAGTCTCCTCCCAGCAGAAGCAGAAGTGCTCAAGATGCCCTTGCGTATAACTCCCCCAAGCAACTCTGGACACCGGGCGTCCAGCTCTGCTATGCCCTCTCCAGCCGAGGTGGGAGTTCCTCAGGATGTGATGACACTGTCACCAGTATGGCCAGCCTATTTGCTGCACAGGAAGCTACAGCCCTGCGCGAAGAAGCTGAACTTCTAGACCTGCCCCAAGCCCCTCTTCAGGGTGCCTGGAGGTGCACCTGCCCTACGTCTGGCTACCACAAAGGTTTCTCCGTCCACGTGAGCAGTATCGATAGACCATGGATGCTACAGAAAGAAAGATCTGAGAAGAGGGGCCACCTTTGCTGGCGGCATGAAGGTGGCTCTGGTCAGTCTCTGGAAGGTCTTCCTGGTTCTCAGGAAGAGCAGAACCTCCTTCCTGTCTTATTTTCAGGCTCTGTCAGCTCATCCTGAAGGGGTCACACCAAGTGCACTGGAAGGGGACTGCATGTGCCCAGGAAAACGGGCAAGAGGCCAGGCTGTCTCCTGCCACCAGGAGCTGGTCAGCAGGCCCAGGTGGCAGGAAGGCTCCTACTGGTGAGGGCAGACTGTGAGAGGAAGAGACCAAACGCTAACCAGGAGAGAAAGTAATGTGGCGGTGACTTCTGTCCCATCGTGAGAGGTTGGCACAGGACAGAGGCAGCAGGGTGACCTAGTGCTGAGTTCACTCCTAGCTGCACACCATGACAGTGCAGCTTCGCAGTTCTCAGACTCGGAATCAACGCAAGTAGCTGGACGCAGCTGGAAACACCAGTCATTGAGACATCGCAGGCTAGACGGTCGTGATTTCAAAGCAGGCTGCCCATGGCCTGGACTTGGGTGTTCAGCCAGCCACAGGGCCTGTAACAGGGAGGTTGTATTCACCAGAAATAGTGGTGAGAACCAACTGCCCACCACACCAAAGTGCAAGGAGAACTGGAATGGAGGTGAGGAAGAGCGCGGAGTGAGCGCCTTCCTACACGTGCACACACTGGTTCGTTCTGAGGCCTCTGCTCTCGAGGCCTGAACGGAGATGCAGAATCTCGTAATGAAACATCTGTCTCTCCTCTCCTTTCCCTTCCCCCAACTCATCCAATTACCACGTCTAACATCATCCATCATCTCGTCTTTGTGGCAGCGAGAATCGAAGAGCAGACGGGGGAAATTAATAATAATTGTTGTGTCACGGTGCGGGATGCAATCAGAATTCAGCATGGAGGCGAGTACAAATACAAACAAACTGTATTTATTCTTCTGAAGGATTGCTCAATTCTCCTTTTCCCCCTCCCTCCCTCTCTCTATTTCTCCCTCCCTCCCTCCCCCGAGAGCTTCCAATGACAGAGCTCAGGAAAGGGATGAATCAGCTCCAATGTGGGGATTAGGAACTGATTCTGCAGCCCCAGCCTGCTCCTGCTCCACCACAGAGAGTGCTCTAATTGAAATTAAGGCGGGGATTTGAGCTTCTGAAGAGACACCCCAAATCCATCAGGCCCAAATGGGAAGCAAAGGGAGGGGACGTCTCTTTATCTTAGTGTTTGGCGCATAAACTCTATAAAGGTAAAAGGACCTACTAAAGCATCAGCCCAAGAAGAAGCAACGGGAAGAGCTAGCTCTCCTACTCTTCGCCTTAAGGGGTCTGAAAAGCCTATGAGGGGATCTCCAGTCCTTCCCTAGGATTATCCCCAAATCAAGCTGCATTATTGCTACCTGCTAACCTTTGAAGATGATAAGAATGTTTAAATGAATGAATATGCACCTACCTCTAAATTCAAAGACTCAGTGGCCCATGTGAATGAGGAAAGCCTTAGCACAAGCCATATAAAACGCCAGAACATTTAAAGTAAAAATAATTATTTTGGGCTTTCATGGCCTCATCCACTCATACACACATTCTGTTACGGTGTTTCCTTCTTGATTTTATTTTCAGTTAGGAGAGTAGTTAGAAGGTCTTTGTACTCCGTCAGTGTTTCTGCACCCAGCCCTCCGGGGATGTGGCTGCTGTTTCCCATCAGTGGCTGCTCCTAACAAGCCCAAAGAGGTGAGGGTCCAGAGTGGGTGGTGTTTTGTCACTGCGACTCAATACCCAACATGTGCAGATTAGAGGAGGGAAAGATTATTTCCGCTCATAGTTTCAGAAGGTCAAGGTCCATTCCTGGGCAGCCAGCAACAGTAGAGGGCAGATGGAGGTGGGGACAGCTTCTCAAGCTTTGCAAACAGGAAGCCATGTTAAGTCCAGATAAATCAGAGAGGAAGGGAGCAAGTAGCATATATCTTTCCGGGTCCTGTTCCAGTGATCCACCTCTTCTGGATCCAGCCTCAGTGTTCTCTTCCTTCTACGTGTAAGCCCCCACCATGGGCCTATAATCCAATCCACTCATCTGTAATCCAATCTATGTGCCTGTCTTCCACCACATGCCCATAATCGGCACCCCTCCAGACCAGGCCCCCATCTCCTAATAGCATGTGGTTCCGTAGGTAATCCATAACATCTAAACACATGAGACTTTGGGGGACATTCTAGATCCAAACCATAATAGGAAAGAACCTGCCTCTTTCTCTCTTGCTGTCAGTATTTAGAAAATTCACCCGACTTCTCTGGGTCTAAAACTTTTAGTCTACTTTAGAGGGGGCTTCTGAGTAGACCTTGTATAAGAAATTATATAAATATGCAGGACAGCATCAGGCACGTCACAGTGATTCAACAGAGGTAGATACATGGAACCTGTGAAAAGCTGAATCCCCCACAACCAGGCACAATGTGCTGTTTTCTTCAAGACAGTAAGATTTCAGAGAAAATGAATACAGGCGTATTAAAGGGAGAAGGAGGGAGCCATGGTTAGCATTGAACAGTGATACATTCCTAAAAACTTTGATTAGATATAATTTTTCTCAAAAGTTTCACCCTCATGTCACCCACCCTCACAGGGTTTCTTTACTACGAAATGGTTTGCCACCACTTCCTGTGAAGCAAAGCTCAAGGTCCCACTACATGATGCTTCTGCTGGTCCATAGTTATCTCTGCGTATATGGGGGTTGCCACTGGACCACTTTATGTCAGAAGTGTCTATGGCTGCATTTCTGATAGGTAACGTTACTCCTCCTATCACATAGATAAGGGATGCAAAGAACGTGGTGCTATACCTGCCAAACAGTAGGAACCTAATAAAGGTGTGCACATGCTATGCATGGTGAGCCTAAAAGCTTCACCTATGAGTGTGCCTACTAAGGGCCAGAGCTCCCTCCTCCTTAGTTGCTGCTATCCTAATCCAGTTCAAGGCAGAGACCGCTAGAAGACTAGATGGGGCTTACAGGGAATCGCTCTGTGGTTAAGTTGTTCAAACGCTGCTAGTGACAGCTCTGTAAATCCCAATTATGCCTGCCTTGAACTCCTCGCATAATGGCGATTGTGTGATTAGACTTAGCATCCCTCTGTCTGACAGATGCTGGAGATCTGTCTGACCCTAGTCTGATTGGCTGGTCCAGATGGTGAGTGACACTGTCTGCAGTTGTGCTATAAATAAATCATCTTTCCTAAAACTAGAATACTACCCTACACACCCTGTTGCTGATTTCCTGCATTGGATTGGACTTTTTAAAAAGTCAGACATAATGCCATAATTAAGTCTGAATTTGCCCCATTCCTTTGAGAACAATTAGACTTTTGATGATGAGGGAACTTTTCAGCTTGGGTTTCTGCAGCAACTGGGGTTTGCTCAAGTGACGGCAGATGTCCTGGGAAGGCTCTAGATAACAGTAAAGGTGGAAGCCCCTGAATGTGATGAGTATCACAAGTAATACATTAGGCCTTACAAATGGCATGAACCACTGTGAATCACATGTAGTCACCATTGGCCACAAGTGCACTTGGTACTTAAAGTTGACTTGATCTCAAATCCTGAATCACAAAAAGCATTTAGGACTACTGGAAGGCTCTGAAGTGGGCACGTGGGATCCAAGCACTGTGAGGAGGCTATAAGCATCCACTTGGATTTTCTCCAGAGGCTCTGAATTTCAAAGATGAGGGAGAAGAAGGTGAATGTTTACCAAATGTGATGGATAAAGTGATTGCTTTCATATAAAGAATTAATGTTATTAAAACGCCTGCTGGCTAGTTCAGTTTACCATCTGTACTGTGAATCAGGAAAGAAAAACAAAATTTGAGTCAAGAACTCTAAGTGTGCTTCTGGGAAGTTCTAGAAGAGAAGGAAATTGAATTTTGGAAGGGAAGCTTTAGGAAACTGCAAGGCTGTAATAGACCTAGAAATTTTGTTGGCATGCAGACTGTGTTTAAGCACAAATAATTCTCACAGGCTCATCTAAGCTGAAGGGAGTGAAACCAGGAAATTCCTATCATGTAAGACAGCTCTCCGGCCATTAAGCTTAAGGAGCTGGGCTGAGAAGTGTGATGATTTAAGTTGAATATTTGAAACCCAGAATTGTAGAAAAAAAGGATAATCCATGGAAAATGTTTGGAAGTTATAATTCAATGTAGGATAAGGATGAGCTAACTCTTTCTAGGAAGAGCCAGATTGTAAAGATTGTAAGCTCTGTGGTCCATGAAAATCTTCACCACAACTGCTTACATCTGTCCTTGCAGGAAGAGAAACCACCGGCAGAATGTCAATGAATGAGCTTGAATAGTTTTCAGTAAAACTTTATGTATTAAAAGGTTGTCTTTGACTTGCTTTGGGCCTGAGTTTGCTAACCCCTATTCTAGAGTAAAAAAATAAATAATTGTTGTGTGAGGGTTATTTTTCCTCAGGGCATCTTAAAGGGAAGCAAGGTTATTTTGGCTTATGGTTTCAGAAGTTTCAATCTATGGCCACCTGGCTCCACTGTTTTTAGGTCTATGGTCAGGCATAGAAAAGAAAAGCTGTTGACTTCATGGCAGCCAGGAATCAGAGAGAAGGAAAGATCCAGATAGAAAAAGAACAGGTTAAGAATAAGACATACTCCTCAAAGGTACACCTTAATGGTCCGCTTTCTCCTACTGAGCCCCACTTCCTAATAACCCATTTAGCTATGAGTAAATCAATACGTTAATTCAACGATAAGGTTAACACCCTCGCGATTCACTGCCTGTCTCAGCTTTATTTCTGAATATTGCTACATTGAAGATCAAGCCTTCAGTGCATGAATCTTTGAGGAGATAGTTCATATTTAAACCATAAAATTATGTTCATAATAACTTAAATGGTACTCCCAAAAGGCACATGTGGATAGATGGTATATATAAGTTTCATACTGCAACAATTGTTAATATCTGTCAGGTCTACCATTTGGAAGAATGAGCAAGAAATGTTCCCTTTTCACTTAAATTATTGAACCTCTCCACAACCTTTACATGTCTCTTGCTTAACCCCACACTCAGGGACAGACTACCACATGTCATGCTGGCATATCAGGGTGCCCACCAAGCCACAGCTATTTCTCCTGGACACTAAAGAGGCCCACCCACTAGGGGCAATGATGGCCCAGATTTCAGATCCATCCTTCTACTCTTCTACCTCATTTCATCCACTGAAAGTAAGTTTTCTTTTCCTCACTTAGGAACTCAGGTAATATTCAGTACTTCCCAAAGTGACCATGAACAAGCGGAAGACTCTCAAAGCTAGAATGCGCAAATGTGTTGGTGGATGCTAATGACTTAATGCTAGGTTCTCTACTTGCTCCATACACAGCCTTCGGATCGCAGGGCCCTGTGCCAAGACAAACATGCCACAGGGTAAATACAATGCAAGTCTTCAGGAGCATAAATTTTATTTGAATAATTTTGGAGGAAAGTTAAATACCATAACTAATTCAAAACATTTTATATTAAAACATGGCCATAATAAGGATTGCAGTGTAAATAATATATATTAATAATTGATTTGCATTTCTGAGCTCGCTGCTGACCTCATTGTGCTATGACTTCAGGTCCCTAAGATTATGCATTTATGCTTCTCTCATTAGGAGCAGTTAATTGAAAAACTCATGAAGTACTCTCCTAATATAGTCCCCTTTCCTCCTTTGGTGAGAAAGGCAAGGTCACGTTCAATCTCTTTCCAGTAAACACCTGAATACCCATAAATAGTCTTCTCTGCACTATCGCTCAGGCCTTAGCTAGTGAAAGGGAGTATGTAGGCCAACCACATCCACTTGCTCCCTTGACCCCAACTTCTCCCACACTCTGATGCCCTTCCTCTGTTGTCTTGTTTAACTTCCTTCGGGTTTCCCACTCTCCTTTTTCTCCGGCTCACAACCATACCCGATAGCTTCCTATGGAAAGCCCACACTTTACCTTTTCCTTTGTCACTGAACTCTTCTCCTTCCTTCTTTGATTCATATGTCTCAAGACATAATGTACAATCACTTTCCCTTATCATTCCTTAGTCCAATGCCATGTGGTTTTTATCTTCATAAAGCTAAAATTATCCGTAATATGATCACTAAAGTCATCCTAACTACTCAAATGACAGGCCACTTCGATTATCTTATTATTGGAGCAGCGTGCGTCATTCAAAGTGGCGGATGCCTTCCCTTATTTCCAGAAAACGCACTCCCTAGACTTGGACGATAGTGATGTTATGTTTTCATTGCTGACACAAAACCCAGCCAACACAATTTAAGGGAGGAAAGCCGACACAGTTTTGGAGGTCTTATTCCATTCGTGGTTAGCAGATAATGGTAGAAGGGCTTGGCAGAGGCCAAAAAAGGGGGAAGCTGTTTGCCTCACGGAGGGATGAAAAGACAAGAGAGTGAGATGAAGGGTGGAACTAGCGTGTATCCTATCTACAACATGTCGCAGTGATCTTCCCCTTCTGGACCATGTCCCAGTGACCTGCTCATTCCCACCAGGCCCCACCTCTTAACAACACAGGAAATCAATGACCATCATGATAGATTCACCTTCCAAACATGAGGTTCTGGGAGGACATTTCAGATTCAAACCATAACAGATGTTTACTTGCCTTGATATTTGTTAATTTCACACTTGCTATTTCTTCTTATTCTCCTCCATATTGGCTCCTTTATTTTCTCTGCGCTGTCTTTCTAGACAAGCTCCACTGTTGTCATAATTTTAACAACAATTATTATTGCATAACAAATTACCCTAAAATTTAGCTGCTTAATACAACAAACCAGGCATAGCCAACATGCAGGCTACTGTCTTTTTCCCTTGTTTATTTCAACTGTTATAATGACAAATAACGTATCTTTCAAATACTTCAGATGTTTTACTGTTTTGTATGTCCATTAATTATATTATATATTTTATACGTGGCCTGAGACAGCTCCTCTTCACTCAAAAAAAAGAGGGTGATAAAACCAGAGGCAGCTGCTGGTTGGGCAGGCTGGCATAGTTATTATCTCACAGCTTCTGAGGCTCAGGGGCCAGAGAGTGGTTCTGGCTCCAGATCTCAGGAGGTTGCAGTCAAGCTCTCATCTGGAGCTACAGCTCCATCTGAAGGCCCAAAAAACAATGAAGAATTCTCTTTAAAACTCATTTATACTTTTTTTTCAGGCCTGTCCCCTTGACAAGTGGATCACTCCACAGGGATGCCTTTTCTCACAGAAACTGACTTTTCTCAGGGTAAGCAATTCAGGAGTGAAAAGAGCCCACGATGGAAATTCCAATCCTGGAAGAGAGTTCCTATTCCTTCTGCTATAGATTATCCGTCAAAAGGAAGTCAATCTGGAAGTGCAGCCACCCTCACGGGAGGAAATTCCATAGGCATGAGCAGTAGTCGATGTGAATCTTTGCAAGGTATGTTAAAGACTTCCAAATGTGCCACCTGTGGACTCCTAGTTCCTGTGTGTACCTCCATCCTTAGATGTCTCCTTAGAGCTCTAGGCTCAGGTGCTTACTGTCTGCAGCACATCCCTACCTGGATGGTTCACAGATGTTTCCATGTTAGCTTATCTGGAGACAAATATCACAATATCTTCTCCACCATAACTTTCCTTTATTCTTTAAATATGGCATAAATATAAACCCAAACCTCCTAAATGGAAATTAAGAAAAGAAAACTTTCACTCTCTTTCATTTTACCACAGTATAGTCAGGCTTCTTTCCTGAATTTTATTGCTAAACAGTTTCATTCCATTTCTCTACTGTCCAGTATTCTACTATACGAAGCAGAGCCCCTAATTGTATGTCCCCTGAACTCTGACAGCAAATCTAGTACACAAATCCTACAGTACAAGGCACCCTGTCCAGCACTTGGCAAGCTCTATGTAGGAGATACCCTCAAGTTCTGAGGACAGTAACGAACCCAGAAAGATTCCCACCAAGTCCCGAAAGCTGCACTTTGCCCTGCACTGAAATATTGATGCTCCTCTTCTTGAGATCATTGATGAGGAAGATGAAGATGACAGCGACGCTTACACAGATGCGTTACACAATCCCCATACAAAAAAGGTCGTGGGTACAAACAAGTTTTCTGCATCTATGGAGACTTTCAGCCCATGAGAAATGCCAAAATCACGGATCCAGTGCCACATGTCATCATCTCTGCTTCTGCACCTGGATGCTCAGCTAAGGCTCAGTCCTCAAAATAAACTCTGTTTGTGAATGAGAAAATCATCACGGGATAATTGGGGCTGCTGGAGAACGTGGGCTGTCATTCCACTTGAGCATTGCTCTAAAGTTTTCCCCTGTGATCTAAGAAGCAACATGCAGCACATCTAATCAATCACCTAATCAATGATTCCACCCCTGGCCTAAGTACCCATACAACAGTCTCACACATACATTTTCTCCAGGCCTCTATTTTTTCCCCTTGGCTCCTGTAAGAACATTCTAATATCTTCTGGGGCAAATCAACTAAACCATCACCACCAGTCTCAACACAACAGAGCCACCATGGTGGAAAAGCTCAGAGACAGATAACATTACCCTATTCCCGCCCGTGAATTCAATGGGATTCCAAATGCAAAGAGGCAGTTGGTGCCTTAGGACAAATTTAGCTGTGGCGGGGCTACATCATGGATGGTTACTAGCATGAAAATTCATTCATATGAGTTTGGAATATAATACCTGACACAAGATATATCGTGGCTGCCACACTCCAATCCTAGATAAGGACACAGCAGTAACAGATGGAGGAACAGGGCACTTATCTTGTTAGTTGATGGATTTATCTTTTTTTTTCCCCTTCCCTACATATTCCATAGTGTTCAGTGAGTGGTAGTTTTTACTGTGCAGCATATGGAGAGTGAATTGATTTCTTTTCTCCTTCCTTAATTCAGTAAGAACCAGAGCGAAGGATAAACAGCTTGTTGTGCTAGAAAAATTTCCTAACAGTCAAGAAAATGTCAAATTGTCTTTTCTTCTTTTTTTTTTTCTGGTGGTTGAAATTTTTGTTCTGGGAAGTATTCTGTCCTTGGCAGGAATAGAAATGCAAGTGCTTTGCATGATTAGAATAACAGCACATCAAGGTCTCTGGAACTTGGCCAGGGGAAGCATCACTTAAGGTACCTGACCCATGAGTTGTGCGTAGTCTGGAGAAGGGAAGCTAAGCCTCCATATGCAACTCATGGTAATGGCCCACAGACCACATTTGGTTCTACTTCCTTTCCAGACTCCTCTAAACTAACAGTAAAAATAATCTACATAGATAAAATGGGAGAAAATATCATCAGATGAAATATGTTGCCAGGACTGTATAGGCTGGAAAGCAGATGAAAGAATGGAAATTATAGCAGGGAGAGCTTGTCCCCAAATGCCTGGTGGGAACTGTAGGCTGATTTAGGCTGCAAACCACAAGCAGGCTGACTCGAGAGTTTATAGAGGCAGAAGTAAGGGGTGGGGGACTTTGAAGTATCTGTGAGAAATTGTTCTAGTCACCAAATACCGTCTCCAAGTGAGGAAACAGACTGTTTTCCTGGAAAGGCATGGTGGCAAGTTTTCTCTCCAGAGGCGTGATTTTCAGAAAAGACTTTTGGAGAAAACTAGCATGCAAGCACACAAAAAAAAAGAAAGAACGAAAGAAAGAAAGAGGAAAAAGAGGCAACACTAGGAAAAATAAATTATACAGGAATAAAGCTTCATCAAAATTCACATGGTTAGATTTATATTTCATTGGCAATTTGAGTTCCAACTATTAATTAATGAACAACCGGAAAGTAAAAATATATTGGGATAATGAAAGAAGTAGATGTAGAGAAAGCTAAAAGATGCTAAGTTGTCAAATTTTGTAGTAGATGAGTTTCTAGAATTGATGTAGCTTTATAAGAAGGTTATTTAGAAATTTTGTGGTAAAATGTCACATGGTTTCTCTTATATGAGAAACTCAAGATACAAATAAAGAACAAAATGAAATAATGTTAGAAAATAGGGAGGCAGACTGTTGAGATAGGAGAGGGATCTGGGGATGG
The DNA here is from genome assembly GCA_004027205.1 of Ctenodactylus gundi. NCBI lineage: Eukaryota > Metazoa > Chordata > Mammalia > Rodentia > Ctenodactylidae > Ctenodactylus > Ctenodactylus gundi. Next base: position 190,347 of record PVKB01000142.1, read on the forward strand.
AAAAGATATTTAAAAATGATTGAGGTGTCCCTGTATAAGCACCAGTTCCCCAAGTTGAATGTAATTTTTTACTACAAACAGATTCTAATGAAAATAATTAAGGAAAAAAAATTTTAAAAAGGTAAATAGCCAAATACAAATGAAAGCTGAAATGGTTGCCTTTGGAGAGTAGATTCTAGCACAATTGATATTTGATTATTTTCACAGAAAGGTAACGTTTTTCTTTAATCTCACATTGAAAGACCTCTGAACTTTGGTCTCCCTCCTACTGCCTCTTAGCTGCCTTAAGAGACATGGGATGTGGTCTTGAGCAATTCATAAGCTGCTCTTAGGCCAGAAGAGCTTGTTTCTCACCATAGGGCAATTCTCACTTCCCTAAAGACGTCTTTCTTGACACATGCCATGCCATCACAAAACAGGTCTTCTGCTAGTTCTCGCAGAAACATCTTCCTCTTGTGAGCAGTGGTCATAGTTTGTCAATGAGTTGATTATCTTTTTAATATGGTTTCTGTACTAGTACTAGGCTGTAGAGACTAAGTGAGGATGAGTCCTCCCTTGTACCCAGCAAAGAGCAAGGAAGAAACAACCTAGTGTTCTCCAAGGAGTTCTTGCAATATGAAAAAAAAAAAAAGGTCAGGTCCCCCCTGAGAAGAATTTAGTGCTCCTCCTTTGGGCTTTTTTTTTTCCTTTCCTTTCCTTTCTTCCTTCCTTCCTTTCTTTCTTTCTTTCTTCCTTCCTTCCTTCCTTCCTTCCTTCCTTCCTTCCTTCCTTCCTTTCTTTCTTTTTGTAGTGGTACTAAGAATTGACCAAAAAATTAACAGCAGGGAAAGATAAGGGTCTTGGAAGAACACACGGCACATTCTCCTCTAGTCTAGGCAACTCTCAGATCTCCTGTGCTCATTAAGTCCTCAAATAAAGACCATCAAGTGCTTCTTTGAAAAGTATTTTGTAGCTATCTTTTATTTCTTTCTCCACCACTAAAAACAGGAAATGTTGGGTACATGGAAGCTTGTCTGCGTGGAGGCAATGGAGAGAGGTAAGGGATAGCACAGTCAGGACTGGAGGATCTAAGGGTGGGGATGGAGCGGAGAGATGGAGGTGGGGTTCTTGTGGAAACTATCTGGTGTGAGGGGAATTGCCAAAACAAGCAAACCTTTCCCAAGTAACTGCTACATAAGGAGATTCACACTTGGCACCAGACTTCATGAAACCTGTGGAGAGTCATGTCATCATCTGTGAAATGGGTATAAAAATCTAAAGCCCTTTGTTCAGATCTCAAAGTGTTGCATCAAGCGAGACAACAAATATTTTCTGAGTTAGTGAATGGAAATGATCAGCCAGCTACGTGTGTGGGTCTTGGGGATGCTTGTGAATTCTGGGTCTTTGTCACCCCAACTCTATGTCTGAGGAGTGGGGTGGGTGGAGGTTGGAGAGGATTAGGGATCTAGAGACTCCACTTTTATCCTCAGTTGTGGGAGTGAAGGTCGAAGTAGGGGATGAGTTGGAACTATCCTTCAAAATGCTGGCACCTTGGATGTATGCTTGGTGTTTCTATATTATCTGACTGTCTTCTCACTCACCCACTCAGCCACCCACCTAAGTGTGAAAACAGGAGGAATCTAGGGACAGTGGTGTTGAATCAGGGAGGAAACACCAGGAGCCCTGGCACCCTCACAATGTCGAGCCAGCCTTTTTGCTTTTGTTCCCTCTCACGACCCATAATGCCCAAGTCAGGGACTCAGAGTATGAAGGAGCAATTCCCAGCAAAAAAAAAAAAGCAGCAGGCCTGAGCTTGGCGGGGAGATAGCTGCAAAACCAGACAGGTACCACCGATGAACAGCAAAAGACAAACACAGTCAAGACTGTGAGAGGGTTTCTGCAGGTCTCTGCACCCCTCTGCACTGAGCAGCTGAAAATCAAGCTAGTGTATGTACAGCCTGCAGGATCCTGCGGGCCGTGGAGACCTCACAGCTCCCGGGAAGATACTGTTGGGGCGGGGGGGAGGGGCTGTGGAAAGACAGGCTATTAGGGTGGCAGCCTGCAGGAGCCTGCTGGGAGATAGCCTTCAGAGGAAGGCTGATTATTCAGGATATGTGGCCTGCTGGAGCCCGTGGGGAGATCTTGTAATAGAAGAAAATGGGCAGGGCCCGCTGTGGGAGGTAGGGACCCGCCAGCTGCATTTGAGCGTCCTGATAAGGTGCAGGACAGGCAGGAGGGCTCAAGGACAAGCTCTTAGTTTGATGAACATGATGCGACTTCCGGCTCCAACATGCCACTTTCCCTTTGTGCAGTCAGGCTGCATCTCAGCCCGCTGCCTCTCTCAAATCTCTCAGGGCTTTGTCTCTTCTGCCCACCCCAGCTGTGCATTGTGCCATGAGGATTGGGAGAGAAATATCTGTGGGTTCCAGTCCTTATTTTGAGGACTCGGCAGCATGGAAAGGCCAAGCCCTTTTACCCACCCGTACCTAACATGTCCCAAAGTTCCGGTGGCCCCCACACTTCCTGTACCAGGCTTCTGCCTCTCCCTCTGTCTGGCCTGTTCTTCCCACCCACAGCCTTGTCCTTCCTACTTTGTAAGAATAATATTTTCTCTTACGTACAATTTTAATAACACCTCCTTGGAGGAGCCTATCCCACACCCTCACTCACAGTTGGAGGCCCTGTTACGTGATGCTACGTTTTCCAAGTACATTGGGTTTCTGCTTTATTCCAATTATCACAATTTTAATTAAATAATTCCTTACGGCTGAGCCCTGCAAGTCTGCAGGCACTATGAGTAAATATGACTGGTGTGCTGCATTCCGAGTGCCTGGCGCAGTGAGAGCCACCCCACTGTAGGACTCAGGGAATAAATAAAGGCCGGCATGTATCTTTTAAGCGCGGCTTAGGGATTCATGCCGTATCCAGGACTAGAGTGAACAAGACATAGTCCCTGGTCCTCAGAAGGCCACATAATATTTGCGATGGTCAGAGAAGTATACCAACAGTATTGCAATATCAGTGCTACAAGAAGGGAACCCATACAAGGGAGCACAAGCTATTTCAGGGACCAGGAAAGGCTTGGGGCGTGAATTCATAATTGCATTATAAATCCTACTGAATATGGACGTTAGTGCAGTACTGTGCGAGCAGAAAGCCCTAGTGATGTGCAGATGAGAGAAAGATGCATTCCTAATCATTTATTTACATTATAGACTCCTAGTTCAACGTGTTCAAACAGCATTTGTGGGAACTGCAATGCTGCCGATCTAAGTGTGCTATTATGTCTTTGTTTGTTTCAACATTCCGATGTGTTGCACAGCTATTTATTTTTTTGTATCACTTGGGGTCTTTATTATTCATATAACTTCATAATCATCATTATCATCAGTGTCACTAGTAATTACTCTAAAAAGTAACGGCGTTCATGTCTGTGTTCATGATGGACTGTGAATTCAGGCACTCGTTAAGTTCTTACAGTTTTCTGGAGTATGTACCTCATCCTATTTATGAAAAGAAAGCTGAGGCAGAATGGGGTGTGAGCCCAGGCTCCCTTATTGTCCTCCCGGGCTTTCTGTGTTGTCTCCTGTGGAGGCTAGCTCTCTCCCTTGGCCAGCTCTCTATTGAGTGGCAAATGACATTGGTGTCTTAAAAAGCAGACACAGAGTATTACCAGTTTCCAGGTCTCTGGTGAGCCCTTCTTGGTAGACTCATAGGCCATAGTTCCTCTTACCCACGTTTTACTTTCCGAGGTTTTAGGCACTCGTGGTCTATCATAATCTAAAAACACTAATGGGAAATTACCAAAAATCCCTCAGAGGTTTTAGACTGGCTGTTGTTCTAAGTAGAATGAAGTTACTTTTCATTGTTCCACTCCAAGATAAGAACCGTCCTTTGGTCCAGCGTGTCCATGTCACATATCTTACACACCCATTTGTTACTTTGCAGCTGTCTGGGTGATCAAATAAATTGGGCAATATCAGAGCAGCTGGGTTTAAGTAGCCTTAGTAGTAGTTTAATATTACATCACAGTGTCTATGCCAGTCGTCTCAGTTCCTCTCCTCCTCTAGAAATTATTGTCACACACCATCAGAAGAAGAGAAGTGGGAAGAAAACAATGAGGCAATAAAGTATTGAGAGAGAGAGAGAGAGAGAGAGAGAGAGAGAGAGAACATTCACAAGTTTATTATGGTATTTTAAAAATGTTATTATTAGTTACTGATATTAATATCTTACTGTGTCTAATATATAATTTAAACTTTGTTATAAGTATGCTTACATAGAACAAAAAGAGACCCAGTATATACACAGTTCCACACTGTCATGGCTTGGATCTGAAGTGTCCCTCAAAAGCCTCATGTTCCTATGGATGCTGTGCAGGGGTAAGGGGTGGGACCTGGCTGGAAGGGGCTGACGCTTAGGGCTTGTCCTGGAGGGGTGCGTTCTGGCTCCGCCCTTTCTCCCAGTCTCTCTCTTTTCCACCAGGCTGTGAGGATCTCAGCCTCCCTGGCAGCTATAGCTCTAGCTGTGGCCTCACCACGTGGTTCCACCATTTTCTAGCCTCTCACACATGAACTAACTGAGACCTTCTGAAACCGTAAGCTGAAATAAATCTTTCCTCTCTAAGCTGTGAATGTTGGGTATTGAGTCAAGCAACAAAAGTGTAACTAAGACAAGTATTACTCACAGTTTCAGGTATTCATTTGAGGTCTTGGAATACATCTCTGTGGATAAGAGCAACTAATGGGAACCTTTATGGTTAACCTATGAAAGAATTTATTCCCAGTCCAGACAGTTAGTAGTCATTGAGGCTGTGCAACAGGTCAGAAATTGGGCTACAGGCTACAAGAATTAAAGAGTGAAGTCTGTCTTGAAGTCTGGAGGATGAGGACACCTGTGTTACTGCTCATATGACTCCTGACGAGGAGGTGAGGGCTATGGGACAGCTCAGGAGTAAGTGGCCAGTCGCATCATCGCAAAGGAGCTGCCGTCCAAAGCAAGTGCTGAAGAATGGTGCGTTGAAGGTATCAAAGAGCACACAGGCCGGACACAGTGGATATTTGTAAATAAATCAACAAATAATGCATAAGTGTACAAAGGCAGAAAGCTGTAAAGGGGTCTGGGATGGTAGAAACTGGCCCAGATTGGATATAGATATAGACCTGAATATGTAGGTGTGGCCAAATATGCATCTCAAGTTAAGCTAAGAAATATAGGTTTAAAACAAATAAAGAGGCAGGCAAAGAAAAGAGTAAAGGACATATTAAAAGTTCCAGCTTGGGCTACCAGAGGTTTGAGATGTCACTGACCCCGGCAGTGGCATCAGGAGGGAGAGAAGATCAGACAGTGTGGTTTCCAACATGCCAAGCTAGAGAGATCTGTGGGATATCCAGGTGCACATGTTTAACCGTAGCTGGAAATGTGAACCCAGTTCTCTAGGAAGATTCTGACTAAAGATGCAAATTTGATAAATTTAAAAGTCATCTGTATAAAAGTGAAAGTAGAAGCCAGGAGAATAGAAAACTCACCCAGACAGTATGCAAATATACGAAAGAGGGCCAAGGACAAAATCTCAACAGATAATCACTCTGTCAGAGTAAAAGGAAGGTGCAGTCTTGGCGGAAGAAAAAGAAGCAGAATATGGCTCCCTGGATAAGAAGATTGGGATGCACTTCAAGGAGCAAGGGATGGATCTTGTCAACCTCCAAAGAAGTCATATTAAAAGAGGAATGAGAAGATCAGTCAATGGTAAGGTCATGGTTGGTCATGATGAAAGGTGACTTGCACTGGACTGAGAAATAAATGATGACTAAGGTCTGAAGCCCATTTCCAAGAAGTTTAATTGTGAAGTAAAGTAAGTGGCCAGGTAGAGTAGAGGGGAGGTCCAAGCCCATCTCAAAGTATCAATTAGATTCTCATCCTGTGAGGTCCATCCTTGTATGAGGAGTCTCATTCACCAGTAGGTTTTGGTTACTACCTTATCCTTGCTCCTGTGTTTGATAATGTAAACCGAATATCTATAAGTTTTAGACATCTTGACTTTTCTACAAGGTCTTTCAAGGTAAATGCATATGTATTTACTTTGTGTGTGTGTGTGTGTGTTCAGATCTTTGCCCAGGAGATTTCTGTGGTTTGCTCTGGGGAATGTGTTATGATCCTCCATACAATCCTACAAAAATCAAAACAATCCACATTCATAACCTTTGAACTCTCAAGTGCTGGTCTTCTGCTTTAGACTGGACACTAGTCTCAGTTTTTCCCAAACGTATCTGTACTTAAAAAATCAAAAACAAAACCCTATGTATCCAGTTTATTTAAGGTCAACATCTTTCCTCTCCTTGGCAAGCCCCCTGCCACCAGGCCTCATGCCCTCCTCCCCTTCTACCTCTGAAGGTCAAAGGGGTAAAGACTAACTCGAGAGAAGATAACACAGTGACAGCACCTCATAAAAGGGGAATACAAGAATGGAGGCAAAGCGCTGCCAGCTGCATTAGGTGCTGCTGTCGATGTGGCGAGGAGCTATGTTGGCCCCGTGAACTCAATCTCTGCTGCTTTACGCTTAAGAAAATATCCCAGTTCTTCCTCTGCCTTTTGTGCCCTGAGAAAGCCCAATGGCCACAGCTCTCTGTGACCTGCCACCTGCCTACTAATTCAGTCGTTGAGCAAGGAGGCCGAGTTCTGACAGGTGGTCCTCGCGGCAGGTGGAGATGGATAGCAGGGTCTCTGGCCTTTGGGGCACAGACTGGGCTGATTTCATTTCAGATTAAGAGCCACTGAAATGCAGCAATCGATAACTCAGCTCTTTTGTTTGCTTGTTTTTGCCAAGTCCCCAAAGAGATTAGATCTGATTTTGTAGACCTTTAGCAAATTTAATTGTTTTTTATTCACAGTTGCTCAATACAACTCCTTAGAAGCAAAAGGCAGACAAAATCCTCCCCTGCGCACTAGGTTCCTGGGAGCTGAGAAGCCAGAGTTACGCTGAGGAGCACGAAATCATGTCTTCAAGGGGATGCACCTGTTTCCTGGGACTAGCAACACTCCAGCACTACTATCTCTACCACATCCAGGAAGATGATCTCTATTCTCTTCACTCAGAGGAGCAGCAATGACACATGTACATACAAGATCAACAACTGACACACCAAGTTTCCAGACTTCTTCCTGAAACCCAAATCATGTCCACTAAGAGTCTTCAGAAAAGTTGTGAAGAAACCAAAGGGACAGATGCGATGACCTATGGTCGGTTTAAGATGGGGATGAGAACAGTATGGCCCAGCATGCCTCAGACCTTCAGCGACGTCTTCCTGAAGGTGACGCTGATCATCTACTTGCAGCTGTGGTTATTTGTCACTACCTCCTCAGAATGTCCCATCACCCTCATCCCTGAGTCTCTATCTAGTGAGAACACAATCGTTCCCTGTCTTCCTCAGCACACCCTGCCAGTGCCAAGGAAGATAACAGTTGCGAAGAGCTTTATTGTCGCTTCCAAGGACTTCAGAAAGACTCACTAAGTCATCAACAGAAAATATCCAAGGACAGCTTCCATCCCAAGACTGTATCCAGTCTCCTGTACAGTTACATCCAGATAACTGGGGACCCTAATCTGCCCTCCTGCTCCTACACTTAAAAGCACACTTCCATTCACCTAGGCTTCCAGATCAGCAAGTGGCCTACTCGGCCCTTCTTCCAGAAGCACTGCTAGGACTCTGTTGGGGCCCAGCTCTCCTTATTGCAGGAAGCACTGAATTTGGCTGACTTATCAACAGGGTATTGTAGTGATTTTGGAAGCCAGCCAGTGTTCAACCCTGGCTTCAGGGCAGTCTTTAGGCATATTGTACACCCAGATTTCTAAGTTCCTTTAATGTTGTAGAGCTGCTAATGTGTGTGTTATTTACTTTAACATCTCTGGGCCTTAACATTAGAGAGATGGTATTGATTGGGACATTTGACCTGGGACTGTTTAGGCAAGAACGTTTGTAGCTCTGAGCAAGGAGCTACAGGATGTTTTCTCAAAATTACAACCTTAGATTGTCAAAAGCTTCCACACAAGTTACTTCCACACAAGTTACAAGTTACTCCACACAAATCTCTTCTTCATTCAGCCCTCCCAAACAAACAGAAAGCCTCAGGAGGTAAGTATCAAATATCTACACAACAAACGGAAAACTGAGTTCCAGGAAATCGAAAGATTTACCCAAGGTCTGAAGACAAGGAGGAAATTCGAACCTCAATCGTTTGGGTTTTCCTCTTCCTAGTTCAACGATCTTAACAAAGTTAAACTTGAGAAAATAAGCATGTGGCGATTAAGAAGCTAAAAACAAATTGATACCTCCAGCAGAATGGACAGTAAATTAATAGCATTTATCTGCTGAGAGAAACACATCAGTTCACAGGAAATTAGATAACACAGGCATCTCGGTGGAGATTTCAGTAAGGTGCACAACTCAGCTTGCTGGCCTGTCAAATGGGTCTAAATAGTTCATCCATCCCTGAGAAGATAAAAATTCAAACTGGCAGAGCCTTTGTAGAGCAGAGCAGGCAGAAGAGAGATTAGGCTCTACCCCAGGGCAGCAGTGCGAGGGACATTGTGCTTCTGGCAGCCTCTACTCAGGCCCATCTGCTAATACCTTAGCAGGACACAAGGATCCAATGGCTTTCCCATCTGCCGTATTCAATTTTCTCTTTTCTTTCCTTAAAAAAAAAAAAGAGCAGAAATTCTTCCCACTCTGCATTAGTACTTGATGTAATGGTGCAAAGCATTTTTCATTTATCATCATAACGGCAGTTATAGGAACAATGCAAGAGGGATTGTTTTGTGGTAGCTTGCAGATCGTCCCCCGCTCAGGATGAGAAGGATTTCAACTTGTTTCACTTCAGGGTTAAGCTGCATGCACTAATTTTTTATAGCTCTAAATTAAGCAAGTAAGAACAGCACCATAATTAAAAAGTCAATAAAATTTATAGACTCATATGACTTCGTGAATACCTTCAAAGATGTATTTTTAAAAATAAAAATATTCAAATTTTCCAAAAGAAAAAATTCCTCAGCATATCTGAGCTGCTTGCTGGCCCTGTCCTGACTGTTGCAGGCAACTTTCCCCAGTTGTTATAGGAGAAACTTTTCCTGGGGAGACATGAACATCAATGTAGATTCACTCCAGATAGGGTAAAGCAGATAGGTCAAAGCAATGACAGCATCAGAATTCAATTTGGTGAACCTCTGAGTTTATTAGGGTTAGTTACAGGAGTAAGGTCAGGGGTTACCTACAGAAGCATAGAACAGCGGCTACAAAAGAAGCATGTATGAGGATCATCACAAGGCTGTGGGTGACTCAAAAGGCAGTGACACTACTGGAAAGCCCACCCTTAGTCGTAGTACTTGTAGAAGGACCTCTTATGCCACCAGATACCACGAGAAACTCAACAACAATGTGTTTTGTACACTCTGGACCTGCACTTACAGATAGGCAATGTGGCTAAATTTAAAAACTTAGGGAACCCAAAGATCTTTTAGGCTCGATCTTTACTAAAAACAGACTCTCCTCTAAATCATCATAGAACACAAAAAGTTGCAGAATATGGAGATCATGAAAATTAAAATTTCATTTACTGAGTAAATATAACTGTAGGCAACTTTCAATTTCATGAGCCTCCACCTTCTCATCTGTGAAGTTGGAATTGTAGTTCCTAGAGTTACTATACAGAAACGAATATACTATAGTAAAGTCTTGTAAAGCAGTGCCTCAAGCAATAATATGCATACATGTCATGCAAGGATCTTGTTCATGTGTGAAATATGGTTCAAGTCTCAGATAGGAACCGAGATTCTACTGCTAGTGACAAAAGTGCTGATTTGCTAGCAACATACTCTGTGTAGCTAAGATGTAGCACACCGACCACAATGCCTTGGCACAAAATAAATGCTCAGCAAATGCAGCTCTTGCAATTGGCTATTTGATGCTTGCCAACTACTTTCTTCTCTATTGTAAAGTGGAAACAAGAACAATAAGACATAAAGCCCTTGATCTTAAGCTGACAATGTCTTCAACTATTTGAAATTTAGATGGAGAATTAAAACTCACATGTAAAATGCATCAAATAAGCAAGTGGATTTAAAGTGTAGGAGGGAAGAGTAAAATTAGCCATCTGCAGTGACTTCCTGCATGCTAACGTCTTGATTTATACTGGGATACATTTGTTGGGAGGGGGAGGCAGAAAGGGATTATGATAAAATTTCCTACCCAGATATAATATTTGACCTGATGTTCTCAGGCGGTGTATGACCTGGATGATAGAAGATGTGCCAATTACCGTGGAACATAATTGCTAACATTGTAGGTTATGAGATTTACTCAGGAAACTTTCCACAAAGGAAATTTTAGAGGCAACTCCTAGCTTCTGATTTTCTATTTAGTTTGTGCCTGGTAAAAGACTAATGGTTTTCTTATAGACTTAGATATTTGAAAGCAATTCTTAATCTAAAACTGATTTCCAAGCACCTAGTTTCGACGGCAATGTCCTGTAACTTTACAATCCAAGGCAAACTGATATCTCGATGATACTTGATAAACTATCTTTGCTCTGGAATTTTCAACTAAGAAAAGATTCATATTCTTTCTCCTCATTATTTGATCAATTGAATTCAAATTCCCCTGTGGAGAAGTCCAGGCACAGAAAGCTAAGGTGTGCAGCACTGGGTGGTTAAGAAGATTGTTTTGCAGAATCAGATGAACTGGCATTCAAACCCTGACTCTGATACCCACAATTTGTAATTTCAAGCCAGCTCATTTATCTTGCCAGTCTCTGTTTCTTCCTGTAAGAGAGTGGTTGTATTAGATAGGACTCTTGGAAAAATAGAACTCTATATGTTTGAGGGGACTTATTAGATTGGCTTACAAAGTCCAAAGAAAGAATCCAAAATGGCTTCCCACATGCAAGAGGGCCGAAAGGCCCACTAGCTGCTCAGGCATGAAGATGAAAGAACAGGCTAAAGTGAAAAATCAGAGATTCACTGTAGGACAGGCCATGCAAGTCTGTGCCTTGGATTGATGTCCAAAGATAATGGTGAAGACCTGAAGATTGGAGTGAATCTGTCTGGAAATCCGTGTCCAAAAGAGAGAGAGAGTCTGAGCTGGGGATCAATGTCTAGAGAAAATGGTGAAGGCAGAGCCTTTCACAGAAGAGCTGTATCATCGTTATTCTTTTTTTCTTTTTTTCCATTCAAACTATATCATAGTTTGAATCTGGAATGTCCCCCAAAGCCTCACGTATTTGGATATTCTAGAGTATCTGTGGATTCCTTGTGCTGTTAAGAGCTAGGACCTGGCTAGAAGAGGTAGATGCCGGCAACTTGACCCAGACGAGTATACGCTGTCTCTGACCTTCCTCACTCACACGGTTTATTTATTTATTTATTTATTTATTTATTTATTTATTTATTTTTCTCATGCTGTGAACAGCTTTCCTCCCACTAGGCCTTTGCTCTGTGCTTCTACCATTGCCGGCCATTTATTAATAGACAGAAACCTTTTAAAACTGTGAGCTAAAATAAATCTCTTCTTCCTTAAGTTGTGGATGTTAAGTATTTTGTCCTGGCAATAAAAAATTAACAAAGACAGAAATTGATACCAGAAGTAGGATTGTTGCTGTGACTTTACTGGAACATGAGGTTTAGAAACCTTTGGAACTGGTTGTGGGAGGAAGTTAGAAAGTTTTGAAGATGTCAGCTAGAGAAACTTTAGAATGCTGTTGGCTGAGCTTGATGGAGATTCTGGTCCAAACTCAGAAGTCCAGAATGCTGAAGAAAGTGCAGATTGGTAAGCAGACACTCAAGCAGGTTTAGATGGAAAGGAAGACTATTCACAGTTGGCCTAGAAACTATGTGTACTATGCTCTTGCAAAAGAAAAAAAGAAAAGAAAGAAAAGGGGGAAAAAAGAAAAAAAAACAAGTGTCAACATTTTACCTCTGTCCTCAGACTGCCTGAAACTGAGATTAATACAGGTGGACTACTTAATGTAGTGGAGAAAATTTCAAAGCAACCCAATGTTCAGACTATCATATGGGTCCCATTTGCTGTTTTGATCAGGCTGTACAGTGCAAAGCAGTGAAAATATGGCAGAGGAAAAAGATGTAAAAAGTTTACACTTTTTCCAGAAAGAAAGAAAGTGACTATGAAGTCTGGGCAAAAGAGCACATGAATGTTGAAGAGATTCACATTAAACGAGAAGCCAAGTGCTTGGGATCAGGACTACAAAAAGATGCCTTGAGGGAGTCTCAGAAATCAGCAAGATCCCAGCCTTTACCCAATCGAGAGTGCAAAAGCAAAAACTTTGCTTTGAAAAGAGAGCCCCAGAGCATCTTGCTGGGCAAATGAGGGCAGTGAACTCTCAAGAATCTCAGCCACATAAGAATTCAGAGGCCTCTGTGAAAGTGGTTCAAATGGGTAAACAACTGCTAAAGCCAGTGGCAGGTACTAGCCTCATCTGTGTGGTGTTGTTTAACAGGCATGCATTTTGCAAGACTTGTAGTATCAGGAAGGTTTCCCCCAAAATTTCAGAAGAAGGCCTTAGAAGCCAGGCAGTGTGCCCACTGGGAGGGAAGATCAGGAAGTTATGAAGAAGAAGTGGAAACCTTAGAAATAAGAAGATGCCGGGAACTTGAATCATCTACTGAGAAATGCCATGCTATGAGCAAAAGCAAGCAAAAAAGAGAAGCTATGGTGCTTGCAGCCAGAGGCAGTGTTGTAGGACCAGAGCTATCTAAGTTCTTTGGAGCTTCCAGTCTAACCACAGCTTGCACCGGGAGCAAGACACAGAGCTATGTGATTTATCAGCTTTCCTTCTGGATTTTGACCTTGTTTTGATCCAATTGTTTCCTATCCTTCCATTTCTGCCTTCTGGATTGGGAATGTTCACTCTGTGTCGTTATATGTTGGAAGTGCTTACCTTTTCTTTGATTTTTCACAGAAGCTCATAGCCAAGAGTTTGCCTTGAGTCCCTGAGGCAACATTGGACCTGGACTTTTTGGCACCACTGGAATGATTAAGATTTTGGCAAACTCTTAGAGATGGATTAAATACATTTTGCATTAGGAGGTAGACATGAGTTTTTGAGGGTCAAGAGCAGAATGTCATAGTTTGGACCTGGAATGTACCCAAAAGGCTCATATATTTGGATAGCCTGGAATATTCTATAGATTTCACATGCCATTAAGTGGTAGGGCCTGGCTGGCACGGGCAGATACCTGGGGCTGGACTCAGAGGGGCAAATCGCTGGGTGTTAACCTGAAAGTGTCTATGCTGGTTCTTCCCTCTCCTCACTCACTCAGGTTCCTACTCGCCATGCTGTGAGCAGCTTTTCTCCACTACCCCTCTGTTATATGCTTTCACCATTGCCAGATGCCCATACATGGACTAAGATCTTCTGAAACTATAAGCTGAAGTGAATCTTTCTCTTGTAAATTGTGAATGTCGGGTATTTTGTCCCAGCAACAAAAAAGCAATCAAGACAAGCTACTAGTCTATTGGTTTGTCCCACCCACACTTGGGATGGGTCTTTTTTCCCTCAATTTTCTGGCATATTCAAAGCTCTGCCCTAGGAATTAGCTTTTTGTTTCTTTTTTATTGTAAGTAGGTCTTTTCCCCCATTTTATTGATATTTACAGATGCAGTACCTAATGTTTACATTGATCTTGAGTATTGTGTGCACATATATACCATGGCAAAATTACAAACTTTTTCTTCTCTCCTTCAACCTTCCCACCCTCTCCCCTCCCCCTCCAATTCCCATCATTCCCCTCAATTAGTTCTATGAAATAATTGTGATCTTGGTTTCTCATATTAGAAAAACTATTCAATATTTAATCTTCGCCTTCTGACTCACTTCACTACTCATGATGGTCTCAAGTTGCCTCCATTTACGTACAAAAGCATCCAACCTATCTGTCTTTATAGATGAGTAGTAATCCATTGTGTATAAATATCATAATTAATGTATTCATTGGTCTGTTGATTGGTATTTTTGGTGTTTTCAATATTTTAGCTATTGTTAGTGTGCTGCTATGAACATAGGTATACATGTATCTCTATTATATGTTCCTTTTAACTCTTTTGGGAAAATTCCCAGAAAAGGCATAGCTGGATCTAAGGGGACATTTATTTCCAATCTTTTGAGAAATTTCCATACTACTTTTCATAGTGGTTGTATCAGTTTACATTCCCACCAGCAGTGTAAGAGGGCTCCTTTGCCCATAAGCCTTGCAAGCACTGATTGCTATTTGTGTTCTTGATATACACCATTGTCTCTGGAGTTGGATGGTATCTTAGTGATATTTTGATTTGCATTTCTGTGATGGCTAAGGATGTTGAAAATCTTTTCGTGTACTTATTGACCATTTGAAATTTTTCATCTGAGAACTGCCTATTCCTTTCCATTGCCCATTTTTCAAGTGGATCTTTGATTTTGAGGGCCTTACTTTTCTTCAGTTTCCTGTTGTGTCCGTTGATGGGATTATGTCAACTTGAAGGAATTAGGACCCACACCTCTGTTAGGATTAGGATTTGTCAACCACCCTAGACTGGGGCTCAAGAACTGGTCGGGATTAGAGTGTGAGTCATTTGTGGGCTGGCCAATGAGAGAAGAGCACCCACCCAGATGTGGGAGGGCCAACAGGAACTCCAACGGTATAAAAGGGAGGAAGGAAGATTGTTACAGCTTCTTCCTCTGGGAAAGCTCTCGCCTTCGCTATTGTCTATGGACACCAACTTGCTACACATAGCAGATCGGCAGCACAGATTCACTCCTGTCTCGACTTGTGCCTGTCTGTCTGTTGCTGCCCTTCAGTCGCCTGTCTTCCCCTGAGATCTACAGCAGATTCTCACCTCACTGGCTGTTCTGCAGTCCCGGACGGGAGATCTACTGCTTGGCTGAGCAGCCGTCTTGGACCACCACTATCGTTGGCCTTGTAAGCCTTCCTAATAGACCTTTTTTGTGATAAGATCTGTAAATTCTGTCTTTCGAAAGGAACCCAAACTAATACACCTGTATATTCTAGTTATGAGCTTCCTATCTGTGGTATTAGTGGTGAATATTTTTTCTCATTCTGTCAGCTCTCTTTTTACACTATTGATAATTTCCTTTGCTGTGCAAAAACTGTTTAATTTGACATAATCCCATTTTTTTAATTCTGGGGGCTATTTCTTTTGCTTTTGGTGTTTTGTTAAGAAAGTCCTTGCCTACACCTGTCTCTTTTAGATATTTGCCTAATTTGTCTACCAGGAGGTTCAGTGTTTTAGTTTTAATGTCTAATTCTTTGATCCACTTTGATTTCATTTGGGTGCATGTTGACAGGTGTGTGTCTAGATTCATTCGCCTGCATGTCGATGTCCAATTTTCCCAGCACCATTTGTTGAAGAGGAGCTGCTTGTTTCTTAATCTCTTCAAGTTGAAGTATTTGAAACAGTCACAGTGGCTTTGCAATGCTTACCTTGTGAGAAACTGGTACGGATTAAACAAGATAATGCTCATAAAGCTTTTAAGATCATGACTGGCACATATAAATTCTCAACAAACATAATCATTACTAGTATTAGAAGAGCAGAGAGAGCAAGAGCACAGGTTCCATGGCAGACTTACAAGGCTCAAGTTTCCATCTACTATTTATCTGTTAAATGTTCCATGCCACATTACTATGTTCTTTGTGCCTCAGATAATAATAAGGACATTTACCATGCCTGCCTTGAAGTGTTGATGAAAACACTGAATAAGGACATTCCCTTTGGGTGTTGGCAGGAGGCACGGATTATGGTAAGCATTTACTATTTTAGGAGTTGTTATTATTACTACTATCATTATTATCACGTTATAGGTAGCAAGGTATAGTAAAGACCTGCATGGAGCAGTATTCTGGACTGATGAGCTAAGTCCCCTCAAATATGCACGTTGAATCTCTAAGCCCCTAATATCTTCAAATATGACTGTATTTGAGGACAAAACTTTATAAACAGTGATAATTTTCAATGAGATCATTAAGGCAGATATTCATCAAATCTGACCAATGTCCTTAAAAGAAGAGATTAATTAGGGTGCAGACAACACCCAAAAGGAAGTATGATTGTGTGAATAAGGTAATAGTTAACACGCAAGCTAAGAAAAGTCTCAGAAAACAAACCACTTGCAACAAAACAAACCAACACACTTGCTGACATCTTGATCTTGGACTCCCAGCCTTGAGAAAAGTGAGAAATAATGTCCTTTTATTTAAGCTACACAATCTGTGGTACTCTGTTGTGGCGGCCAGAGTTGACTAACACAGGTGGATTGTATCTTTGTCATCTCTCTTTCAGCACTTCCCTGGCCTGCATGCCACCAGAATGGAGAACTGGAAGCTTAAGGTTTTAGTTGAGGAGGCTCAGAACCAGAAAACCACTTTCAAGCTCATATTAAAAGCTGAAACAGAAACAGAAGATGGAGCTTGTATCAGAAGAGAAGGCAATGGGGAGCAGGCCCAGGAGAAGGGTGTCTAAGGGCATCGTAGTCATCCTCTTCCAGATTGGACAGGCTAGTGGTTTAAAGGAGGCAAACCCTAGGGGCCTCCAGATATATGTGACCCTCACCCATACTTCTGTAGACTTTCCCTCACCTGTTACCCTGTGGTAACTCCTGACCTATACTCCTAAGTTGGTTCATCAAATTGGACTTCAGTGTGATCATTACACTGGCCCACCTGTTGCACTGTATTTGGGGTGAATTGATGTTCACATCTCCCCTGAGAAGGTTATTCTTATGACACCTGAGTCAGACAGAGAATCTGGCAGAAGGAGGAAATAGGCTGGAACTCAGCATGTATTAATTTCAAAACTATTTTGTAAGGAATATTCACATATTTCTGCTCGTAGACATCACAACTGACTTCTCAAAGCAGCCAATCAGAGTCCTGGTACTTCTTCTAACCGAGGCAGACTACACACCTTTCTCCTAGCTCCATCTGAACAGAGCAGGCAGGATACTCACACCAGGATGGCTACAGCTGGCCAAAATGCAGGACTCCAACCTGACCGCCACGTGACCGCTCTGGGCTGTGGGGTGCTTCGATTCTTTAGTGGCCTATGCTCTGACCATTGTCTACTCGCAGAACATCTGGACAGGTATTCTCTCTAGAGAGCATTTAAATCTCAGTAATTATGGAAGTAAAATGCGTTTATTGGCACAACCCTTATTAGCGAGGCAGTCACCATAACAAAGTAAGGAGCGAAGGGAGAAGCCTCATGTGTATTCGTACAGAAGAGAATAGCTAACCGTTCATAATCACAACGCTAATGCATCTCTCAGAGGCTAAGGTGGATAGTCCTTAATAAAGTGGCGCAGGTTAGGCAGCAGTTGCTCTGTTTAAATTTGAGGTGGAGCCTGGGAAGCCGGAAAAGGGCAAGAGACAGCAGACAGTTCTGAGAAAGAGAAAATCTAAATTCTGACCCATGTCACCTAGCTGTCATCTTTTTCCTTGAGCCCTTAGGGAAGCCAACTGGAACTGCATATGCAGTAATTTCCTCTAAACGAGTCCTAATTAAGCTCCTGTTCCGGGAGGGTAGTTTGGAGGGTCACCAGATCATTAGTCTTGGTTTCAAAGAAAGAGTCTATGTGGGCAAAAGGTCAAAAGATGCGGAAAACCTTTAGCTTGTCTCCTCTAGGCCAGGCTGTGTGCTGGCCGCCTTAACAAGGAAGAGCCACCAGAAGTGGGCCAGATGCTCCATCTTTTGTCCTCTCCTCCTATTGCCATCATAGAGAAAACTATTAGCCAGGGGTTTCTGATAAGCTAGAGTAGGAAGCACATGCCTCACTCTGGAGTTGAGTGGCAGGTGCAGACTCCCATGGTGGGCACCAGAGAGAAAGTGAGGCTGCTGCCAGATATACCATATGCACATATAGGGTTATCTTAGGGCAAATGCTCTCTTTCTTTCTTTCTCTCTCTTTTTCTTCTTTCCTTTTCCTTTCTTTCTTTTTTCTTTCTCTCTCTCTCTTTCTTCTTTCCTTTTTCTTTCTTTCTTTCTTTTTTTGTGGTATAGGAGATTGAGCTTGGGACCTTTGTTCCAAGCAAGCATACCCAGGATCCCCACATCACCATCATCTTTTTTTGAGAGAGGGCCATCATCTTTTTTTGAGAGAGGGCCTCATTAAGTGGCTAGGTTGCCCAGGCTGGGTTTGACTTCTGATCTTTCTGCTTCAGCCCCTCGGGTGTTGGGATTACAGATAGGCCTGCACCACAAGGCCCAGCTAAATGCTTGGTTTCTTAATGGAAAAAATGGCAATTAACAAGCTGTTCTAGTCCTTATTGCTGGTGGGGTCCTTTCATGCCTCCAGCTCACCTCCACCCACAGGGATCCGTGTGATATTCTCTAGAGTCTGAAGGACATACGCTTAATTGGTTCTGGACCGAGAGAGACAGAGGCAGGTAGGGACAGGGTGCTCAAGAGAAGGAGCAAAGCAGAGAATGTGTAGGACGCTCACGATTGTGGGCGGGCACAGAGTAAAGAGAACTTGACTCACTGAGGACAATTGGACCAGGCATTCACCAACAAACACGCACTTGTTCTCAAAAGCTATAATTCTAACCATGATTCCCTATATTCACTAAAATTGACTTTTATATAAAACATACAAAAAAATAAAGTAAATACATTGTTGTTATGGGCTATGTCTACAAAGCATATTCATTTCAGAGGGCAAGGCTTGAATTTCCTTAGTTGTCTCCTTGGCTAAGAGGACCCAACCTCAGACACATAGCAGCTGAGGTTAGTCTCAGCCCAGTGCATCTGAAGCTGGGAGCCAGGTTGCACAGACAGAGATCCAGTTACAGGAAGTGGTTTGTGTACCTTTTCAGTATCCCCCTTGCTGCTGTGTGCATCATTTTCCACTTTCTGTTATAACAAATCATCATGACTTTAGCGGCTTAAAACTACATGCATGCGTTATCTCATAATTTGGGAGTTTAGGTGTCCAAGACGAGCCAAACTAGTATAGCATCAAAGTGCCGGTGGAACAGGCTCCTCCTTGGAGAATCCAGAGGTAACCAGTTTCCTTGTTCTTTCTGCCTTCTGGAGGCAGCCTGTGTGCACAGACTCATAGCCTTCCATTCGCCTCTCCAGCTTCTCGCTATCATCCTGGTATCTCCCACTTCTGTTTTTGACTGTCTTGTCTTCCTCTTAGGAGAACAGTTGTCATTCCACTGGATCCATTTGAATAATCCAAGATAATTCCCCATCTCAAGATCCGTAACTTAGTCCTACCAGTGGCATACCCACAGGTTCCAGAGACATCAGCAAGAGTGCTTACTCAGAATGCTATATTATTATTTATTGAAGCCCTTCCTCGTGCTATGTAAGAGGGGATGCTATACGTGGTACTAATCTCCTGGTGACAGCCACCAAAAGAAGGGGAAGGCTGATAAGAGTCCTTCAGTGACATTCCTAGTGCAAGTGGCTCAAGCTGAAGTCTCCAAGAATGAATACGCCACCAGCAATGAGCTACATTTACTCTACACCAAAATCCTGGCGACTCTTGCCCTGTGCCGCGATGGCCTCCCGCATCTGCCGTAGCCCTCCTCCAATTTCATCCACACACACTAGCTGAAAGGGCCCTTTCATCCCTGCATCCCTCCCTGTGATGTCTTGCCATTGCACTTAAAATAAACCCCACTCCTTATTAGGGACTCAAACCCCTCTGTGTTCTGGCCTCGGTCCCCTTCCCTTTCATTCTGTCTCGTTCTCTCCCTCTTGTCCCCTGCCCAGCCACAATGGCCTCTTTCAGCTCATGAAACTTGCTGAGCTCTTTCCCGCCTCACAGGCTCCTCTTCTCTCCTCTCTCCGCCTCAAATGCTCCTTCGTCTGCTCTTCTCTCCACTGGTCTCCTCTCAGTCTTCAGGTTTTAGCTTAGACATCACTTCTCCCGAGTCTTTCTCTGGATCATTCCACCCGCAGAAATCTCCCCACTCCTGTCTTGTTCTCCCTCATCTCCCCTTTTGCACTATTACAGCACTTACCAAAGGTTGAAATGGTACATTCACTTAGTTCAGCTTAATAACAGATTTTAATACACATACATAGTTTTTAAAAAATCAGACAAATAACTCAGCAGCAATTTAGCTGCTCTTTTGAGGACCGAAGGCTTTCCTACTAGACTAATGGCAAGAACTAAGCCCGGGTCTGTTTTTGTCACTAATAAAGACTTAGGCTTTAGCTCAGTGCCTGGTCCATGGCAGACTCAATCTCTTCTTGTTAATAGATGAATGAACAAGCAAATAGATGCGTGGATAGATGGAAAGATGCGAGGATCAATGACAATGAATCCAGAGGAGTAACTGAAGTTTTGTTCATGTGTCTGTACACACACAATGCAAAAATATCAACAGGCAGTCAGATAAAGCCATGGTAATCTGTTTTGTTTTCTTGCAGTTTAATAAAAAATTGTCAGACAAATGAGGAAAATCTCTATTTTGGTTTTATAACTCATCACTTCCACAGTGACTTCTGCTAAGGTACAAGCAGTTTGCTTTGCACAGAAGTAAAGTCATACCTGGATTGTGAATGGATGGGAAACTTCAGAGGCCTACCTAGTCATGGCCCACAGCATCTCGATACCTGGTTGTGCATTAGCATGCTGCGGATGGGGGAGTGGGGGGGACGCTCAAACAAGAAGTCTCTTCTTTACCTACTACTATCAGTCACTCAAAGCTCAGTCTTTGGAAGAGCTGTTATCAAGTCTGTGGTGAGTGGCAGGCAGAAACAAAGGTGATCTCACTAGCTTTAGGTGGTGTCTTACCTTCACCGATCCTATGACAGAAGTCTGCATTACAAACGCTAGTCTGCGTTACTTCAAATGCAAACAAGCTGATAAAGCTGTGGTAGTCTGCAGCCCATGCCAAATGGCTACCCGAAGCCATTGGGATGCAGCAAGGCATTGATATTTCTCAAGCACCATAGCTTCAATACCAGTTTCTTAGTGACATTGTTGTTAGTGCTTTGTCGACATTGAAAGGTCTCCATCAGCCTCCTTTATTCGTGGGGCAGAGAGGACTGGATAAGATCACCCTATGCATCGCCACATCCTATCTGAACTTGAGAAAATATGACTGCCATCTGGATGGCAAGCCCAAGACTTTCTTCCAGTTCTAAAATTCTATGAACCTATGATACCACCTGTTCAGCAAATTTTCTGAACTCCTCTGACTGCCAATAATTTAAAGAAAAAGAGCAAATGAAACCTGTAACCAAATCTGTCGGAAGACTGCCAAGAGCCTAGAGCATTTTCCACCATGGACAGTTTATTTTCCAAAAGACTTACATTGCCAAAGGGGAATGTTAGATGAGACATGAAATACAAGTGTCTGACTGTATATGTTATGGATCAAAGAAAGAAAATCATTGGTTGACCACTTGTGTGGCAATTAGACCCCTTCTTCCTATTGGATGGCCTAGGTGAACGTCAAAAAGTTTGACTGCTTTGCTTTCCTCAATTCTGTCTCTTTTTTGATAATGCTTGAACCTTCACTTCAATTGCCAAACAATCTGTCAAAGCAGCTAATGGAAGTGCAATTTTGTAAGTTAAAAATTTCAGCCTGAAACAGGAGCGCTAATGTCTTGTAATACGAATTCATTAGAATTATATGAATTTCAAAATAATCCAACCTCCAGGTCTGAACTAGCTGCTAGACAATTTTCTTAAGCGCCAAGAGTTCTAGGATGGAAAGAGAAAGACGATATTGATCTCATCCTTCACGAACTTTGGAACTGTTGGATTACTGTGGTTTTGAAGTGGCTTGCCCACTTTTTATGGCTTAAATATGAAGTGACCCCCTGAAATTTCTGTGTTGATCTCCAGTTCAGCAGGGTTCAGAGATGGGGCCTGGGGTGAATACTGGATCTTAAGAGCATTCACCTCATCAACAGGTCAATTCATTGACGAGCTCCTAGCTGAATGGCTACTAGGAGGTGGGGCCCAATTGAGGAAGTAGGTCACTGGGATGTGCCTTTGAGAGGCAGATCTTGTCTCTAACATTTTAACCTTTTTTTGATGGCTCTTCCTAATGTCAGGTATTTTGTCACAGTGGTGAAAAGTTGATTCAGATGTCACCCACTGCCATCTGCAGGAATCTAGCTGGCCAATCGCATAGCCTGATGCAGTGCCTGCTTCTGCCTTGCAGATCTGCTCCAGAAGAATCATGCACAAGACAACCAGCACAGCCTAGCTTTATGTCCAGTCATTCCAGAAAATAGAAATACACCTGCTTCAGCCTCCTGAAGAGTGCACTGCAACCGACTATGTCTCTGGGTGAACAGAGACAATTTTGTTTTATTTGTTCTGTTTTCATCAATGATATAATTTGTCACCTGCCTGTACAGAGTTACACAGCATGTGCATACAGAGCCCACACTGCCTTCAAGTTTCCGCTAGACCAATGACTTGATCTTTCTAGTGTCTACTAATACCAATTAAGACATCCCTTAATGTTTTATAGAATACAACTATTTCTGGAGTCTGGAAAGCCTTCCCTGTCTAGGGTAGATTACATTGGTCAGATCTGATCACTGAAGTCATCCTGGAGCTCATAGTTATGTAGGGTTGAAGTAGAGAGAGTACAGGAACAACTAGGTGCCTTTTCTCTTTCCTGGTGTTCAATGCACAAACCTATAGTTGAAACAACTGGTATCTGATCACTTGACATCTTGGTTGCCATGAGTTCACCAGGACAGCAAAGCATTTAAATAAGTTGCTATTCGGGTCGGTAGAGGTCAGGGAAAGAATGTATAACATTCTGAGGAAAATGATACAAGTATCAACCATTGAACTCCAGGTTGTCAAAATTCACAAATATCTTCTTATAAATGAGAAGACTTTAGAATACAAAAGGATTTGTGATTAACCCAAGGTCACACAGACAATATTGAAATAAAATTGAGGCTAGAGAACAGCTGTCCTGACTCCCCGTCCTAACTCTTTGTGCCACTCAAGGAAATCAAACGAGATATAATGAAAAAAACCCCAATTTTTTCTAGGTCTTATTTGCACTTTTCTGCTAACATTCCTCCCAATTTCCGGTCCCACTATCTAATTCAAATTCTGTTTAAAATGGCAAAACTTCAGAAACAAGACTGTGGATCGGTTTCCTCTGCTTTTCGTATCGAGCCCTAGTGGAAGTTCAAGTTCATTTTGAACATCACATGGTGAGCATAATCAGTCACCATTTCTTTCTCCTCCCCCTGAGCAAATGGCTCCCATTCCTGCCTCTACATACAGTGGAAGCCGAAGAATGAGTTTATGTCTTCAGTCTGTATATTACAAAATGTTGGCTTGATGATAAAATTTAGTTGG
The DNA here is from genome assembly GCA_004027205.1 of Ctenodactylus gundi. Lineage (NCBI taxonomy): Eukaryota > Metazoa > Chordata > Mammalia > Rodentia > Ctenodactylidae > Ctenodactylus > Ctenodactylus gundi. The sequence continues at coordinate 213,687 of PVKB01000142.1, forward strand.
GATCACAAGCAGGTCATTGATGGGCAAGGTGAGGAGAAAGTGAGAAGCCATGAGCCAGTGTTGGAAAGGGTAGGCAGGCCTGGCATTTGCCAGGGTGCATGGCAAGGCTTGAAGAGGAAGCCACGTGACCCTGCAAATCTTACTCAACAGTTTTTGTCATGACTGTGAATATGCAAGTGAAATAAAAATGCAAAAGAGTTGATACGCTTGAAGGGGTAGTTCCTTTGCCATCTCAGACTCTCTAGGTTTTTCTTCTCACCAACATAGAAAAGGGTTCAGAAAAAAATAGGAGCGCAGCATTGAGATATATGCTCAGCTTTGGGCGTAGAGAAATGAAGAAGAAAAAGATAAACAGAGAAAAAATATCCCCCATTCATGATCTGTTCTAAATATGGCTGCAAGATAAAACAGGATGGCCAGTTAACTTTAAACTACAGATTTAAAAATAATGTTTGAGCATGTCTAAAATACTGCTTGGGACATGCTTACACTAAAATATTTTTCTTTATTTACATAAAAAACAAATATACCTATACATCTTATATTTTTATTGGCTACTTGGTCCCCCACGTAATTGGTGTGGGGTACGGTATATATGTTAGTCTTTCCTCCAACCTTCTGTACCCACTATAAAAATAAGTTCATAAAAGTTCTAAAGGTGAAAGCCCCAAAACTTTAAGCCATATACCACTAAGGATATTCTAAACTAATTGGAAAATTTAAGAGTCATCACTAAGTGTGCCACAGAAGTTGTTCTTAAAGTTTAGCTGACATTGTATTGATTGACTGTCAAAATATAGTATTCTGGGCCCTGTCTTCATAGCTTCGTGTTTGGTAGGTCCCCGGTTAGACCTGGAAATTTGCATCTTTAGCAGGGATACTGTTGTTGCTGAGCTGCACAACACAGGAAAGGCCTAAAAAAGCCAGATACTCACATTACTGATTTCTATCCCGTCCCTCACTACAATAGATACACAATTTGAAAATAGGATTTAGAATTATTTT